>CM069163.1:31515571-31945571 GCA_035221665.1 Okamejei kenojei
GACGTGAAATAAAGTTGTGACTTTAACTACCAAGTAAAGAAACTGAAGTTGGTAGGTTCAGACAACATCTTTGGAGACATGGATAGGTGATGTTTTGGATCCATGTTCTCCAGAGATGCTGCCTGACCGGCTGAGTTACTCCTGCACTTTGTGTCTTTTTCTTTTGCAAACCGGCATCTGCAGTTTCATTGTTTCTACTTGTTAAGTCATCAGATGTTCTGATGATTGGGAGAAAATTAAATTTCTTAGAATCTGTGTTTACATACAGTACGTGACACGGAACTGTACGGTTGATGAGGCTCTGTCTTCTCTAGTCCTAATGAGCAGACTGTCGGGGTCCCTGGACAGAGTCAAGGGGGGAGGTACAGGGACAGGTGTTGCATCACCAGTGGTTGCAGGGGAAGGTACCTGGGGAGGGGATGGTTTGGGTGGGAAGAGACAAGTTAACCAGGGTGTTACGGAGGGAACGGTTTCTGCTGAAGGCGGGAAGGGGTGGATGCCATAATCCATTACTGAAACATACTGTGGATCAGTTGCACAGATTGTTCATTTACCTTGTTTTCTCTCCTGCTCTTTGAAAACTGTCCCTTCATCTGTCACCTCCTAGTGAATTAACATTTGCTTTCACTGCTCCTTGCAGCACTAATGGGACTCTTTCAAGCCCATTTTGAATTTAAAATTCTAATGTTCATAAATTCTCAGTAAACATCAACGTGTTAGAAAATTTTAAGAGTAAAACATTTCAGACAGTCTTAACTTTTAAGGCGCCTCGGAACAAATATAGTTTCATTTCATAATTGCCTATGAAGTGAAAGAGTGTGTGGCAGGAGAAGGCAATGAGCAGTGAGAGAGGAGAATGGAGGGGTTAAGTGTGAAGTATATAGAGGTGACCTCGCTGACTGGGAGGGTGTGAAGTGCTGGGGAGAATAGCTGCTGCTGCTGCTGCTGCTGTGTCTTGCAGTAACAGCACCGAGCCACTGTGACTCAGGAAGGAAATGGCACGAGCAGCATCCTCTGCTTTCTCAGCATTGATTGCACCACGGCAGGAGCTGTTTGAAGGTTAGACAGATGAATGAAGAAGGCAAGCCACAGAGGTTATCTTCAGTTGCAGAGCCAGCCTGCGCTGGAGGACTGGGGCCTGGAGCCATCACACTGTGCTGAAGGAGAGAAATGTGAGCTTGCTGCAACACTGCGGTGTGCTGCAGATAATACTGCCATCCGAGGTAAACAGGAGGCTGCAAGAGGCAGAGGGGGAGCGAGAAAACACACTGCAGGGCAGGCACTGCCCTTACTGACAACACCAAGACACACACTGCCGGGGAGAGGAGAGGAGAGGAGAGGAGAGGAGGCTGTGTACATTGTGAAGCTGGATGTGCTTGATCAGCACCAAGTGCAGGTAATGTGATTGAAGCATCCCTGCTCCCTGCCTCCCTTCAGCAGCAGAGCTCTTCATTCAGCAGCGTCTGGAGCATGTTTGTTCTACGTGCCTCATGTTGCAGCGTTTGCTGCCATTAGGAGGTGGAGAGGAAGAGCAGTCAGACTTTGCTGTTGTCAGGCTGTCACAGAGAGCACCTGTCTCCACAGAGTCTTTGCACGGATGCAGGAGCGTGGGGTTGCCTGCTGCTGACTGCACTGCAGCCTTGCTTGTCTGAATGGGAGGTGCGTGGTGCTGGTGCACAGAGGCAAGGTGGCACGGTGCAGACATGGATAGAGGGTGTGAGTACAGCCGCAGCTTGTGAACCCGGCCCCCTATACCGCCGCGTGGAGCCCCGCGGGCCCATGGCGTGTCTGAAACAGCAGCAGGCCGCCATCAAGATGGAGGCGGTGAAGATCGTGCCAGCGGACAAGTTAGTGGAGTGTTCGGGGTCACAGTCCCGCTACGGGCCTTCAGGGTGCACGCGGGACCCTCCCCCCGTGGGCAAGTGCGCCTGGCCTCTACAATCAGAGATCATCACCAACCAGGCGTGTACCGACGTGCCCGGCCTGGACAAAGGCCGTAGCCCCAACCGGTTAGCCAGGACTCCGCCCCGCACCGACAAGTGTAGCCATGGACACCGCAAGGCCAGCGCCGAGATGTGCTACCACCGGCAGGCCCCGGCCGACGAGGTGATTGTCAACCAGTACGTGCTCCACCAGTCGGCCGTGTGTGAGCCTCTGGAATGTCCCACCTGTGGCCATGTGTACAACGCCACCAACAAGAGGCCACGCATCCTCTCCTGCCTGCACTCCGTGTGCGAGGAGTGCCTGCAGATCCTCTACGAGTCCTGCCCCAAGTACAAGTTCATCTCCTGCCCTACCTGCCGCCGCGACACCGTCCTCTTCACTGACTATGGCTTGGCCGCTCTGGCCGTCAACACCAGCATCCTAGCCCGTCTGCCCACCGTGGCCCTGACGGCCAACCCAGGCCAATGGGGTGGCGAGGCTGACCGTAGCTGCTACCAGACCTTCCAGCAGTACTGCGGCGCCGTCTGCAGCTGCCACCTACGCAACCCTCTGGCCTCCTGCACCATCATGTAGGAGTGGAGACACGGGGGAGGCCACAAGGTCACTACAACCAGGAGAAGCATTACGCCAAAACCAAACAATCTGCTGTGTTTTTGCAGCACCCTTTACGGTAAATTACCTGTAACTGAATTATCTCATCTGGGAGTTTCTGTGTTTTCTGTGAAATCAAAGGTATCCAATTGAGACTGGCAAGTTTGATGCTGTCCTTGAGTGGGGCACTGGTCACTCTACCTACCTGCACAAACCTGACTCTGACTTTGGGACTGCTCTCTCCACTCACTATTATACAATGCCTAAAACCATCGCCAATGCAGCGACTTACCCTGAGGGCTGCTACTGTTCAGTATTTAATATGTTCTAGGTCCACGCTTCAGTGTCAGGGTCACTCCGGCCCCGGCTCAGGCCTGCCTGTGCAATCCTTTAGCAGGATGCCAAATCTGCAAGGACATCATTTTTAACCTAAATTTTAGATCTTGGTCTTTAGATGGAGAGCAAAGGGTTCACTAACTTCTAACTGCGAGCATACTGGCCTAAGCCACAGACTTGTGGCTAGCTTTGCTGACGTCACAAGCAGGTTGTTAGCTTGCTTGCAGTTACAGCCCCGAGAGCACCGTGAGGGAGAGCACACTCGGCTCTCTGCAGCTCTGGTGATGCCCAGCACAAGGGTAACAATGACTTGTTTCCCCATCACCCTCCGTCAGAGTAACCAGATAATGTATTGTGATTATTTTAACCTCTCCCCCCACCCCAGACCCGTGGCTCTGACTCCACACAGACTGGCACACCTGGGTCACACCATGATGGACAAGCCCTTGTCTTCATCATTAAGTATTGTCTATGGAGCGCCTCCAAAGGTAACGGTGCTGGAGTCACCATAACAGTGCTAGCAACATAAAGAATGTTTCTTTAATGATTGTATTCTGTGAATAAACTCTATATCAGACCTTACACTTGTATTTGTGCTACTGCAGTGATTATGGGGTTAAGTAAACAAGTGCTGGGTTAAACGCGGGCACATTGACTGGGGCAGACATGAACAACATGGTGGAGTATCTGAGGGCTCTTCACTCACCCACTCACTCACCGCACTGCTCTCACACTGCGTGTCAAATAACCATCGGCAACTGTATTAATCAATGGTTAATTTTGGGCGAATGCACCAGAGGAGATGCTGCATTTCATAGCCTCCTGCTTTAGCACCGGGGGATACAGGAGATGAACATCACACAGACGCGTGACCATTAGCCATATACTGACGCCCCTGTCTGTACACCACAGGTACAGGCTAATTTCAGCTTGAGCACTGTAGGATGTAATTTAATGTTCATGTTGTACAATGACTATTACGACTGCAATCTGAGCATTGAATTAGTTACTAAACCAGGCCGGGGTGCAACCAGTCGGTATGCTCTTAATGTTACTACTGTAGAAGCTCAATGGAGTATTTGTGACGTGCCAAATCATTTGAGAAATTAAGTGGAGTAATGAATGTTCAGGGTGTAGATTGAGAGTTACAGGTACAAGTAATGTGGTTACCAATGAGAATACAAGACGGGTCTTGCAAAGTGTGTGAGAGTGTTTCAGGATGTACCGCACATACAAAGCAGGATGTAGAGCAAGTTGTGCAGCCTGTACTTTCAATGTAGGGGGAGAATATGTACCTCAGTTTAAATCATACTAACTGTAGTTGGAGGTACTTCATCATGCAGCTGGAGTAGTCAGGGAACATTAAATATCACCTGGTGTGTGTCTGGGTGCCTTATCAGTTTATTATTGGGAACTTCAGGTATTACAGGGTTGTGTTTCACTATTTGAAGATGTGGTTTAATAATTCAGGATGTAGGTTCATAATCCATTTTGATTAGCCAAAATATAGCATGACTATTTGCTGGTGTAGATAGGGTATTGCAGAATGCAAGTTAACTATTGCAGCTTTTGTAAGTTGGGTATCAGGTGGAGCACAATGTGTTTTGTGAGATCAATGGTGTAGCGTTTCATAGCTCATTATTATCTGTTCAGAGTGCATTTTGGAATGTTAGAGACCGCAGAATATTTCAAGAGTAAAGGGTGTTTAATTATCACGTGTACCAACAATGAAATCCTACTTGCAGCACAACAGTACTGTACATACAATACACATGGATACATAGACAATAGGCGCAGGAGTAGGCCATTTGGCCCTTTGAGCCAGCACCGCCATTCAATGTGATCATGGCTGATCATCCACAATCAGTACCCCGTTCCTGCCTTCTCGCCATATCCCTTGATTCCACTAGCCCTAAGAGCTCTCTCTAACTCACTTTTTAATGCATTCAGTGAATCGGCCTCCACTGCCTTCTGAGGTAGAGAATTGCACAAATTCACAACTCTGTGGGTGAAAACATTTTTCCTCATCTCAGTTCTAAGTGGCCTACCCCTTATTCTTAAACCAGCCCCTGGTTCTAGACTCCCCCAACTTCGGGAACATGTTTACTGCATCTAGCGTGTCCAATCCCTTAATAATTTTATATGTTTCTATAAGATCCCCTCTCATCCTTCTAAATCCAGCGTATACAAGCCCAGTCGCCCCATTCTTTCATCATATGACAGTCCCTCTATCCCGGGAATTAACCCGGTGAACCTGCGCTGCACTCCCTCAATAGCAAGAATGTCCTTCCTCAATTACACACATATATTTTAAAACATGATCAATTAATATCGTTGTACTAGTGCAAGAACTGAGGAACAGTGTGTAGTTGCCCAGTGTTCAGCAGCCTGATGGTGTTTGGGAAGAAGTTGTTCTTGAACGATGTGGTCATGGTTCTGATGGTCAGAGTGTATTGAGAGTTTGGCCAGAGTGGTGTGGGTCTTTGACGACATTGCCTGCCTTTACGAGGCTCCACATAGATTCCATCGATGATGTGGAGATCAGTGTCTATCGCTCTCTGTTACCTCTTTCATTTCTGCCCATTTGAGTTACTAAACCAGGCCACGATGCAACCAGTCAGAATGCACTCAGGGTGTAAAGGTTCAGTGCAGTATTTGAGCCATGCCAAATCATTTGAGTAATTTCATTTGAATTATTTCAGAGACGTAACACAACTCAGGATGTTGCTTAAATATTTTAGTGGATACAAGAAACTGCAGAAGCTGGTTTACAAAAAAGCGCTGGAGTAACTCAGCGGGTCAGGCAGCATCTCTGGAGAACATGGATAGGTGACGTTTCACAGAGTGCTGGAGTAACTCAGCGGGTCAGGCAGCATCTGTGGAGAACATGGACAGGCGATGTTTCGGGTCGGGACCCTTCTTCAGACGGAAATATTTGTTGCTGGAAAATTTCAGGATATAAATGAAATGTGTTATAATTTTGTTTGTCTATTACAAGGCATGGTTTCTACCATTCAAGATATGGGTTTGGATACTTCTGGGTAGAATTAGAAGTTTTCAGAAACATTTAATATTTTAGAGGGATATTCAATTATTGTGGAATTAAAGTTCAATATTTCAGAATACAATCGAAGGGTTATGATGGTTGCTGCAACTTAGACTGATCTTGCCTGTATATATCCATATCCTTCTATTCCCTACACTTCCCCCCTAATGGGTCCCACTTGGTCTAGTCTCCATTTAACGTTCCCTCTTCACCTTATACCTATGCTCTGTGGTGTTGGCCATTTCCACCACGGGGGAATGGTTGTGACTGTCATACTGGCCTGCCTGCAGTGTCCGTCCAGCCTGGAGACAGAGGGTAGGCTGACCTTTGTCTGCAAGTGGTGACTAGGCCTAAACGCTATCAGTGCCCGCTGACTGCTTGGTATTCAAAATGTCCGAGACGAATAGTGTCATAAAATCATCCAGCACAGAAACAGGCCCTTTGGCCCATCTTGTCCAGGCCAACTATTACCCATCTGCACTGATCCAATTTACCGCTTAAAGCTCAAAGCATTTTTTTTTTTTAACTAGCAGTTTTAAGATAAATGAATATGTATCAAATTATATTTCCTTACAAAACAAATGCAATGAGTCCCATTGTATCTGTGGTGGTGCACAGAATAATCCCATCAACCCAGCAGTTGTCCCTACAAACTATTCTTTGCATGTTTCCATCATGTCTACTGCCCATCTACACCAGGGGCAATTTACACTAGTGGCCAATTAACCCACCAAGGTGTACGTCTGAAGCACACAGAGGAAATCTGGAGGTCAGGATTGAACCTGGGCTGCTGGAGCTACGAGGCAGCAACTGTACTGGCTGCACCACTGTGATGCCAAAATTCAATTATATTTAATTAAGAAGGTCTTAAAGTCATTATTAAGTAACATCGTACAAATTAAAATCATGATTAAGTAATATAGTACAAATATACCACTTAGCGGCATTGTGTGGTGACTGAGTGTGCGCCTGGCTGGAGAGGTCAGCATGGAGATACCACTGGCACACACACACACACACACACACCAGCAGCTGACCTCCCACCTGCCTCTGCACGAGCTCACACCCCAGAGAGGAGCCGACCACTGAGGAGCAACGGACGGACGCCTGTTGTGTCGGGGATTGCTCAGCTGAGTATGAGCCAGCCCACTAGAGACACAGAGTCTGCAGCTCTGCAACCATCAACTCCGTGCTGCCTTTCCTAGTGTAGATTCATCTTGTCCCACATAATCTGTTCCAATAGAAACATATAAAACATAGAAAATAGATGCAGGAGGAGGCCGTTCGGCCCTTTGAGCCAGCACCGCCATTCATTGTGATCATGGCTGATCGTCCCCAATCAATAACCCGTGCCTGCCTTCTCCCCAAATCCCTTGATTCCAATAGCCCCCAGAGCTCCAACAACTTTGATCTCTAATTACCTGGCTCACCCTGTAATTGTGAGAGCACGTGTGCTGTCGGTGAATCAGCTGATCACAGATAATTGACCACCAAGTTGTGAAGAGGAAACAAAGAGTGTGCACAAGGATATAGTTCTGTTAAGTGAGTGGGCAAGAAATTGCTATGTGGAATATAACACGGACAAATTAAGAAGCAAATCATTATTTAAAGGGTGACGCTAGAAACTGTTGTGGTATAAAGAGAACTGCGATCGCTGGTATTTACAACTCAACAGGTCAACGTACAAATACAGCAAGTGATTCAGGAGGTGAGTGGAATATTGGCCTGGTTGATGTATGCAGACAAGGTGACGTGGTTGATGTATGCAGACAAGGTGAACAGGTTAGGTGTTTACTCTGTGGAGTTTGGGAGAATAAAGGGTGTACTGACCTGAGGGGAGGGGTTGACAAGATGAACGTTAAATCCGTTATTCACTCCGTTCCTTAACTCGGCTACCTACTCCGAAACAAAGCACCTAACTCCCAATCCATATCCCAATTCTCTCTTTTTTTTAAAGAAGGAACTGCAGATGCTGGAGAATCGAGGGTACACAAAAAGCTGGAGAAACTCAGCGGGTGCAGCAGCATCTAAGGAGCGAAGGAGATAGGCGACGTTTCGGGTCGAGACCCTTCTTCGTTCCTTCTTTAAAAAAAAGAGAGAATTGGGATATGGATTGGGAGTTAGGTGCTTTGTTTCGGAGTAGGTAGCCGAGTTAAGGAACGGAGTGAATAACGGATTTAACGTTCATCTTGTCAACCCCTCCCCTCAGGTCAGTACACCCTTTATTCTCCCAAACTCCACAGAGTAAACACCTAACCTGTTCACCTTGTCTGCATACATCAACCACGTCACCTTGTCTGCATACATCAACCAGGCCAATATTCCACTCACCTCCTGAATCACTTGCTGTATTTGTACGTTGACCTGTTGAGTTGTAAATACCAGCGAAGAAGGGTCTCGACCCGAAACGTCGCCTATCTCCTTCGCTCCTTAGATGCTGCTGCACCCGCTGAGTTTCTCCAGCTTTTTGTGTACTCCCAATTCTCTCTGATTCCTCCTCACCACGTTCCACAACCCTCTCCAACCCCTACCCACTCAACCAATTCTATCGCATAGCCTGCCTCTGTTCCTACCCACCCTAACCTAACCCTCTGCAATTCCTTCAGATCATAGCCCCCTGCTACCCACTCCAACCCTTACACTTAGCCCCCTGCTACCCACTCTAACCCTTACACTTAGCCCCCTGCTACCCACTTTAACCCTAACAAATGGTCGGCACGGACTGGAAGGGCCGAGAGGGCCTGTTTCCGTGCTGTAATTGTTATATGGTTATATGGTTACACTTAGCCCCCTGCTACCCACTCCAACCCATACACATAGCTCCCTGCTACCCACTCTAACCCATACACCTAGCTCCCTGCTACCCACTCCAACCCAGACACTTAGCCCCCTTCTACCCACTCTAACCCTTACACTTAGTCCCCTGCTACCCACTCTAACCCTTACACATAGCCCCCTGCTACCCACTCTAACCCTTACACTTAGCCCCCTGCTACCCACTCCAACCGTTACACTTAGCCCCCTGCTACCCACTCTAACCCTTACACTTAGCCCCCTGCTACCCACTCTAACCCTTACACTTAGCCCCCTGCTACCCACTCTAACCCTTACACATAGCCCCCTGCTACCCACTCTAACCCTTACACTTAGCCCCCTGCTACCCACTCTAACCCTTACACTTAGCCCCCTGCTACCCACTCCAACCGTTACACTTAGCCCCCTGCTACCCACTCTAACCCTTACACTTAGTCCCCTGCTACCCACTCTAACCCTTACACATAGCCCCCTGCTACCCACTCTAACCCTTACACTTAGCCCCCTGCTACCCACTCTAACCCTTACACTTAGCCCCCTGCTACCCACTCCAACCGTTACACTTAGCCCCCTGCTACCCACTGCATCATTCATTCCCTACACTCCTAATCCTGCAAACAATCCATAAAACCACCCTTAGCCACCACTCAAATTCCTACCCACTCCATCTGCTAAACCAATCCGTTCCTGCACAATCCAGCCAGTGACATAAACGGCACCAGTCACCCATTTCTCTAAAGTACTACAAGCTCTCTAACTCCAGCCCCGACCCAATTGATCCTTGTTACAGCCAATGTAGACTCCATCCGTCAGCCCAGCATCCCGTGTCCGCCACCTTGTGCTGTGTGCAACATTGACTGGCAGTGATTGATTTCCAGCATCACGTCACTTTATTGCTGAGGTTAATGACAAGAGAGCAGAAGGCAGCAGCTGTGACGTGCCTCACTCCTTACCCAACAAGGTGAAGAGCAGGATGAGGATGATCACGGGGATGAAGATGAGCGAGAGGCAGAGCAGTTCCAGGCCATACAGGAGGAGGATGACACACAGGTAGCAGCAGGGGCATCTCTGATCACAGCGTGCCAGGGCAATGACAAGCCAGGACGGGTAACGCAAGCAAGGCAAGTAGCCGCAGCGTCGGGTGGTCATCATCCGCTGCTGGAAACCCTGCTCCAGGCAGTCGCACAGGCTGCCAGCGGGCACTTGGCGTGTGGGCACCTCGCCCAACCGGGCAACCCTGCCACACACTGCCCCGTTCAGGAAACTCATCTCCTCCTGCAGCTGGCGGATCTCCCACTGTGGCATGGGGGTGGTCTGGCGGCACACGGGGCAGCGAATGTGCCCACTGCTCCTCACTGCTGCACTCTCCATGATGCTCCTCACACAGCTGGCACAGAAGCTGTGGTTACAGTTCAGCAGCGCCTGTTTGTGAGTGTCCAAATCAAACAGCTCAGTACACACGGGACACTCTTGCTCCACACATCCTGGGGTGATCCCAGCCTCAGGCAGGGGCCTGGTGTCTGATGTGTGGCAGCTTATGCTATCTTCCTTCAGCTCACTGCTTGCTGCACAGGCCTCTGGCTGACCTCCTCCAGCACCAAGCCTCTCCTCTCCAGCCAAGGACACCTCACACTCAACCACAGTGAAGTCCTGTGAGTCTGTCTCTGTGTTAGACAGCAAGGGGGCATCATCAGGGTGTGCCACGCACTCTCCTGAGCCAGCTTGATTCATCCTCTGCCAGCCCAGCACCCCTGCCAGGGCATTATCCCGGACAGGATAGCAACACTCTCCCTGGATTTCCGTTAATAATGTTGTAATTGGTGCATCCTCCTCCCCAGCCTGTTTCACCAGAGACTCTGTCGGGTTATCTCGGCGAGAGACGGCAGCTTTATTTTCTGAAGCTTCTGTTACCATTGGAGGTGTTTGGACATCGTGTCTGTAACTCCCAGTCGCTTTCTCGTCCTCTTGAACATTGCTCTCCTTGCCTTGAATGTCACAACTTTTCATCATCTTGCGGTCCCAACTGGGTTCCACGGTGCTCGCCTTTACTTCCCGCTTTAGTGGAGAGTTTGGTTGGGGTGAAGCGTAGACTTGAGTGCATTCCTCAAACGCTCTAGTCCCCTGCCCTTCCCTGTGGGAGGCTGTGTCCACCTGGGAGGTCAGCAGCGCCTCTCTTGCATGCACGCTAATGATCTTTGGGGCAGATGGGTGAAGCACAGTCACGTGGTTGTGAGGCTCTGCATGCCCATGGACCCCTGCGATATCAGCCGTCACTATATCTCCCTCCGCATGATCAAGGCACCGAGTAACGACTCCTGCTTGTCCTTTCTTTCTCCGGCCATCCTCTTGCCTCAGGACCTCCCTGTCCTGCCGTTTGCTGCCGTCTTTGGCAATCGCAGCCTCTTCCAGCAATCTGCCGTCAGTATTGAAGTGACCAAGCATGTCAGTGCTTGCTTGCGATACCAAGCAGCTGCCAGCAGTCAGGGCTTCACTGTTACAAGGGCAGGGTTGCTGGTGCCTCACATCTTCCAACACAGACATCTCGTCCATGTGCCGGCTCCTTGTGGAATCAACACTCAGTGCCCCAGGCTTCAGCCGTCTCCCTGGAGTCACCCTGTGACTGTGACTCAAACGCTGTGTGCCTACTCGTGCTATGTTCCAGATAAGCTGTATCCCTCTATACTTGATAACAAGAACAAATGGTAGCAAGGAGCTGAATGAACCAATGGAGGGAAGCCCTGGACTTGATTGGGCTGAGACTGTGCAAGTGACTGATTATGAAACAGGTTTGGCCCAACGTGCAGCTCAATATCACGATTAACCCTTAAAAGTCTTGCATTCGCCTCACCTATTTATATACAGAGCTGAACTATGTTGTCCTGATAATATCCTCAAGAACAAAAATAGTCCTAGAGAGTCATAGAGAAACTGTGTGGAGACAGACTCTTTGGCCCAACTTACCCACTCCGACCAACTACACTAGTCCGACATCTACACTAGTCCCACCTGCCTGTGTTTGGCCCATATCCCTCTAAACCTGTCCTGTCCATGTGCTGTAGTGCTGCATTGAAGCTGCCAATACCATTCTGCAGTATTGTGAGGAAGTGCTAGTACTGTGTGCAGGAAACTAGAACCACAATAGGATAGTGGCAGAGGAGCTTTACTCAATATGAGTGTCAGCGACCTATAGTAGGCATAGTTAGAACCATTTGTAACATTATCTGGGCAGCTCACCATATTGTGGTAGTAGAAGGAGCTCAGACTTCACTGAGGAATGGTATCAGGGGGATCTAGTACTGAGCGGCATAATGCCAAGAACAGTTAGTGGGGAATGGTAGTTGGGCAGATGGCACCTCACTGGTGGGGATTAGGGGATCTAGTACACCACTGAGGTAAGCACACAGGGAGAGTACAAGGAGGTTACTGAGCTAGTAACAAGATGGGCTGGTACTGAGTAACAATACCTGGTGAGCTGGTTCTTAACTAGAATTAGTACTTCATTGAGGTACAAACCAAGAGAGGCAGTACCTGTGTGGGGTGGTGCTGCAGTGGTGATAGAGACTTGTGCTCTACTGGAGTACCCTACAGCAGGTGGTAGTACTTTGTGGGGTACAGTATCAGGAGAGCCAGTACTTGGAATGTAATACCTGTGGAACAAGTTCTTCCAGGGTTTTAGAACCTTGCTTGAGAACAATCATGATGTTTCCTGCTGACTGATATTGAACACCAGACGAGCTAGTACCCACCGGAAATAAATACCAAGGACATAAACCCTGTTGGTAAATGATACCTGACTGGCTAGTATATACCTGACTGACTGGGAGAATATGCTCAAGGAGCACGAACTCAAAACAAAACTGCATGTTCCGTAAACCTGAATTAAAAAAACAAATGATGGAACACTTTCTTCATTAATACGGGTGTCAGAGGTAATGGGGAGGAGAATGGGGTTAGGAGGGAGAGGTAGATCAGCCATGATTGAATAGCAGAGTAGACTTGATGGGATGAATGGCTTAATTCCTATCACTTATTATGTTATGATCTCAGCAGGTCAGATTCAGGTGAGTGGATGAAACGTTTGATTGTGAGAGAGGCTGGATCAGCTGGGCTTGGAGTGGAAGAGGCTGAAAGCGGTGGACCATTATGTGGGGCCTAACAGAGTAGTTAGTAGGACACGCTTCCCCATAGCAGGTGTGTAGAACTAAGGGGAAGAGGGATGTAAGGTGATGTGAAGAAGATTTTATTTCACCCAGAGGGTGGTTGCAATGTGGATCACATTGCCTGGGTAGGTGGCAAAGCTGATATGTCCACACATATATATGTGAGAAGTATCTGGACAACTGCTTGAGTTCCCACAGCTTACAAGGTTACAGACCAGGTCCCGTGAAGGAGAGACTCGACTGTGTGCTGAATGAAGGCCCTGTTTCTGGCCTGTAGAAAACAAATGTGTGTTAGGTTGCACAGAGGGGGAGGGGAGGAGAGAACAAGTGTAAAGTCTGTACTAGGGGTGGGGACCAAGTCTGTCCAGATGCAGTCGGTGGTAAAACAAGAGGGTGATGAATGGTTGTTATCACAGCTGAACTGTCTGCAGCGGGTTTAGATAGAGGGAGATGTAAGAGAACAGAGGAGAGAGCACAAAGTATCGTGTTGGCACTGGGGCTGCTGAATGCACCCGAGTCTGGAAATCTGAATGAGTTCAGGTGGACAATCTCAGCCTCTTCCCTGATCGTACACATTCCCTCTGTCCACGTACAACACACTCGGTTCCTCACTTCTCCAGTTGTGATGAGAGTTCGACGGCCAGAAACATTACGTACTTTAATGTACAAAATCATGAGAGGAATAGATCGGGTACAACCATAGTCTCTTGCCCAGAGCAGGGGAATCAAGAACCAGAGGACATGGTTTAAGGTGAGGGGGGAATGATTTAATAGGCACATAAGGGCTTACTGTTTCACACAAAGGGTGGTGGGTGTATGGAACAAGCTGCCAGAGGAGGTAGTTGAGGCTGGGACTATCACAATGTTTAAGAAACATTTGGACAGGTACATGGATAGTCCAGGTTTGGAGGGTTATGGGCCAAATGCAGGCAGGTGGGACATGTTGGTCAGTGTGGACAAGTTGTTTGCATACTGTAGGGCTCTATGACCATTCTTCACAGATGTTGCTTGACCTGCCGAATCTCTCCACATGTTCAGCTGTCATCTGAGAGCTAGGGGACCTGACTGTTTACTGGGGTACACTTCCACAGGACTGGGTGCAAGTGTTTGTGCTTGCTGCATTGTATGTAGATACTTGTACGGAAGTTATTCAATCACAGTCAATGACTGATTCAGTCACTGAAAGACAGGCCACCTAACACAGGAAGACATTCAGTGGTTATAACTTCACGTCAAGCCAGTTCATTCGATTTGTTCCTAGAGAAGGCCATATAAAACTATTAAGTTCATAACTGACATAAATCAAGTGCGGGTTCTGTGAGTGGACATGAGCTGGGCACTGTGCCAGCATTATCCCTGCACCAGACTCCAACAACAGCAGAAACACTCTCAGCACCACTCATCAGGTCAGCATGAAGACAGGCACAGATCTTTCCCTTATCACCTGCACCATTTTGACAGAAGTGGCATATACAGTGATAGAGTGATACAGCGTGGAAACAGGCCCTTCGGCCCAACCTGCCGACACTGGCCAACATGTCCCAGCTACACTAGTCCCACCTGCCTGCGCTTGGTCCATATCCGACTAAACAATTCCTATCAATGTACCTGTCCAAATGTATTTTAAACATTGCAATAGTATCTGCTGCAACTACCTCCTCTGGCAGCTCGTTCCAGACACCCATCACCCTGTGTGAAAAAGTTGCCCCTCATGTTCCTATTGAATCTTTTCCCCCTCACCATTAACCTATGTTCTCTAGTTGTTGATTCCCCTACTCTGGGCAAGAAACTCTGTGCATCTACCCGGTTTATTCTTCTCATGATCTTAGACACCTCTATAAGATCAACCCTCATCCTCCTGTGCTCCAAGGAATAGAGTCCAAGCTTACTCAATCTCTGCCTATAGCTCACACCCTCTAGTTCTGGCAACATCCTCGTAAATCATCTCAAATATTCTCTGATTCATCCTTCTGATAAGGTTATTATTTATAATCTCAATCTTCAAGATAGGCAAGCAGGTGGTTACAAGATTTTTGCCTCAGGTATTACATGTTGATGGAAGGGATCAGCAACTTGCAAATGATAATTGGTCAATCTTTGAAAGACTGAAGTGCAGAGCTGTAGAGAAAGGATGACAGGGTCAGTGGTTGGAGGGATCATCTCTAGAGCAAGCTCAGGACTGAGTGAGTAGGAAGGTACTGCACACACTGGTTTATACCAAAGATAATTGACAGAATCCTGGTGTAAGTCAGTGAGTCAGGTAACATCTGGAGAAAAGGAATAGGTGATGTTTCGGGTTGAGACCCTTCTTCAGACTGTTCAGACCTATTCCCTTTTCTCCAGAGATGCTACCTGAGCCGCTAAGTTACTGCAGCATTTTGTATCTGTCTACAAGTCTGAGTGAGACTGGTCGAAGAGACACAGGCACCAAACATGTCAAACACACCAAATACACCAAACTGCGGAACATTGCAGAAATATGGAACGTTCTAAATAAGGAGGTGCTGATCAAACATAGATGCACTGTTGGCCAAGTGTCAACATGTTACGTCCCAGGTATAAGCAGTTGCCCCACACACACCCCCACGCTCAAAGGGCAAGGGGCAATCCTGGACTAGGGGGAGTGTGCACTGATCTGCATGGATAAAGATTACCCTGGATAGACTGATGCCTCTGAACCCAGAAGACAGGACAATGTTCTCACTCACTCACTCACTCACTCACTCACTCATTCACATTTCCAGTGGCATATCATGGAGCCATTGGCTCTTCTAAGCCAAGGTATCTGACAGCCTGTCCAGCCTGAATAGTCAGAGAGCCTGCTCTGCCAATTAGCCTAAATCTTTGTTTTGTGGGATGAGGGAGTGTTTATCCAGAATATTCCTACTGGAGCATAAATGTGTGGAATACAGTAGAAGATTGGCAGCTTGTAGTCTGTGTAGAAGATTGAACTTTGACAAGCAGGGAGACCTTCTCTGATGTGGACTTAGTGTCCATGCGGTGCTAAACTGGTCAGCTGGTGTATCAGCAAACCATGAGTCATGGTGAGTTCAACTCCTGTCTCCTTTTCCTCCAGGAGCCTCGTCGGTGCTGATGCAGATTAAGTCTGTTCCCCAGCAGGCTTCTCTCACCTTCTATCACCACTTTTACGTTGCTCTGTGGTACGGCTCATTGGTCAGTTATGCTGTGGAGTACGCAAAGCACCAGATGCAGAACGACGCCAGGTACACAGCACACCTGCAGCACACTCGGTGACCCTTCACTGATCCACACGGGTCCAGTTACAATAGTGAGAGCTCCAAACACTGACTGTAGTCCTGGCACCAGAGATATTCCCACACTGGATTTCCGTGATGAGGAGCAATCATCTCCCAGTTCCCTGAAGTATATCAGTAAAACAATTTGGCTTTCGGCACAATTCCACAGCTTCTCGATTACTGATTGATTCCTGCTTTTAATTTCCAAACTATTCATCTCAGAATATGATTTGAGCTTGTATTCGGAGAGTTTCTAGTCCCTACGTTCAGTGCATAGAAAAATAGGTGCAGGAGGAGGCCATTTGGCCCTTCGAGCCAGCACCGCCATTCATTGTGATCATGGCTGGTCATCCACAATCATTAACCCGTGCCTGCCTTCTCCCCAAATCCCTTGATTCCGCTAGCCCCTAGAGCTCTAACTAACTCTCTTTTAAATTAATCCAATGAATTGGCCTCTACTGCCTTCTATGGCAGAGAATTCCACAGATTGACAACTCTCTGGGTGACCCTTCCCCCCCGCGTGCTGCCACATATGCTGTGGGTGTCTAGGGCGGGCAATGCTAGTGTTTGTGTGCCTGCAGGTTTGGCCGATACTGGTGCAGCTTTGTGCTGCTTGGACTGGACACATTTGTCAGTCTGCAGGACATCAAGCATGACATGTTACACCAGGCCATGGAGAATGCTGAGCAGGAGGTGGCTGAACAGGACAAGAAGGACTGGCTGAACCCTGCACCCTACGCCCCGCCAGGTAACCCACCCATGCAACCAGGAAGGTAAAAGGATAATGGAGGTTGCCAGGTATTAAGCGAAGAAGCAATGAGAAACTGCTTCCAATGACAGCACTATCAGTAACGAGAGGTTGCATTTTATATCATTGGCAATTGGACTAGGAGTGACACCAGATAATTTTTAAATAGGAATGCACAGCAAGAGAGAGTAGTGGAAGCAGGTACATAGTAGGTTGCAACAGATAACTAAGCATAGTAGCACAAATGAGGTTACTCAGCCTGAAGAGTCTGCAACTGCATGTGTAGGAGTGATGTCATGCACAACCACTCATCTTCCCAGTGTTTAGTTTACTTTGGCAATACAGCACAGAAAACGGGCCATTCAGCCCACGGGTCCGCGCTGGCCAGCGATCACCCCTACCCTACACACAATTCACAATTTTTACCAAAGCCAATTAGTCTACAAACCAGTACGTCTTTGGAGTGTGGGAGGAAACCGGAGCACCCAGAGAAAACCCACACAGTTACAGGGAAAACTTTCAAATTCCGTACAGACAGGACCCGTTGTCAGGATTGAACCCGGGTCTCTGGCTGTGTAGGGCAGGAACTCTACCGCTGTGTCACCGTGGATTTGCAAGTTTTTTGAAGTACTTATAATTCTCTTATAAAGTGATGATTGAATCTGCTTCCAACACTCTTTATAACAGTGTATTCCACATCAGAGAGTGGTGATGTGTGGAAAACATCCTTTTTGCCAATCACTGCCCTTTGCTTCTCAATTCTCACTTCATATGTCTAATCCCTTCATGGGTTTGAACAATTCTACCAAACCACCTCTCCAACTTTACAGAGATAACTGCAGGTTTTCCATTTTTTTCCAGGTAGATGAAGTCTTAGGACCTTTCTAGTAAACCCCTCCTGCATTTCCTGATGCCCACAAGATCTACTGTACAGTGCAGCACTCAGCATTGTACACTATTCTCCCTCACTGTGGCTGGATCAGGTCTTTACACCTGTTCATCATACACACTTGCATTGATGCATGTATCTGCTCAACACTCTCCGTCACTGCAGCCTGTTTAGAATGTCCCTCCATGACCTCTCTTAATTCTTCCCGCCTTGAAATATTATTGACAATCTATGAGGAACCACAAGTAAGCCAGACTGAAGTAGTACACAAGCATCATGCATGGTATAATTCTATGATACCTGTACACCAACAACATACATGAGACAATATACACCACAAACATGCTAATGCAAGGCACACTGTGTGAGGCACATGGCTGTGTATATGCAGTATACCCTGTCACTGGGCATCTGGCCTCCTTGTACACAGCATAGAGAGAAGCTGACCATTGGACAGGTTATACGTGGTATAGGCTGGCACCTGACCTTAAATGCAATGCTAAGATTTGGCATCTGTCCTGGTTATAGTCAGCACAGACCAGGTTTGACACAAGCTCTGTATATGGGCACCTCTGCTACACCATCCCCTAGTGCCAGAACTAACAGGGTCTCCATTGCTTCAGTTCCAGATCGAGAGGACCTTCTTTTACAGATACAGAAAAGTATTGAAGAACTGCTAGTGAACCAGGGCTCCATGTCAGCCGTGTTGAAACTGCTGCACATGTTGATGAGCGAGGCATGCAGGAGGCTCTCGGACACCAATGCAGGTGGGTGTTTACATAAAGGGCCCTCTGTGACCAGAGGCAACTTCACGTCCTTTCACCACAGCGTCTCACTTCAAGTGATGATGAGCTCTCTGCATGCCTTGATTAAACCAGGCCTCTCCTCCTGGCCTCTAGTGGCAGTAAGGTGAGGGATATGCTGATCCCTGAGCGATGGTGAGCATTTCTGCTGACTGTTCACAGAGTCCTGACTACCTAACAGACGGTTCCGTGTGAGCTGCCAGATGTGTACTGAGTTGACCCTATTGCATATCATTGCCATGAGAGTATGTTGGTGATATGAGCACTGTCTGCACCAAAGGTGTGCAGTGGTCACATCTGCAGGGTGCTCATGTATTTCCCACAGACACATTGGTAATGATGAGGTTAATGTTTATATTCTCCATGCCAGGACAGTTCCCTCCAACACCGGCCAATGCCCCTTTCCCTGTCCCCACCCAGCTCCTCAACTGTAGAGTCCAGCCCCACAATCCCCCATCCCACTGTGGCCAACCCTCCCTGCCATCTCTGCAAGACAAGGGGCCAGGCACACAACCAGTGTGTGGCTAAAGTCCATTCACTTACAACATACTGAAATCCCACCTTGGTTTCTCCATTCCAAGACCCCCTCTGGAGTTTACTGGAATTTGGAATGATTACATTAAAACTTCAACCTGTTGAATAAAGGGGGACATGCACTGTCATCTTCTGGTGTTTCCAGCTGGTGTTTACTTCTGAAGATAGACACAAAGTGCTGGAGTAACTCAGCGGGCAGGCAGCATCTCTGGAGAGAAGGAGTAGGTGACGTTTTGGGTGGGGACCCTTCTTCAGACCGCATGTCCACAGCTACGTTGAGTCAGTAGTTTTTTTGGTTTTTTTTGTTTATTTTATTAGAAGTTAATACAGTACAAAACAATACAGTGGCACCTAATTTTAGGTGCCAACTGTGTCATAACGTAATACATTCTATGTACAACCTCTAGTTTTATGTTTTTGAAAAGGAAGTAAAAAAAGACAAGAAATAGAGGGAAGAAAAAGAGGAAAAATAGATAGTTGAAAATAGAAAAACGTGAAGTGTGTATATCAGAAAAGAAAAAGTAGAAAGTAGAAATAGGAGAAAAAGACAGTTAAAAAAGACATTTTCAAATCTTTGTTCGGAGATGTAATTCTACCCACGACCTGACCTGAAATCAGGCATCTTTACAGTACTGCTGCATCACATGATTCCAAAAAGTCGATGAAAGGGGACCAACTCCTTAAGAATTGGTCATATGTATCTATTAGGCGGAGTCTCATTTCTTCAAGGTGAGCTATGTCCATCATATTACAAATCCACATTTTAATAGTTGGTATTGCTGTATTTTTCCAAAATTTAAGTATCAATTTCTTTCCAATTATTAACCCATAATTAAAGAATACTTTTTGGTCTTTGTTTAAATTGATATCTACTATTATTCCAAATATAATCCATTCTGCATTTGGTTCTATTTTGACTTGAAGAGCTTTGTAAATATATCAAATATATCGCTCCAAAATGTATTCAACGTTGTACATCCTACAAATGAATGTGTTATATTGGCATTTTGAAACACACATTTAGCGCATCTGGGAGAGACGTTTGGGTAGAATTTATTCAACCTCGTTTTTGAATAATATAGTCTATGTAATAATTTAAATTGAATTAAATTATGTTTTGCATTAATGGAACAATTATGTGCGTTCATCAGATACTTTTCCCATCTATCTTTCTGAATCTTTATCATTAGTTCATGTTCCCAATCTTCTCAGGCAGCATCTCTGGAGAGAAGGAGTAGGTGACGTTTCGGGTGGGGACCCTTCTTCAGACCGCATGTCCACATCTACCTTGAGTCAGTAGTTGAATGACCAATGGTAGAGTGAACACCCTGATGATGAATTTATCAAATAACAAGAGACCAGAGATTTTCATTGGTGATAAATCTTTACCTGAGGTTGAGAGATGACCGTAACTTTAATGTGACAACTAACACTGCCCTTTGCCTCTACCCCTGGATTAGACAGGCTGAGCTCCTCACATTCATGAGCCTTTCACTGCTGACAATGTAAAGAGACATGGCATCTGATGGGTGATACCACCTTGCCTGAATGCATCACCATCATGGTGAACTTTGGCATCAAAGGTCATGGGGGCAAGGCAGGAGAATGGAGTTGAGATGGAAAAATAGATCTGCCCTGATTGAAAGTTGGAGCAGACTCAATGGGCTGAATGGCCTATTCCTGCACCCATATCTCATGATCTTATGTACGAGGCATTTTTTAAAGGTAAAACAATACAATACTAGTTATTTACAGTTCAAACTGGAGCTCATATTCGCCATTGATGTCAGAGTATGTTTCACACTCTCACCCCGCCTCCTGTCTCCAAATCTATGGCAGCTGCTGGATATCATTTTTAACGTTATAACTTTGAATTGCATTCCAGGAGATGAAGCACAATTTCAATATTAACAATGGCGTTACCTTTTAGATGGGGAAATATACATCTTCTAACACTTATTTAGTTTTCTAAAGGAGCCAATACATTTTGATATGAACTGGCGTCCATAAACATAGTTTAGTTGTTTAGTTTCTTAGCATCTCGTCTCTCTGCAAAACACATCTCGTGAAATTCAGCGGGTTAGGCAGCTTCCGTGGAGGGAATGGATAGGTGTGACGTTTCGGATTGGGGGAGGTTGGGAGACAATGTACGGAATGGAAACATAGAAAATAGGTGCAGGAGTAAAGCCCTTCGAGCCAGCACCACCATTCTATAGGATCATGGCTGGTCATCCAAAATCAGTACCCTGTTCCTGCTTGCTTCCCAATTTGTGATCTACAGGATTTGATCAGTGAGGGAGTTCTATGTGTACTGGTAATGATGGTTAAAGTGACTGCCATCTGGTGGTTCTGATCATCTGTTTGTCTCTCCACAGATCACTGCACAGTGAAGCTGACTGCAAATATCATCAACATCCCGGGAGTGTACTCCATGCTGAAGCTATTGGGCTTTCACTTCCAGTCCTTGGTGCCTTACCCACCCAAAGTGGACGCCCACCACCTGTGGCTGGCCAGGGGCAAGGTCACACGTGGCAGTGTGGAGAAGGATTCCATGCCCACCTTCTCCCACGCTCACCCTGTGGCTGCCCTCTTCCCACACTGGAACCCAGACAAACTCCTTGGAGTTGCCCAGCAAGTGGTTGCTGCTCTCATTGGTCAGTCACTGCTCAATCTATGCTCAAACCTCAGCTAAACCGGTCTGGCTACAACTGACACAAGACTGGCCCACTCCTCCAGTCACTTGCCCACCCAGCACCAGAGCTTCACTGCTCTTCACACACCTACAAGCTTACTCCATCCCTGACACACTCACTCCCTGACACACCCACTCACTCTCCCTGACACTCACTCCCTGACACACTCACTCCCTCCCCTGACACACTCACTCCCTCCCCGACACACCCACTCACTCTCCCTGACACTCACTCCCTGGCACACTCACTCCCTCCCCGACACACTCACTCCCTGACACAATCACTCACTCTCCCTGACACTCACTCCCTGGCACACTCACTCACTCCCTGACCACTCACTGACACACTCACTCCCTCCCCGACACACCCACTCACTCTCCCTGACACTCACTCACACTCACTCTCACTCACACAATCACTCACTCTGACACTCACTCCCTGGCACACTCACTCCCTCCCCCGACACACTCACTCACTGACACACTCACTCCCCCCCGACACACCCACTCCCTGACACACCCACTCACTCCTCCGACACACCAACCCCGACACACTCACTCCCTGACACACTCACCATCTCCCCGACACACCCACTCCCTGACACACCCACTCACTCCCCCGACACACCAACCCCCTGACACACTCCCTGACACACTTACTCCCTGACACACTCACTCCCTCACCGACACACTCACTCCCTGACACACCCATTCACTCTCCCCGACACACCAACACCCTGGCACACCCACTCGCTCTCCCTGACACACTCACTCCCTGCCACACCCACTCACTCCCCCAACACACCAACTCCCTAACACACCCACTCACTCTCCCTGACACACCAACTCCATGGCACACCCACGCACTCTCCCTGACACACCCACTCACTGACACACCCACTCACTCTCCCTGACACATCCACTCACTCTCCCTGACACACCCACTCACTCTCCCGGACACACTCCCTGACACACCCACTCACTGACACACCCATTCACTCTCCTCTCACACGCACTCTCCAGACGCACTCACTCCCTCTCCCTGACACACTCACTCCCCTGACACACTCACTCCCTCCCTCTCCCTCACATGAACTGAAAAAGGAATCTAATCTGATATTATTTTGTTTTATTAAAAAGCCAGTTTAGTGACAGTCAAACGCTCCGTCAATCCTGATTTAAAATGACTGGGAATAACTTTAAAACAAATATTTAGAATCTTTTGCGAGCAATATTGCACTACAGTCGGCACTTGAATAACTTAAAAATATTTACATCAAAAGTGATATAACCGTGTCTCCATCATTAACCAGACAAGCTTGAAGGCCCCTCAGACTGAAACACAATACTGCTGAACCTTACTTTACCTGGAAAGCAATTTGTGAAAAGTGAAAGTACTGTGATCTTGCACAAGGCATCACAGCAGCAGAGACTCGGTGCTGTCTATGTGGAGTTTGCACATCTTCCCCATTTATCCTGTGGGTGCTCCAGTTTCCTCCCACATTCCAAGGACGTGCGGGTTGGTAGGTTAATTGCCTCTGTAAATTGCCCCTAGTGTGTGTAGAGGGATAGTTGATGGCAATGTGGGGAAAATAAAATGGAATTGGCGTAGGATTAGTGTAAAAGGGTGATTGATGATTGGCCTGGACTCAGTTGACCAGTTTATTTCTATGACTTACAGACTAGAGTAAATGAACAGACTTTCAGCGAATACAGAGCTGGAGAATGCAATGGGTTATGGAAGAAAGGAGTTGTGTGTGGAGTAGAGAAGGCTAGAGTAATTAAACTGCAGAAAAAAAGAGGGTGCAGAGTTAATCTGAGAAACACATGATGAAAGAAACTGCGGAAAGAATGAGAATGTCCATAGATTGGCAGGTTTTAAATGCAGGTATTCTGATTTTGGGCATTGAGTCACATCTCTGCAATACACCATTTGGAGTTGTCAGCTTTCTCATTTTCCAAGAAGGGCTTGACCCCGAATCCTTGTCCTAGATGTGAGATGATGAGCCAGGTTGGCAAGTTACTGCACTACTGAGAACATGTGGCATTAATGTGGACATTAAACCAATGCCTGCTCTAGGCAGCCAGTGTGTGCAAAACAGCCACCAATGAAAAGTAGAAATGTTGATGAGATTGTGGGAAGTGGACATTTTTCATGGGGGTGATATGTTTTGTGTGATTTCAGATCTCAGCGCCTGCAGTCAGTGTGTTAATGCCTTGATCTGGATCCTTCCCTTGACCTGTGACATCTTAGAGCAGCTCATTACTTTGGTATGTATAATCACACCTTCCTTCCCGCCAGAGCCTCACTCTGCTCCAGGCTGTTGTTCAGACGGTGCAACTTCAGCCTTCAGTATTGTGACCATTATCCCCTCTTGTTGGTCCACCCTTGCTCATATGTATATATTCACTGTCCCTCACACTGAAGTGGCTGATGGGCTGCTCACCAATCCCCATTGTAACTCTCTACTCTATTGCTTTGTTCTTTCCATTTTTGTTTCTAAATGTTCCCCTCATCAGTCCCCTCCCCACCATTGTGTATCAGTCCCCTCCCCACCACTATGTAACAGTCCCCTCCCCACCACTATGTATCAGTCCTCACCCCACCACTATGTAAAACCATCAGTTCTTTGCCTCTGTCCAGCTCTCTGTCTGAAGAAGGGTCTCGACCCGAAACGTCACCTATCTCCTTCGCTCCTTAGATGCTGCTGCACCCGCTGATTTTCTCCAGCTTTTTGTGTAACCCTCGATTCTCCAGCATCTGCAGTTCCTTCTTTAACAGTTCTTTGCCTCTGTCCAGCTCCACTAACATGAAGGCTGGCGGATAAACCAGTTTCCCCAGCCCTGAGGCCTGGATGCTGCTAGTTCCATGATGGAATCACGATCAACACAGTAGCTTTGCCGTTATTTCACAGCAAAACCCCAGCTCAATGCTGCACACCATTGCCTTTTGCAGCGTTCCTGGCCATGGGGTCATTGCTGCTCAGCTAGACTGGCGGCACGGTGGCGCAGCGGTAGAGTTGCTGCCTCACAGCACCAGAGACCCAGGTTCAATCCTGACTATGGGTGCTGTCTGTACGGAGTTTGTACGCTCTTCCACTGACCTGCGAGGGTTTTCTCCAGGTGCTCCGGTTTCCTCCCACACTCCAAAGATGTTCAAGTTTGCAGGTTAATTGGATTTGGTAAAATTGTAAATTGACCCCAGTGTGTGTAGGATAGTGCTAGTGTGCGGGGATCACTGGACGGTGCGGTCTCAGTGGGCTGAAGGGCCCGTTTCCGCGCTGTATCTCTAACCTATACTAAATGAAAGAAGTTAAGCAGTGGTACGTATACATTCCAAAAGTGGGCAGTGTTAAAGAATGAAAGGGTAGTTTGTTTTGTTTTAAATGATCCTGCATCCTCACATGCTCACCCTGGTGTACAGGCTCTTAGGATAAAATGCGTAGGCCAGGTGATGTTGGTGTGGGAGTTTTATATAAGACATAACTAGAAGCAGTTACATGTCTTGTATATATTCTACTCAATTTTGGCAGTCGGTTCAAGTGTCTGTTCAGCACATGGGTTCCCAAAACTACCAGCTTTTATTCTAAGCGGGTCTTTGAAATGTTTCATATTAAACTGCATATTAAATTCCCTGGATTTTGGCAGATTAGAAGACGGTAAGTGTAGCACAAATCTTTATAAAAAGAGGAAGAGAATAAAATAGTAAGATTAAACGAGAACTTACCAGTTCGAAGTTTGATCGTTATTTTATGAGGAGTTACGATGAGGGATTACGTGAAGAACCCGCCTCACGCTGGCAAACGGCATACTTCAAAGCAGCGGCATGAAAAACACAGAACACCAAATAGCCGAAGTAACATAGTAAGGCTCATAATAGACTTAGAACTACCAGATTGATCATTTATTTTATGAGGGTGGGAGTGGAGGGCACGTAATCCCTCATCGTAACTCCTCATAAAATAACGATCAAACTTCGAACTGGTAAGTTCTCGTTTAATCTTACTATTTTACTTCGGAGTCACGTGAGTGACTACGTGAAGATTTTAAAGCTTTCTGTGTTTTTTATGTCGTAGAATTAATCAATACGACAGTCCGGCTAAGTAAATACATACATGAGAAACCAGACTAATATTAGTTCTTTCCATAATTAACTTTTTAATGGTTTAAAGAACATATAATAACCCTCCTTATATCTGAGGGAATGATTACAAGTGATAAAAGATATAAGTGACTACATAACTTGGTTATAGTAATCAATAGTATACAAAGCAGGTGATTATATTGATCCCAACACCGCGTGGCCAAAACTTGTCATAGTGTGAACAGGTTTATTGTAGAACTTTGAAAAAGTTTCTTCTTTACTCCACCCTGCGATTTTTAAAAATATGCTCGAGTGGTACGTCCCGCACCTGCGCTGCGGACGTAGCTGCAGCCCTGGTGGAGTGAGATTTGAACACATCAGTGTCTACTCCTGCTAAAAGCAACACCTGTTTCAACCATTTTGAGATAGTTTGAACTGAAGCTTTTGTGTGTGGCTTTTTATGCGTAATCATCAACGTTTTTTTCATTTCCTTGAAGAGTTTCAGTAACTTTAACATATTGATTCAAATGTTTAACCACACACAAAGTAGGATCAAATAGGATAAGCTTGAAAGGTTACCTTAGCTCCAGATCTCCCTGGTCTGCTTTGTTTGATCAGATCGTAAACATAGAACACAATGTTATCTGTAGTCACATGCATACAGTCTAAACGCAACATTTGTAAAGTTTGCACTCTTTGAGCTGAAACCAATGATATTAACATTATTAATTTGAATGTTAATTTTTCCAATGACAATCCTTCAATTGGAGTCCACTGTCTAAGTAAGGTAAGTACAATGCTCACATCCCAAATCTCTGTGTATCTAGGTTTGGGTGGATTAATATTAAAGATTCCTTTCATGAATCTAGATATTAATGGATGTGATCCAATTGATTTCTGGTCAGACATAAGTCCTAAATAAGATGATAAGGCACTGCGTGCAGTGTTAGTGGCACTGTAACTTAAATGTTGCTCAAAATGCAATTTAGCAAGGAGCTCCAATACATTTTTCATGCAATATCACAGTATCACAATATCAAACATGCAATATTCACAGTATCATAAGAAATATTTGACTGTGTGCAAAATTCTTCCCATTTCTTAATATGTGTCATATATTGTTTTTGTGTGTGTTATCTCGCCATGATGCGACTATAACTTCCATAATTTTGTCCGACAATCCCAGCTCCTGTAGTGGTCTGGTCAAAACCTGCAGATTAATAAATTCATATATGCATATAATGGATAAATTTCTTTGGTTACTGGATTAATCAAAATATCACTACAGTTAGGAATTGACATATATGGTTCTTTAATCATATTCAGCATTAATGGGAACCAAGGTTGTGTTGGCCAATTTGGAACTACCAACAATCCTGTGGCAGAATCTTGTTCTATTTCCTTCAGACATTGCTGAACCAAAGCAAAAGGTGGAAAAGCATAAAAGAACATATTCCCCCAGTTCAATGAAAAAGCATCTACTGCTACTGCATCTGGATCGTGTTCCCAAGACACATATTTAGGCAATTGATGATTAAGCCTTGATGCAAACAAATCAATTTCTGGTAAACCAAATTGAGTTACAATATTCTTAAATATTGCTGGATTAAGCATCCATTCTGTGTTATCTTTAAATATCCTTGATCTTTTATCTGCCACCACATTGTCTTTACCTGGAATGTAGTTTGCTGAAATCCAAATTTGGCGATCAATACACCATTGCCATATTTCATTGACCAGACAATCACATGATACTGATCTGACTCCCCCATGTGATTAATATATGCAACAGCCGTTTTATTGTCTAACTGTATTAATACATGTAGACCCTTTTTTGAACAGCAATATGCTTTTAGACCATAGAAAGCACCCAATAACTCTAAATAGTTATTACCATAAGTTTGAAGAAACGTTTCTTCTTGGACTTTCCATCTACCTCCACAACTGGAGGATGAATCTGTTACCCCCCCCCCCCTATCCGAGAGCATTAGCATCTATTTATAAACAATTTCAGGCTGTTTAATCAGAATGTTTTTAGCAGCTTGTGGGATATTTTTAACCCACCATGGTGTTAATTGCATAGGCCTATCAAAGTGGCCTTCTTATTTTGTCCCTTTGAAGATTTTGATAATGTAATGGACCCAAATTCTACTGCAGGAAATGCTGCTACGTTTGGAAGGATAAGTTCAAGTCACCAAAAAATCATCAACTTTATCTTTGTTGGTAAAGTATCATAGTCTGAGTTAATTACAAACTCCAAATAGTTAATTGATTGTGCTGGCTGCAGCTGGAATTTAATTGGATGAATCAAGAACCCTAGCTTTAACAAAGCTTTTGTACTGAAACTAATTCTCAGCTGACTCTTGAATAAATGATTAGAATGTCATCGAGATAAGCCATAACGATGTGTTTTTGTACTCTTAATTGGGCTTAAAACTGGTTTCAACAGTTTAGTAAAGAGCCTGGAAGCTGAACTCAAATCCATTTGGCAAAGCTTTAAACTGCCATAATTGTCCCAGCCAATTAAATTTTAAGTACCTCCAGAAACTGATGTATTGGTACAGAATAATAGGCGTTTTTCAAATCAATAGTAGCCATATAACAACCTGCTGATATTAAATATCTTGCAGTATTAAATGTTTTTCATTTAAAAATTTGTATTCTACCACTTATTAAGATCTGTAAGATCAAGAATAATTCTGCAATCACCATCTTTTTATGTCTTTTGAAATATCTTAGACACAATTGATGCTCGTGTTCATAAGTTTTTTCAATAACCCCTTTTCAGATAATTTGTCAATTTCCACATTAATCTCTGCTTTTCCAATTGCAGTAAACACGAAAGCATAGGCAGGTTTATCTGTACTGAAGGATTAACTCCTTCTTTAAATGTAATAGTGGCTGCTGCTGTAAAAATAAACCGATCAGAAATAATAGTAAGCCAGTCTTTATAAAACTTTTGTAATCTCCCTCTAACTGGAGATTAATCCGCAGTTTCTTTAAAGATAGAACAAGTCTTTAATACCTTTCCATATGAGCGTGGTGGTCTCCTTTTCCCCGAATACGGGTAAGTATTGGGCTGTGCAGTACAATAATATTTCCTTGACATATTTCTGCCTTTATTTCCAAAATCAAATCCCCTTCTGGGCGAAAAATACCTTTTTTGTCCTAAGACGAAGGTTTCATGCTTCTTCATCCAATTTTTAATAATTTAGGCAGATTTACTCCAAACAGATAACCAGGAGCTTGAACACCACTTGCTCGAACCACACAAGCTTGCAAACCTTGGGTGAAATATGGGCCGAATAGCCATTTTCCTCATACAATAATTTCATAGAAAGAATTTGCACAATAGGCCCTCTTTTTTAAACTTATCCATCTCCCCAAAAGCCATAATGGCAGCAGAATAATTTGTGAGGATTTTTGAACCTCACTTCTTGAGCTCTCATATTTGGGTCATGGATGCCCATATCAACGGATAAACCGTAGGCACTTTCAATGAGGCACAATTTCCTGTGCGTTTATAATTCTGATGTTTCAATCATCACAGAATCATGAAGTTGGTGAGATACCATATATTAATGTTGGCAGCTAGGTTTTCTTCCATAGCCTCACCACTTCCTTCATATATAGCAAATTCTTTTGCTATCTCAGGCACATTTGGCCTTTCTTTTATTTTGTGGTGTGTTTTCAAATGCAAATCACCATCAGCAGGGTCTGCCTTCTGCAGCCCTAAATCAATTGGGATTTCATCCCATGAGACTTCCTTCGGCTCAAATCCTGGGTCCGAAGTTCCAACTCCCAATTAGGCCCACAGCCATATTCAGAATAATTAAACCCCTCAGGGCTTTTTTGGGAACCTTCTGGGTACTGTGACCCTAGTCTCATAATTTTTTGGAGAACTTTCTCCAAATGCTCCATTATTAGTTCCATATAGTTTAATTATCTGGAGGACTTTCAGTATCAGAGTCATCAGAACCACGGGCCTCTCAGATTTCTTTTACATTTTTAGGAGCATTTCTCTCCGTGGTTATAACTTCTGGAGAATCTAGAACTCGCTAACGGGTATATCAGCGGCCACCGGTATCTGAACCGGATCCGCACTAGCTTTTTTCCCGTATTTTTATTTTCACCCCGGGAAGCTCTTTTTACCCGCGAATTTTCTTTGCCGATTTCTCCATTTCTTTCATTTAATCTGTGCTAAACAGCACTTTAACGTGACTCTGACTTTTTATTTTACTTTATTTTTACTGCTGGACCCACCCAGCGTACGCTAAAAAACATCCCGACTTTGCTGCACTTACCTGCGGGGCCGTTCCGACCGCTGCGAGGAGCTGCTCCTTACTGCAGTTCCTCCTTCCGCCGTCAGCGTCGACGTAATGCCGTTTGCCAGCGTGAGGCGGGTTCTTCACGTAGTCACGTGACTCCGAAGTAAAATAGCAAACTATATACCAGTTAGCCTGAAAGAACATTGAGGGCCGGAGTAAGTCACCGGGTCGGGCAGTGAAGAAAGCTAATAGCATGTTGGCCTTCATAACAAGAGGATCAAAGTCAAAGTCAAAAGTCAAAAGAGTTTATTGTCATGTGTCTCTGACAGGACAATGAGATTCTTTCTTTGCATAGCACAACAGAACATAGTAGGCATTGACTACAATTTCATTTCGGAGTCACATGAGCGACTTCGTGAAGACCCCGCCAGGCACGCATGCGCGACATATCGTCGACCGCATGTGAGCGACAGGCAGTGAGGAGCGTTGCTCCTCTACTGCAGGGACCTGCAGGTAAGAAAAACTAACCTGCCGTCCTTCTTTCATTTCAGGGACTCTGTTCTCAGAGTACTCCAGGCCGCTTCGGCACCGACTGCGGACCGCGGGATGCGGGCAGTCAGCGACAGCACTAATAGTTTGGAGTCTGGAAGAGCCCGTTGACCCAGGTGGGTCCGGGTTCACACTCGCCGGCGGAGGACGGCAGAGGTAGCCCGACTCTACACCGCAGCCCTCAGGACACCGCGGGCTGGCAGCATGAATAAAGGAATGGGGCTTGTAGGCTCGCCGTGCGCAGTGAGTGACGGCAGAGCAGCAGCCCGACTCTACACCGCAGCCCGCAGGACACCGCGGGCTGGCGGCATTAACAAAGGAGTGGGGGCTAGCACCAACTCAACTCTACTCCACAGCCTGTAGTATCCCTGCCTGTATTAACAGGTAATGGGGCTTGCAGGCAACGGCTGTGGGCTGACGGCTTTACTTACGCCGTTGCCCCAACTTTATTTTTACACCGGGCAGTTTGGGCAGCTCGTTGACCCGGTAGGGTCCGGGCTCACCGTTCACGCAGTGACGGCAGAGCGGTAGCCCGAATCTACACCGCAGCCCACAGGGTCACCACGCGGGCAGCGAAGGCAGAGCAGGAGCTCCGACGACGCCACAGGCCGCAGGTGTACCGCGGACTGACGGCTATGCTACCCTATAGAGGTAGTAGACAGAGTCGGGGCGCCGACTCACACACAGGCGGGTGCCTTGCCGTTAGCGGCAGTCTATGTCCCACATGAGAGTCTGGTCGCCATTGGAGCTGGGGGAGGAGGGGGAGAGAGTGTGCTCCTCCACCGGAAGCTCATTAAGACCCTCAGGTAAGATACTAACCATGAGTTGTTTAGCTTCTTTACTAGACTTTGCTTACAAAAACAATGGATGGGAGACCAGAATGAAGGCATTGAAGTATGCCTCCCAGGGCCATGGGACTTCGGATGGGAATCAGCGCCCACTATTCCCGGAGCTGCCCACAACGCCGGCAGCGCCCGCTCTGCGGGCCAGGATAAGAACAAGGAAACCGGGGAGCCCTGCGCAGCCAGGACCCAATTCTCCACCACGGCTGGCCATGGAGCCGTAAAGTGGTAGGAGCACCGCGCAGGAGCAGGGTAGGCAAGACCCTGACTCCCTACCACTGTCACCTAAGCATAGGGACAGTGGAGCAAAGGTGCGTAAACGTGTTATTCGCCTGGTGGCACGTTCCCTCTCCTCAACTATGCAGGTCACCAGAGAGAGGACCAGGGGAAGAATCGCACGACAGCCGGTGAAGCCCCGCTGTAGGAGCCGGGGTCGACTTTCCACCGGAGCAGCCGCCAGTTCACGGACCGGTGAAGGATTGAGGCCTGGGTCGCATGGCTCGGATGGAGCGTATCCTAGAGCACAATCTCTGCACCTGGACCAGATGTCCTCCAGTCCAGGAGACATGCGGCAGAGCCACCCAGCATGTCCACGTCATCGGTGGGGATGCCACGGATCAGCAGCTGGCGGACACATAAGACGGGCTGGAGCAGGAACCGACAGAACCTGAGAAAACTCAGGAGGAACTGCTGAATGTGGTCTCCAAGTTCGCCCAGCCGAAGCACTCAGCCCAAACCAGGGGCCCAGCATAGACTACCTCACCACACACCAGCTGCAGGAACAGGTCTTTACCGAGGCGATCAACACATACCAGGCCCAAACAACTGCATATCGTTGAATGTACCGACAGTCAACACGCCCATCCGGGGCAACATCAGTCCGGGGATAGGGCACAGGAGCTGAAGTTCCTAAAACATCCTGAAATTGCTGACGTCGGGGATTACTGCCTTTGCCAGGTCGGTTGACGGCATGGAAATGACGGCAGAACAGGAGGATGCTCTTGCAATATTAGTCATGAAGTTTACACTTCCCGGAGTATCGCCATCAAACCGACTCCAAATTTGCGGGGTTGTACTAGGCATCTGCGACGCCATCACTGAGACAGCTGTTCGGTGAGGACCTGCCCAAATAGGTCTAGGACCTGGATTAGGAGGCGAAGGCAGACGGGTTGATGAACCCACCTCCCTCCAGCAGGCCGGCAGTGCGCAGGCAAACACCATATGCAAGACCTCGGGGGCCGCCTGAAAGACCAGTAAGGACCTACACGCTGGCAGCACCTCAACACCATTCAACGGAACACCAGGAACCAGAACGTCAGGCCCGCTGGTAACCATGGAGGTAAGGGGGTCTGGTTTTCTTGGAAGTGCTGCATGTTTAACCTCACAAGTAGGAGAGCGGTTATATACATTCAGGGATGCAAGGGAGCTGATTGTCACTATCCCAGGGAACAAAGCTATAGACATAATAGAGGCATGTAACAGCCATGCTTGCGCCAGAAAACCGACTATTAGACATACTGCTAAAATAATTGCTAAACTCGTAGCTACATTCTAGCTACATAATTGGGCCGTTACACTATCTAAGCTTGCAAAGAGCAAAATCTCGTCATTAAAAGCGAATGCTGGACATTTTTACGGGCCTATGCAGCCGCCAATCAGGGCATAAATTGAGTTACAATAGTGGATTAGCTATGTTTGTGATTGTTAAATCCCATCATTACATCAAACCCATTAGTCGTGTTACAAACCAACGCAAGCACCAAGGGCTGGGGAGCTACCGACACCATTTCCAATGGGGGCGGTAGATGGGATTTGCACGAGTCTACTTTTCTTCAATCACAAGATATAAACTGTTTAGAAATTCTGGGAGCATCTCACGGGCTACGGGCTTAATGCACTAATCTGCAGCATACGCATGTCCGTCTTCAATAATACCACTGAGGTGGCGTATTTAAACCTTATGGGTGGTATCAAGTCAATATCTTGTGATGAATTGGAAAAATTAATTTGGCTCTAGTGGATTGAAATAAATATTTGGATATCAGCTACGTACCTTCCGGTTAAGCTCAATACAGTGGCGGACACCAGGTCACAAGTATTTAATAACGACATCAAGTGGATGTTGAACCTCCGAATATTTGCTAAAACTATAGCCTAATATGGAACACCAGATATTGACCTCCTTGCGTCCAGGTTGAACCATTGGATACCAACATATGTCTCTTGAGAACCAGATCCTGGGGCAGTGGCGATGGACGCGTTCTCACTACATTGGGTGGAAATGGGTTTTCTATGCTTTCCCCCATTCTGCTTCATCAGATAGGTGTTGCAGAAAACGTAAGCAGATCTGCAACAGAAAGGACCATAGACATCATACAGCAGCGTGCAGAGAGAGTCCACTAGGAAGCAGTACCTTACCCACATAAGGATATGTGAGGTTTCCATAGTCGGACCTAGACCACCGACATATCTACTACGATCTCCAATGTGCTAGAATCCTCACGGGCCTGCATTATGATGAGTCCCTCAGTTACAGTGCCATATACAGTGCCAGGAGTGCACAGTCATCCTATCTCAACATTGGAGTGGGATCTCACCAGCTGGTATCCACACTGAAGGGTATGTTCTATCCCTCCCCGACCTCGATATATTACCAGAGATATAGGGGGTGGTGTTGACCCTACTCAGGAGCTGGTCGCCTTTGGCGGATTTACCACTGGACTTATTCACCTTCAAAGTGGTGATGGTAATGGCACTGAAGACAGCACAACAGGTCCAAACTCTAGAGGAATTGCCTGGATAGAATGGTTTCGACCCACAATAAAGTGACTGCGTTATAGAAGAGTTGCTTAAACTACACAGACCTGCGACTACGGGTCTGAAAATGAGCATCAGGAGATGGCTCAAGGTGGTATTCAGTGCAGCAGGTAAGACACTAACATTTTAAAATGTCATTCTACCAGGGCTGCATCCACTTCAGCGGCCAGGACCATGGAGGTGTTCATGGATTGTGTCCTCGCAATAGCGGGCTGGGCCAGTGAAACTACATTTCAACAGTTTTATAACAGACCTGTGACCGCTCCCGCAACGTTGCGGAGTCAGTTTTAAGTGCTGTTCCCTGAACGTTTGTCCCCGGGTTCAGGGGTTTATTGTTATATTAACAATAATGTTATTATTTTTCAGCTTGTTCAAGTTTGAAATACGTTAACATACTTCCTCCATCAGTATTACGGCAGTGTGTGAGCATGGACGTGATCTATGGCATGTAATCACAGAGCTTTGAAATCTTCACGAAGTCACTCACGTGACTCCAAAATGAAATAGTAAGATTAAACGAGAACTTACCAGTTTGAAGTTTGATCTCTATTTTATGAGGAGTTGCGATGAGGGATTTCGTGCCCTTCGCTCCCAACCCTCTACTATAAGGTCAGCTGGTAATTAGAGTCTCTTCAATCTTACTATATTAGTTCATTTCTGGGTAGTTCTGTGATTCCACACCGCTGCTTTGAAGAATGTCGCGCATGCGTGCCTGGCGGGGTCTTCACGAAATCCCTCATCGCAATTCCTCATAAAATATAGATCAAACTTCAAACTGGTAAGTTCTCATTTAATCTTACTATTATATACTTAAATACACACATTAATTAATAAATTAATAAAGTGCAAATAACAGATGGAGGGGTATTAATGTTCAGAGTTTTGTCCGAGCCAGGTTTAATAGCCTGATGGCTGTGGGGAAGTAGCTATTCCTGAACCGGGTCGTTGCAGTTCTCATACTCCTGTACCTTCTACCCGAAGGTAGTAGGGAGATGAGTGTGTGGCCAGGATGGTGTGGGTCCTTGATGATGCTGCCAGCCTCTTTGAGGCAGCGACTGTGGTAGATCCCCTCGATGGAAGGAAGGTCAGAGCCGATGATGGACTGGGCAGTGTTTACTACTTTTTGTAGTCTTTTCCTCTCCAGGGCGCTCAAGTTGCCGAACCAAGCCACAATGCAACCGGTCAGCAAGTTCTCTACTGTGCACCTGTAGAAGTTAGAGAGAGTCTTCCTTGACAGACCGACTCTCCGTAATCTTCTCAGGAAGTAGAGGCGCTGATGAGCTTTCTTAATAATTGCATCTGTGTTCTCGGACCAGGAAAGATCTTCACAGATCTGCACGCCCAGGAATTTGAAGCTCTTGACCCTTTCAACCATCGACCCGTTGATATAAACAGGACTGTGGGTCCCCATCCTGCTCCTTCCAAAGTCGACAATCAGTTCCTTGGTTTTGCTGGTGTTGAGGGCCAGGTTGTTGTGCTGGCACCATATGGACAGTCGCTCGATCTCTCTTCTGTACTCCGACTCATCACCATCAGTGATACGATCCACAACAGTGGTGTCGTCAGCGAACTTGATAATGGAGTTCGCACTATGACCGGCTACGCAGTCATGAGTATAGAGTGAGTACAGCAGGGGGCTGAGCACGCAGCCTTGAGGTGCTCCCGTGCTGATTGTTATTGAGTCTGACACATTTCCACCAATACGAACAGACTGTGGTCTGTGGTCTGTGATTTGAGTTTAGAAGCAAAGAGGTCCTTCCACAGTTGTACAGGGCCCTGGTGAGACCACACCTGGAGTAATGTGTGCAGTTTTGGTCTCCTAGTGTAAGAATAAGGGGAATGCCATTTAGAACTGAGATGAGGAAAAACTTTTTCACCCAGAGAGTTGTGAATTTGTGGAATTCTCTGCCTCAGAAGGCAATGGAGGCCAATTCTCTGGATGTGTTCAAGAGAGAGTTAGATAGAGCTGACAGCTCTTCTAGTAGAATGAAGATGTCACCTGGTAGGTTAGTGGCGCGGCTTTCCATTCTTTAATCCTGAACCTCTCTTCTCTCTTTCATCCCGTTACAGTTGAAGAAGTCCCAGTCACCTCCCCCCATGTGCCTTCGGCTGACGGAGAAAGCGGTGGCTTCACTTTGGAACCAGCCCCACCTCAGAGATTTCCTGCAGGTCATTGGATATGAACAGGCTGGATTGTTCTTGCTACACAACCCTCGTGCTCAGAACAAGTGCGTGCACCCACATGGCAGCCAGAGCCAACACTGGTAGCATAGTGATGCACAGTGACACACACACACAGTGACACACACACAGTGACACACACACACACACACACACAGTGACACACACAGTGACACACACATTGACACACACACAATGACACACACAGTGACACACACACAGTGACACACACAGTGACACACACTCAGTGACACACACACACAGTGACACACACTCAGTGACACACACACAGTGACACACACAGTGACACACTCAATGATACACTCAGTGATACACACACACAGTGACACACACACAGTGACACACATACAGTGACACACAGTGACACACTCAGTGACACACACACAGTGACACACACACAGTGACACACACACACACAGTGACACACATTGACACACACACAGTGACACACAGTGACGCTCCACACACTGCGGGAGACAGGCACCTGAGCAGATACATACCCCACAGGCGGAGTGCATTAGGTTAAGGTCAGTGCGGTAGTTCATCTCATCCCTTGTACAATCAGTGTGATCTTGATCAGTACGGATGTCAGAGGTTATGGGGAGAAGGCAGGAGAATGGAGTTAGGAGGAGAGATAGATCAGCCATGATTGAATGGCAGAGAGGACTTGATGGATCGAATGGCCTAATTCTACACCTATTCCTTATGATCTTATGATCTTTGTTGCTAATGAGCGTTGACGGCACTGGGCCTCTACTTGCTGGAGTTTAGAAGGATGAGCGGGGATCTCATTTAAACTTACTGAATAGTGAAAGGCCTGGATAGAGTGGATGTGGAGATGATGTTTCAACTAGTGGGAGAGTCCAGGACCAGAGGTTGCAGCCTCAGAATAAAATCCATGTTTTCCACAGATGCTGCCTGACCCGCTGAGTTACTCCAGCACTCTGTGAAACGTCACCTATCCATGCTCTCCACAGATGCTGCCTGACCCGCTCAGTTACTCCAGCACTCTGTGAAACGTCACCTATCCATGTTCTCCACAGATGCTGCCTGAGCCGCTGAGTTACTCCAGCACTCTGTGAAACGTCACCTATCCATGTTCTCCACAGATGCTGCCTGTCCCGCTGAGTTACTCCAGCACTCTGTGACCTTTTGTCTACCTCAGAGACAGGGGAAGGAAGAATCATTGAATATATGTAGAGATAAGATGCTGTAACAGGGACATTTTTTTGCATCATGCAGAAAATTAGAGTTTCGGCAAGTTCTATTGAATGAAAGATAAGTGTCAAATGGGAATATAACTACCCCTGTCCCATCAAGACTGTCGACTGTCACGGCTACATTGCTCAATAGAACAGAAGAACAAATGGATGTGTGGGCTCGGAGGGAATGAAGGCAGGTTTACAAGTTTTCCAGGTAACGTTGTCTGAAGCACAGTCGCCATTCACTAGGTTAGTCTTTCTAGACAGATGAAGGTCCATCAGGGTAGATGGAGAGGGCAGTCCATGGTGGGAACAGCGCTGTCTTCACACTAAAGAAGCCTAGTGTCTTGTGTCATATCAACATTGTATAATTAGCAATGATCATTCTGAGCTTATGATGGAAGTAGGGTGACTGGTGAAGCAGGACATTGGTCTCCAGCAGCTCCCTCTGTGAAACGAATGACTACAATATTGGAGTGTTCTCCCCTAGTTCCCATCAGCTTTAGTTCTATCGGGTTACCATGTTACTACACTCCCACAGATGCTGCATGGATTCAAGAGCAGTCACTCCCACCTCACCTCTAGAGGACGGATAGCTGTGGTCTAGAACTGGGAGTTCCCAGCCCTGCCCAAACTGGCCAGTGATAAGCATTGTATTGGTAATTCCTTACTCCTTGACACCTCTAATCACTCTACTGATTGAGAATGGACAGGCCTGATTAGACTGTATAAGAGTTCACTATTTGTAGATACAGTAGGTCAAGAATGTTATCAATTCAGGTCTTTCTTCTCTTCCACAGGTCACTGCAAGTGGGGAGCCTCAACCTATTCCTAGCCCTACACCCCCAGTCTCCACAAAGACAACATCAGCTGGACCCTCGGCATTGCTCTTCAACTAAGGTGCGAGAGCAGCAGTCCACACAGGAGCCTCAGGAAACCGTAGCACAGAGAGAGGGTCAGTCCACACAAAGTCCCCCGCAAGCGGCAGAACAAGGAGAGGAGTTGAGCCCACAGGATGGTCAGGAAACTCTGCCATTGACCAGTGGACAAATGGAGCAGAGTCGCGTGGAAGGTTTGCCATTCACAGATGAGCTGTGCGTTCCCAGATCCCAGGAGAGTTTAACACCAGGAGAGAAGCAATCCAGTCAGGAGCCTCAGGAGCCATTGACGTGCAGGTTTTCAGGCAACAAAGGTGGACCAGGATCCCAGGAAACACATGTGGAGAAGAACAGGAAAATCAGACCTGGTCCGCAGGGAGTCTCAGGAAACAACACGAAAGGCAAGAAAACTAAACAGTGTCCTGGGGAAATGGCTGCAAGAAAAAATGTGAAAAACAGACACCGTGCTTCAGAAACATCACTGGCAAGTGATACGCTGTCCAAACAAGGTGCTAAGGGATTGAACCGCAGACATTGAGAGGACAGCGACAGCAACCTCCAGAGTCTGTCTAAATACTCTGAAGCCGTTGCTGGTATTGAGACACCAGGTAAAGGCCAACACACGAACAGGACATCCCTCCTGTAAAACCACACACAGTCAGTCCACACACAGGCACGCACCTTAATCAGCATAATAATGATGGTAACTGCCCACAAATGGCCTTTAGTCAGAGGGTGGTGAATCTGTGTAATTCATTGCCACAGACGGCTGTGGAGGCCAAGTCAATGGATACTTTTAAGGTGGAGATTGATAGATTCTTAATTAGTATGGGTGTCCGGGGTTATGGGGAGAAGGCAGGAGAATGGGGTTGAGAGGAAGCGATAGATCAGCCATGATTGAATGGTGGAGTAGACTTGATGGGCTGAATGGCCTAATTCTGCTTCTAGAACTTACAGTGCCCTCCATAATGTTTGGGACAAAGAACCATCATTTATTTATTTGTCTCTGTACTCCACACTTTGAGATTTGTAATAGAAAAAAAGACATGTGGTTCAAGTGCACATTGTCAGATTTTAATAAAGGCTATTTTTATACATTTTGGTTTCACCATGTAGAAACTACAGCAGTGTTTATACATAGTCCCCCCCATTCCAGGGCACCATAATGTTTGGGACACAGTAAATGTAATGTGAATGAAAGTGGTCATGTTTAGTATTTTGTTGCACATCCTTTGCATGCAATGACTGCTTGAAGTCTGCGATTCATGGACATCACCAGTTGCTGGGTGCCTTCTCTGGTGATGCTCTGCCAGGCCCGTATTGCAGCCATCTTTAGCTTATGCTTGTTTTGGGGGCTAGTCCCCATTTTCTCTTCAGCATATAAAAGGCATGCTCAATTGGGTTCAGATCAGGTGATTGACTTGGCCACTCAAGAATTGACCATTTTCTAGCGCTGAAAAACTCCTTTGTTGCTTTAGCAGTATGTTTAGGATCATTGTCTTGGTGTAGAATGAACCGCCGGCCAATGAGTTTTGAGGCATTTGTTTGAACGAGCAGATAGGATGTGTCTATACACTTCAGAATTCATTGTGCTACTACCATCAGTAGTTGCATCATCAATGAAGATCAGTGAGCCAGCACCTTCAGCAGTCATACATGCCCAGGCCATAACACCCCCACCACCGTGTTTCACAGATGAGGTGGTATTGGTATGCTTTGGATCTTGGGCAGTTCCTTCTCTCCTCCATACTTTGCTCTTACCATCACTCTGATATAAGTTAATCTTCGTCTCATCTGTCCACAAGACCTTTTTCCAGAATTGTGGTTGCTCTTTTAAGTACTTCTTAGCAAACAGTAACCTGGCCATCCTATTTTTGCAGCTAACCAGTGGTTTGCATCTTTCAGTGCAGCCCCTCTATACTTCTGTTCACGAAGTCTTCTGTGGACAGTGGTCATTGACAAATCCGCACCTGACTCCTAAAGAGTGTTTCTGATCTGTCGGACAGGTGTTTGGGGATTTTTCTTTATTATAAAGAAAATTCTTCTGTCATCAGCTGTCATCAGCTCTTCCTTGGCTTACCAGTCCCTTTGTGATTAGTAAGCTCACCAGTGCTCTCTTTCTTCTTAATGATGTTCCAAACAGTTGATTTTGGTAAGGCTAAGCTTTGGCTGATGTCTCTAACAGTTTTATTCTTGTTTCTCAGTCTCATAATGGGTTCTTTGACTTTCATTTGCACAACTTTGGTCCTCATGTTGATAAACAGCAATTGAAGTTTCCAGAGGTGACGGAAAGACTGGAGGAAAGACTCGGTGCTGAGAGCTCTCTTATACCTGCATTAAGGAGGCATTTAAAACACACCTGAGCAATGACAAACACCTGTGAAGCCATGTGTCCCAAACATTATGCTGCCCTGAAATGGGGGGACTATGTATAAACACAGCTGTAATTTCTACATGGTGAAACCAAAATGTATAAAAATGCCCTTTAATAAAATTTGACAATGTGCACTTTAACCACGTGTGATTTTTTTCTATTACAAAGTCAAATGATGGAGTACAGAGGCAAATAAATAAATGATGGTTTTTTGTCCCAAACATTATGCAGGGCACTGTATGAACAAATGAACCAACACAAGGAGATAATGAAAGAGTCATAGTGTACACAATACAGAGGATCTCTTATTCTCAAGAACGTCAAGAAAAAGAGATTTTGTTCTGAAACTATGGCCTCTGGTCCTAGACTCTCCCACTAGTGGAGTAGCCTTGATGGGCTGAATGGCCTAATTCTGCTGCTAAAACCTATGAACTGTAATAAGACTGACATGTAGGAGGCGCACTCAGTAGCTCGGCACGGCCTGGGTTCAGCACTCCTCGCACTGGTGACGAATGCACTGTTGTGAATCACCCACATCTCACTCTCCCCCTGTCCCACAGGTGATGATGCAGGCCCCATGGCTCACAGTCAGAGCCACTGCAGAGGAGGTGCAGGTGAAGCGTGGCCTGGTGCACAGGTTGGCCTCTCTACATTCTCAGCAGCAAGCCCACATACGGGGCATGGAGCTCTGGCACAAGAAAACCCTGAAGAACCTGGAGCAAAAACCAGAGAGAAGTGAAACCACAACACAGGTAGCAACTGAAAGGGCAGAAAGAAACTCGGCAAGGTCACACTATTCCAGGTGTCACATGTCCACAATCACTCTCAATAACACTGATGATAAATGAAGCCACCCCAGTTATTAGGATTATGGGGAGAAGAAAGGAGAATGGGGTTGAGCGGGAAAGATAGATCAGCCACGATTGAAAGGTAGAGTAGACTTGATGGGTTGAATGGCCTGATTCAGCTCCTAGAACCTTGGAACGTGTGATAGTATGTTTACAGCCATCATCAGGAGTCAGGTCACTGTCGTAGTTTCACTGTCCTTGATGTGACTGTTACTGACAAGAGGTTTCCATATCTCACTACGACACACAAGGCCTCTTTAGCCCATCCAGTCTTTGCCGGCTCCCAGAACAATCCCATTCCTCAACTACATTCCCTGCACCCACTGCCCCTCCTGATTCTACCACCCACATACACCAACAGCAGGTCACACTGGCCATTTATCTGTGGGACTTGGGAGGAAACTGGAACACCCAAAGATGCCCACATAGTCTCTGGGAGAACCTGCAAACTCCACAGATACAGCACCAGAGGTCAGGATGGAACCCGGGTTACTGGAGCTGTGAGGCTCTATTACTGGGCATGCAGTGCACTGCGCCACCATTACTGGGCATATCACTGGTATTGGGGTTTCACTGTCTCCAGGGGGTCAATGTAAATGGGATGTGAGAATAAAGGAGGTCCTTGGTGCTTATTGCTGCTGGTGGGAGGTGTTCACCTGGAGAGAGAAAGCTTCTTCAGCACAAATCAGCAGGTATCGGTGTTGCCGATGACTTGCTACCTCTTTGTTGCTTTTGGATGTGGCTGAGGAGATCAGTGTGGGGCATATGGACCATGGGGCTGTAGCTGCTCTCCTTGCACCTGGTACCTGGGCCCAGTGGATGGACCTGTGCTCCATGTTGAGCAGTCATGAGACAATGTACGCTGCAGACTTTGAGTACATCCCTGTACTTTCATGAGTGGGTACGGTCTATGCTAATGCATGTGTACGGTCCCTGCACCCTGATACCTGGGTACGGTCCCTGCACCCTGATACCTGGGTATGGTCCCTGCACCCTGATACCTGGGTATGGTCCCTGCACCCTGATACCTGGGGTAACGGTCCCTGCACCCTGATACCTGGGTATGGTCCCTGCACCCTGATACCTGGGTATGGTCCCTGCACCCTCGATACCTGGGTACGGTCCCTGCACCTCGATACCTGGGTACGGTCCCTGCACCCTGATACCTGGGTACGGTCCCTGCACCCTCATACCTGGGTATGGTCCCTGCACCCTGATACCTGGGTACGGTCCCTGCACCCTGATACCTGGGTACGGTCCCTGCACTCTGATACCTGGGTATGGTCCCTGCACCCTGATACCTGGGTACGGTCGGTCCCTGCACCCTGATACCTGGGTATGGTCCCTGCACCTCGATACCTGGGTACGGTCCCTGCACCCTGATACCTGGGTACGGTCCCTGCACCCTGATACCTGGGTATGGTCCCTGCACCTCGATACCTGGGTACGGTCCCTGCACCCTGATACCTGGGTACGGTCCCTGCACCTTGATGCGTTTCCTTCCAGTAAGCTGAGGGGGTGGGTAGGCTTTGCTCAGCGTTCTGCTCTGACTGACCCGTGCATTTGCTCACTCAGGCCTGCTGTACGAAGGTGAAGGTGAGAGGGCCCCGGACCCCCAGCTCCAACCGCACGCCCCTAGACCCGCCCAAGCCAGTCCCACACAACGTTGCTGAAAACTTGTCCCTGCGTCGCACCGCACACAAGATCATCATGGAGCAGGACGAGGCCATTTGGCAGAGGCACAGAGCTGAGGTCAACGACCTGTTCCTGCCCTTTATTGACCCAGTGCCCGACACAGCATGACTGAGTGCTGGCATCCATCACTACTACTTCATGCTCGCTCTTCCTCAACATTAGCTTGACAAATATACACACCTTCATTTAATAAGTTCCTATTGAAATGAGAGTCCAGCATGATCTGACTATTTGAATAAACTCATGTCCATTCCCCAACCAGGAGCACCAGATGACTCTGTGATGAGTAGAGGAGTTGGGGAAGTGGACAGGAGGGGAGAGGTGGGGAAGGAAAGTAGGCGTGAGGGGTGGTGGAGGGGCAGGCCAGGCCGGGGAACAGACAGGAGGGAGGAGAAGTAGGGGGGGCAATGAGGAGGGAAGAGGGGAGGGAGGTGAGAGGAGGGGGGAGGATAGAGCAGGGAGAGAGGGACTCTCTTACCTACCTTCCTAATGGCTCTGGGGAACTCTGCACCCACCATCAGCCAGTGGGAATTGCACAGCTGGAACGATGTGCAGGAAGGAACAGCAGATGATGGTTTACATTGAAGACAGACACAAAATGCTGCAGTAACTCAGCGGGACAGGCAACATCTCTGGAGAGAAGGAATGGGTGAAGAAGGGTCTCAACCCAAAACACCACCTATTCCTTTTCTCCAGAGATGCTGCCTGATCCGCCAAGTTACTGCAGCATTTTGTGTCTATCAGCTGGAATGACATCAGGCAGCAGGGGAATGTTTTTTGGACACCACCATCCCCTTCCTTGATCTCACCATCTCCATCACAGGAGACAGACTATCGACACATCGATTACAATCCACAACTATCTTCACTACACTTCTTCCCACCCTGCTTCCTGCAAAGACTCTATCCCTTACTCCCAATTCCTCCGTCTACGCCGTATCTGCGCCCAAGTTGAGGTGTTCCAGACCAGGACATCTGAGAACAGCTGGAGGAAAGTCAGGGTATCACAGGAAGAACGTGCAAACTCCACACAGACAGCACCCATGATCAGGATCAAACCCGGGTCTCTGGCGCTGTGAGGCAGCAGTTCTACCCGCTGTGTGCCGCCCACGGAACACCAGGAAGAGCCCAAGCCTGCAGTCACACTCATCCTTAATATTACCATCCCTCCTGGGTGGGAGATCCCAACCTTCACGTGGTCTGTCCTGTTTCGATGAATGCAGTCAACCCGGCGTGCATAATTAAATAAGATCAAATTGAACAAGTTGTCCCACAACTTTAGGCTGGGCACCTGTATGCAAGAAGAAGACATGCTCCTCCCTGCTCTTCTCTAGACCCACATGCCTGTGTCTAGATCCAGGGGGCACAGCCTCAGAATAAAAGGACATCCCTTTAGAATGGAGATGAAGAGATGTTTCTTGAGTCAGATGGCGGTGAATCTGTGGAATTCATTGCCACAGACGGCGGTGGAGGCCAAATATTTGGATATTTTGAAAGCAAAGATTGATACGTTCTTGATTAGCAAGGGTTAAGGTTATGGGTAGAAGACAGGAGAATGGGGTTGAGAAGGAAAGATACTGTAAATCAGCCATGATCGAATGGTGGAGTAGACTTGATGGGCCGAATGGCCTAATGACCTAATTCTGCTGCTACATTTAGTTTAAAGATACAGCGTGGAAACAGGCTCATTGGCCTACTGAGTCCACGCGAGCCAGCGATCCCCGCACACTAACACTACACTACACACATAGAGACAATTTCCACTTAAACCAAGACAATAACCACCTGCAAACCTGTACGTCTTTGGAGCGTGGGAAGAAACCGGAGATCCCAGAGAAAATCCACACGGCAACGGGGAGAACGTACAAACTCTGTGCAGACAGCACCCGTAGTTAGGATCGAACCTGGTTCTCCAGCGCTGTAAGGCAGCAACTCAACTGCTACACCACCGTGTCCTGGTGGTAATAATGTCCATGCTGCGATGGAGCAGTGCTTGGTGTTTCTCAAGTAGGAGATGGTCACCAGTCCATGATGGACATCAGCCTTGCTGTGTGATGGGAGGAGGGACGTAGCGGAGGGGGGTTTGGCGAGGTCACTGCTCTGAGGAGCTCCTGCCGCCAGATCCAGGGGCTGGGATGGACCACCTCCATCATTGCCTGTTTAGAGTCATAGAGTGACACAGTGTGGAAACAGGCCCTTCGTCCCAACTCTCCCAACCTGGCCAACAATGTCCCACTTGCCTGCGCTTACCTGTCCTATCCATGCAGCACTTGGCCAAGCTCTGTCTTCATGTCAAGTGTAGTTTACCGTCACCTCTGCAACTCAGCTCTTGAAGCTGCAACACCTGGAGTCATAGAGTCTCAGTGTGGAAACAGGCCCTTCGGCCCAACTAACACCTGTGTTGCTGGTGGAAGCCAGAGTATCTGAGAGTTTACTTGACATCAGTGTCAGTGTCACTTAAAGTACAGTACTGAACATTTCAGATGGTCAGGTGGTAATGGACTAGACAGGATGGGCCCCCTTTTGCAAGGACACTGTCAGATGGCTCACTGACACAATGATGTGCCCCTCCATTCCCTCGCTCCTCCCCCACCCTAGTCGTGCTACTAGTCCCACTGTTCGCATCCCTGTAATCACCTCTTCCCCAGCCAACAATCTTTTGCCGGCCCTGCTTTGTTCTGGCCTTTTCCTACCTCCAGTTCCCCCCCCCCCCCTCCCGATCATAATCAATACAATCGATTGTATTCAATCATGTTTTGTCTTTCCACGGACACAGCACACAACAAAAGCTTTTCACTGAGATACCCTTTATGCTCACAATTAATACTCAAAGACTAAATCCTGGAAGCAAGAGATTTCTTTATTTTACGAGTCTGCAGACCGGGCGCCTCTCCAACTCGAGACACCCCGAAGCCAGAGAGATCATCCCCCTTTATACACAAAATCTTACATTCAATCTCCCCTCCGGACCTTTCTCCAATCAGGGTCTGAGGTGCACAATCTGTAGGTACATCCCACCGTACATCCCCTCGCACCTCCCATATCATACATTGCATGTTCAAACATGTTCATGGTAATGAGCAATTTCTTAACCAGGGGTGTGTTGTAATATTCATTTATTCTATTAAGCAGCTCAATTGCTCATGACCTGGCCCAGTTTTAACTCACCTCTAGTGAACCCTCTCAGTTTTCCTATATCAGTACTAAAGCTAAGCTATAGTGACAAGGGTCCCATCCATCACTCCTTTCCACTGATAGGGATCTCTCTACATCACTCCCTTCTCTAGCTATACAATGCATCTCTTCTTACTCAAGGACTCAAGGATGGGTCTGGCAACCTTCAGACACAGCTGTGTCAGAATCCTCTCTCCAGCCCCTCTCTGTTTGAATTCTCTTTAAAACTCCTTTCTTTAATAGGGTTTAATCACTTTATCCCTCACATCACTGTACCTCAGTACACATGACAATAAACTAAACCCGCTACTTTTAGTCTGAAGAAGGGATCCGACCCAAAACGTCACCCATCCTGTTTCTCCAGGGATGCTGCCTGGCCCCGCTGAGTTACTCCAGCACTTGATGTCTATGTTTGGTATAAACTAACATCTCATAGAGTCAAAGTCATACAGTGAGGAAACAGGTCCTTCGGCCCAACCTGCCCACACCAACAACACTCGTCCCACCTGCCTGCGTTTGGCCCATATCCCTCGAAACCCATCCTATTCACGCAGCTGTCTGAATGTTACAGCAGCACCCGCAGAGCTTGCTGGAGAGTGCTGGGGCTCTCTCATGTGTCACGGCACTGGGCTGGGGTGTACAGCAGAGGGCAGTGTGGGATCAGAGAGAAAGACACTGAACCCAGGGACTGGGCCCAGCCCCGCTCCGCACATGTTTAATAAAACAATACACACTCTGGCAACATCCTCGTTAATCTACCCTGCACCCGTTCCAGCTTAACAACCTCTTTCCTGTAACATAGTGCCTAAAATTGAACATAATACTCTAAATGTAGCCTCACCAACGCCTTATATAACTGCAACATGACAGCCCCCATCCTCAATACTGACTGATGAAGGCCAAATTGTTGAAAGCTTTTTGACCACCGTATCTACCTGCGACTCCACCTTCAAGGAACTATGTACGGGCACTCCTAGATCCCTCTGCTCTACATGTTCAAGTTACAAACAGCAAGGGTCCCAGCATATCACCAAGGACACCACACCCTCTGCGTTGTGTTGCCAAGTCACTTGTGGATCTACTTTGTCAACTTGTCCTGGACCCCATGGGCCCTAACCCTTTGGACCAGTTTCCACAAGCATGATTCTGTTCATCTTTACTTTTTTTTTTTTTCTTTCACTTTTTTCATTAACGTCAGTTTTCTGGTCACGTGTCTTGCTGGAGTCCATGTAAAACATCAGTATTGTGACCTCCAGAACCATTCAATCATTTGGTCAGATTACATCTGCCTTTGACAAGCAGACAAGTCCCAGACTAGCTTTACCCCCCCCCCCCCCCCCCCCCCATTCCCATCCACGGTTCTGTTGTTCACTCCGTCTCCAGACACAACTTAACTTCTCTCATTACTTTCCCGTGCAACCAGAGGGAGTCTTCAGGAAAGTCAGGGGCATTTTGAACAAGCTTACTCCAGGGAGTTTTGACAAGCTATATAGGTGTAGACTCAAAACTGGTCCCAAAAGGGTCATTTTACTGATAGTTGACATGCATTGTACATTCCACAGGCGATGCCACACTTGTCTTCTCACCTCCTCGCTTCCCACCATCCATGGACCACAACATCCTTCCAGGTGACTTCCAGTGGTGTTGGGAGCGCTCACCCCTCCCTGCCCAGTGACACACCCACACGCAGGGTCTCTCCACCCCATCACACCCTGGGGAAATGGGTCGGCCTGAGGGCACATGACATACTTCTCTCCCCAGCCAACTTGCTGCCATCACACCAGTCTCACCCCAAGCTGCTTGCAACCAAACTCCCCCTCCCCTCCATCGGGCACCGAGGCCCTGGAGAATGGGTGATGGACGGATATAATGGAGGTGTCGTTTGGACAATCAATAACTCTTGGAATGGACATTAGATCACCACGAGTAACTCAGGGATAGAGCACTGTGGGGCTGTGTTACTGAACCCGTACACTGAACGGCTCGATTGTAATCATGTGTTGTCTTTCCACTGACTTGATAACACGCAACAAAAGCTTTTCACTGTACCTCGGTCAACGTGACTCTGATAAGAGTGAATGCCCGCGGTGTGAGCGGTCCTGGGTGTGTTGTGTTGTGTGTTGTCTGCCCGGGCAGGACACAGGGCGACCATCCCGAGTTTTATACAAGTGGCACAGTAGTAACGTTTATTTCATTCAATATTAAAAACATTTGATACAAGAATTATAAAAATAATTTGGACTCCCTCGGAGATTGGCTGGAGCTGGGGCACCGGCGGCCTGTGAGCCTGGGACCCTGTGGGCACGGGCTGGAGCTGGAGTGACCGGTCAGTGTGGCACCTTCCCTGGCACTCGGTGTCTGCACAGGAACAGGACAGGGTCAACACACACCCCCTGTGCACACACACAGACATGTGCATATACACAGCTGTGTACACACACGCACATATGCGTGCACACATGTACACAGTGTCTGCATGGGCACAGTGTTGGGTCTACACACACCTTGCACCATATACAGATGCTCAGGCACACAGACGCGTACATGCTCATCCCGCAGACATGTACACATGTACAAGCACGGACACACGTGTGCCAGAGATGCTGCCTGTCCCGCTGAGTTACTCCAGCAGTTTAAACCAGCATCTGCAGTTCCTTCCACAGACGCGCGCACACCCAGGCAAATGCGCGTGCACGCGTGCGGACGTCCAGTCTCGGCTCCAGCCGCGGCCGCTCGGCCCTTCACCAGTCAAGGCTGTGAGTGGGCGCCGGGAAGCGCGGGCTGTTGTCGCTGTAGAACTGCGAGTACCAGCGGCGGTGGCGCACGATGGCCGAGTCCTCCTTCACCAGCAGCGGCCGCGGTATGTATGTCTTGTTGTTCCAGATCATCACGTCCCGCTCAAACTGTGGGCAGTGGGTCAATAACATCAGTCCCACCGGCTCACCCCCACCCACAACCCCACCCCACCTCCCCCCCACCCCACAACCCCCCACCCCCCCACCCCACAACCCCCACTTCCACAACCCCACCCCCCCCTTCCTTCCCCACCGTCCACCCCGGTGTAACCTGCACCTGCACCCCCTCCTCCCCATCCCCTATTTCCCCCTCCCCACCACCCAACCTCCCCCTCCCCACCTTCCCCTCCCACCTCCACCCACACTTCCCTTCCTTGCCCATCGTCCCACCCAATAACTGCCACCCCCTCCTCCCCACCCCTCCCACCCCCTTCCCCACCCCCCTCCCCACCCCCCCTCTCCCCACCACCCCCTCCCACTCCCCCACCACCCTCCCACAACCCCTCCCCGCCTCCTACCACCCACACACCCCCCTTCCTTCCCCACCCCGTCCACCCAGTAACCTGCACCCTCCTCCCCACGCCCAACCTTCCCCTCTCCACCTCCTGCAACCTCCCATCCCCACCACCTCCCCTCCCCCCCCCCCACCCACACCCCCCCTACATCCCCCACCGTCCACCAGTAACCTGCACCCACGTCCCCATCACGTCCCGCTCGGATTGCAAGGCCAATAACCCACCCCCGCCCCGGACTCTAAGGCTGATCAGACAGGCTAGATGCAGGAAACATGTTCCCCATGTTGGGAGAGTCCAGAACCAGGGGTCACAGTTTCAGAATAAGCGGTCAGCTATTTAGGACTGAGATGAAAAAATAATCTTCACCCAGAGAGTTGTGAATCTGTGGAATTCTCTGCCACAGAAGGCTGTGGAGGCCAATTCGCTGGATGTTTTTAAGAGAGAGGTAGATTTAGCTCTTAGGGCTAACGGAATCAAGGGAAATGGGGAGAAAGCAGGAACGGGGTACTGGTTTAGGATGATCAGCCATGATCATATTGAATGGTGGTGCTGGCTCGAAGGGCTGAATGGCTAACTCCTGCACCTATATATGTTTCCAAGAAGGGTCTCGCCTTAAACGTCAATTATTCCTTTTCTTAAGAGATGCTGCCTGTCCCTCTGTGTTGCTCCAGCTTTTTGTGTCTATCTGCAGATGCTGGTTTGTACCAAAGATAGACAGAAAATACTAGAGTAACTCAGCGGGTCAGAGAGCATCTCTGGAGAAAAGGACTCTCAATCACAGTCTGAAGAAAGTTTCCAACCCAAAACGTCAACTATTCCTTTGAAGTGATGCTGACTGACCCGCTGAGTTACTGAGCATTGTGTGTGCCCATCTCTGGTGTAAACCAGCATCTGCAGTTGCTTGCTACACATCAACCCCTTCTTCATCACATGCTTCCTCAGATTTGGGGCCAAAACTGCTCACAATTAACCGCCCGGGAGCGTGGGGGTGAGGGGGTGACACACTCACTCACCTGGATACGCTCGCCCAAGATGAGGGCCTTGGGGATGACTGCGGGCACGTTGCTCTGGTAGTAGATGCAGTGGGTGACGCATTGGAGCAGTGGTTCCACCGGCGTCACAGAGAATAGGATCACCCCGCGGCCCAGGAAGGCGTGGTTGAAGAGCATGTAGACCAGGCCCGGTCCCACCTGCAACGGCACGGAGTGGAGCGGCTCACACACGGGACAGCGCATAGAGGGAGCAACAGGACTGGAGGAGGGGGGGGGGGGGGGGGGGGGGGGGGGGGGGGGGGGGAGAGACGGGACAGGGGGTTGGAGGGCCACGGGGCAGGGTAGAAAGGAATTATATTGTATAACTAAATTAAGTAAAAGGGTACACAGAAAAGTTACAAGGATGTTGCCAGGACTCGAGGGTGTGGGCTATAGCGAGAGGTTGAGCAGGCTGGGTCTGTATTCCTTGCAGCGCAGGAGGATGAGGGGTGATCTTATAGAGGTGTATAAAATCATGAGAGGAATAGATCGGGTAGATGCACAGAATCTCTTGCTCAGAGTAGGGGAATCGAGGGCCAGAGGACATGGGTTTAAGATGAGGAGGAAACAATTTAAAATGAACCTGAGGGGTATCTTTTCACACAAAGGGTGGCGGGTGTATGGAACGAGCTGCCAGAGAAGGTAGTTAAGGCTGGGACTATCCTAACGTTTAGGAAGCAGGTAGACAGGTGAATGGATAGGACCAAATGCAGGCAGGTGCGACGAGTGTAGCTGGGACATGTTGGCCGGTGTGGGCAAGTTACACGTTGTATGACTCGAGGGCGAGGATGGGAGATGTCTTGGGTGGGACTGACCTGTCGGGCCACCACGTGTAGGTCGAGCAGCGGGCATCGCCAGCCCAGGATGTGCAGCGTGTGGTTCACCAGCATCCGCGAGCAATGTCGATCCGGCACCGGCTCCTCGCTCCACTGCACCTGCGCCAGGATACCTGCATTAGTGTAGCGCCGGGCCCCTGCCCTGCCCCCCGCCCCCTCCCCCGCCCCGCCCATCCCCCAACCCATCAGTATAGTAACCCGCTGCCCACCGACACACAGCGCCAGAGGTCACCCTGTGTGTGAGTGGGGCCCTGGGAACCTCACCCCCCCCCCCCCCAAAGCGCCAAGGGTCAGATTGTCCCCAGTGTGTAGGAAGGATACTGCTAGTGGGCGGGATGATCACTGGTCAGCACGGACTCAGTGGGTCAAGGGCATGTTTCTCGCTGTATCTCTAAACTAAACAAACGCTGCCTTATGTCGAAGCTCGCCACCCTTTAAGCCATGCAGACTCGCCCAACCCAGATCGCAGCAGCACGAAGGACAGGAATCTGAAACGGGAGACAATCCTCCGGGGACTCAGCAAGTCAGGCAGCATCTGTGGATGCGGGGACCTCATTGAAACTCACAGAATCGTGAAAGGCCTGGACAGAGTGGGCGTGGAGAGGATGTTTCCACCAGCGGGAGAGTCCAGGACCAGAGTCATATCCTCAGAATTATAGGATGTTCCTTTCGGAAGATGAGGAGGAATTTCTTTAGTCAGAGGGTGGTGAATCTGTGGAATCATTTTGCCACAGAAGGCGGTGGAGGCCGAGTCAGTTGATATTTTTATGACAGATCTTGATTAGTACGGGGGTTATGGGGAGAAGACAGGAGAATGGAGTTAGGAGGGAGAGATAGATCAGCCATGGTTGAATGGCGGAGTAGACCTGATGGGCCGAATGGTCTAATTCTGCTCCTAGACCTTATGAATTTAATAATTTCGTACTTTCTTACCGACAAATACCTCATGCCTGATATTTGTGTGGTTGACACGGTCATAGGCTGTAGAGCCCTTCGGCCCCCCGTGTCCATGCTGCACCCGTTGCCCATTCACACTAATGCCCCGCACTGGGGCCGTGACTTTACAAGCCCCCCCCCCCCCCCCCCCCCCCCCCCACCTTCCAGTCGTGCCGCATGAAGCCCCAGCGGCGGCAGCGCGTGTTACGGAGGTCGGTGCCGCTCAGGATGGCGGGGCTGTGCAGGTGCGTGAGATGCGCCACGTCCGCTGCGTTCTCCGGGATCTCCTGCGGGCAAACATGCAGAGTCTCAGCTCAGTCCCAACGCCCCCTCTCATCCCCCCTCACCCCAACCCCCCTCACCCTCCCCCTCAACCGCACCCCCCCCCTGACCCCCCACTCACCCTCCCCACCCTCCCCCTCACCCCCAACCCCCCTCACCCTCCCCCTCAACCGCACCCCCCCTGACCACCACCCCCCTCACCCCAACCCCCCTCACCCACCCCCTCACCCCCAAACCCCCTCCTCTCATCCCCCCTCACCCACACCTGGATGTGGCAGTTGATGAGGTGCTCGGTGTCTCCCCGGAAAACCCACTCTCCGGACTGGATCTCGTTCTGTACGGGGACGCTCCATCCCGGCTCCAGGCGGTCGCAGTGGAACCAGACGTAGATCGCCCCGTTCACCTCGCACAGCGGCCAGCTCCGCACCCGGGCAAAGTCCGGCACTGGGGGAGAGGGAGACCCCCGCGTCACACACCCCATCACCAGGGTCACGTCCCCACCCCGACCCCCACCGACCCCACCCTGACCCCCACCATGACCCCCACCCCCGACCCTGACCCCCACCCGACCCCGACCCCCCCCACCCCGAACCCCACCCTGACCCCCCACCCCCGACCCCCACCTTAACCCCCCACCCCCGACCCCCACCCTGACCCCCACCCCGACCCCCACCATGACCCCGACCCCCACCAATGACCCCCAACCTTACCCCCCCACCCTGACCCCCACCTTAACCCCCCCACCCTGACCCTGACCCGACCCCCCACCCTGACCCCGTCCCCCACCCTGACCCTGACCCCGACCCCCCCACCCGACCCCCGCCCCCCACCCTGACTCCCATCCTCTCTCCGTATCCAGTTGCCCCCCAGTCTCCGTACCCCACTGACCCCAGCAACCCAGTTGTCGCTGTCACTCCCCCCCCCCCCCCCCCCCCCCCTCCCCCCCCCCCCCCCCCCCCCCCCCCCCCCCCCCCCATGTGGCCCCCCCCCCCCCCCCCCCCCCCCCCCCCCCCCCCCCCCCCCCCCCCCCCACCCCCCCCCCCACCCCCCCCCCCCCCCCCCCCCAACCCCCCCCCCCCCCCCCCCCCCCCCCCCCCCACCACCCACCCCACCCCCCCCCCCCCACCCCCCCCCCCCACCCCCCCCCCCCCCCCCCCCCCCCCCCCCCCCCCCCCCCCCCCCCCCACCCGGGGTAAACCGCACCTCTGTCCGCGTACGGGATGACCGTGCATTTGCCGTCGTGGCCGCGGAACTGCCAGCCGTGGAAGGGGCACTCGATGCAATCGCCGATCACCCGCCCGCCCACGGCCAGGTTGGCGCCCAGGTGAGGGCAGTAAGCGTCCACTGCGTATGCCCGGCCATCGTCGCCCCGGTACACGGCCAACTGCTCACCTGGCGGAGGTAGAGAGAGGGGGGTCATGTCACACACTGCCCCTGCCCCGCTGCCGTCCCCTGACTGATGGGGGTGGGGGGGGTGGGGAGGGATGGGTGTTGGGGGGGTGGGGGGTGGGTGTTGGGGGGGTGGAGGGATGGGGGGGTGGGGGTTGGTGGTGGGGGGGGGGGGGGGGGGTTGAGGGGGTGGGGTGTGTGGGTGGGGTTTGTTTACGGTTAGTTTACGTTTAATTCATTATTGTCACATACACCAAGATACAGTGAAAAGCATTTTTGTTGCGTGCTGTCCAGTCAGCGGAAAGACTATACGTGATTACAATCCAGCTGTTCCTAGCGTACAGGTACAGGATAAAGGGAATAATGTTTAGTGCAAGATAAAGACCAGTAAAGTCCGATTAAAAATAGCCCAAGGGTTTCCAATGGCGTAGATTGGAGGTCAGGACTACTCTCTGATGGTTGAGCTGGGAAGAGACTGCTGTAGGAAGGAACTGCAGGTGCTGGTTTAAACTGAAGATAGACACAAAATGCTGGAGTAACTCAGCGGGACAGGCAGCACCTCCGGAGAAAAGGAATGGGTGATGTTCCGGGTCGAGTGGGGATGGGGAATGTATTGTTGTCTGGCTGAATGATTAGAAACATCAATAATAGGTGCAGGAGGAGGCCATTCAGCCCTTCGAGCCAGCACCACCATTCAATATGATCATGACTGATCATCCAAAATCAGTACCCCGTTCCTGCTTTCTCCCCGTATCCCTTGATTTTGTTAGCCCCAAGAGCTAAATCTAACTCTCTCTTGAATACATCCAATGTATTTGCCTCCACTGCCTTCTGTGGCAAATAATTCCACAGATTCACCACTCTCTGGGTGCAAAGGTTTGTCCTCATCTCAGTCCGAAATGGCCTACCCCTTATTCTTAAACTATGACCCCTGCTTCTGGACTCCCCCAACATGGGGAACATTTTTCCTGCATCAAGCCTGTCCAATCCCTTAGGAATTTTAGACAAAAATGCTGGAGAAATTCAGCTGGGTGAGGCAGCATCTATGGAGCGAAGGAAATAGGCGACGTTTCGGGTCGAGACCCTTCTTCAGACTGATGTGAGGGTGGGGGGGGGGGGGGGGGGGGGGGGGGCGGAAAAAAGAAAGGAAGAGGGGGAGACAGTGGGCTGACAGAGAGCTGGGAAGGGGAGGAGAAAACCGGGACTACCTGAAATTGGAGAAGTCAATGTTCATACCACTGGGGTGTAAACTGCCCGAGCGAAATATGAGGTGCTGCTCCACCAATTTACAGTGGCCCTCACTCTACCTTCGATTTTCCAGCATCTGCAGTTCCTTCTTAAACATTAAGAATTTTATGTTTCTATAAGATCCCCTCTCATCCTAAATTCCAGTGAATATAAGCCCAGTCAATCCATTCCTGCCACCATCCCGGGAATTAACCTGGTGAACCTACGCTGCACTCCTTCAATAGCAAGAATGTCCTTCCTCAAATTAGACCAAAACTGTACACAATACTCCATGTGGGATCTCACCAGGGCCCTGTACAACTGCAGTAGGACCCCCTACACCTCTATAAGATCACCCCTTATCCTCCTGCGCTTCAAGGAATAAAGTCCTAGCCTGCTCAACCTGTCCCTGTAGCTCAGGTCTTCGAGTCCTGGCAATGTGCTCGTGAATCTTTACTGCACCCTTTCCAGCTTAAAAGTCCCAAGACATGTGGTCTTGAACAGCCTTGCCTATTGTAGTTCATATTTGCAACATAAGGACACTTTTCACCACAGTTCACACAAACCTAGCTGGACGGAGATTAGGAGCTCGGCAAATGTGGAAGCAGAACACAACTTGTGGATTCCCCTTCCAGTTCATACCCTGGAACTGAAATAGTGAAACTGTCCTCTGGAATGCCCGAAACATTACTCCTCCCTTCATGTTCCCCGCTATTCATGAACCCGTTTCTCCACATTCTTCTCTTGCACCCATTTCTACAGGAATTCATTTCATTACACACAAACACCCACATAGGCATGCATGGCACTTAGAAATGCAGAAATCAAACAGCACCTAAGAACTTAAGTGCTGGAATAACTCAGCGGGTCAGTTTGTACGTTCTCTCTGTGACCCCGTGGGTTTTCTCTGGGTTCTCTGGTTTCCTCCCACACTCCAAAGATGAGCAGGTCTGAAGAAAGGTTTTGGCCCGAAGCGTTGCCTATTTCCATCGCTCCCTGCTGCACCCGCTGAGTTTCTCCAGCACTTTTGTCTACCTCAGGTTTATAGGTTAATTGGCTTCTGTTAAATTGTAAATTGTTCCTTGTGTGTAGGATTGTGTTAGTGTGCGGAGATCACTGGCTGGTGCAGATCAGGAATACATCCTTGGCGTATGTGTGGTCCGTTCAAGAGTTTAATAACAGTGGGGTACTGTTCTTGAAAGGACACAAAGTGCTGGAGTACTCAACGGGTCAGGCGGCGTCTCTGGAGAACACAGACAGTTGAACCTTCTGATTGGGACCCTTTAGTCTGAACAAAGGTCACAACCCAAAAAAATCACATTTCCCTGTTCTCCACAGATGCTGCCTGACCCACTGAGTTACCCCAGCAATTTGTATCATTTTTGTAAACCAGCATCTGCAGTTCCTTCTTTTCCCATTTGAGATAACATTGCCGACTTCACCAGAGTTCATTATTCGGTCAAACTGTGGCATAAACACAAATGGAATGGCCCTTCCACCGACATGCCTGAAAATCAAAGAACTGTCATAACTAGGGCCTCACGGTGGCTCAGCGGTAGAGTTCATCTCTAAACTAAGCTAAAAAGTTGCAACCTCACAACACCAGAGGCCAGGGTTCGATCAGGACCACATGTTCTGTCTGTACGTTCTCCCTGTGACCTGCGTGGGTTTTCTCCGGGATCTCTGGTCTCCTCCCACACTTCAAAGACATACAAGTTTGTAGGTTAATTGGCTTGGTATAATTGTAAATTGTGCCTCGTGTGTGTAGGATAGTGTTAGTGTGCGGGGATCACTGGTCGGCGCGGACTCAGTGAGCTGAAGGGCCTGTTTCCACTAGAAATCTGAAACAAAAACAGACAGTGCTACAAACACTCAGCAGGTCAAGAAGCATCTGTGGGAAGAGAAACGGCATTAATGTTTCAGACTGAAGACCCTTCATCAGATAATGCCCAATCTGTTGATTGCTTCAGCGTTTTGCCCTTTAGTTCCACGTTCAGACGCCTAGTTTTCCCCGGCTTGTCACTGGGATGCACAACATTCTGCAGCAAGTCCTTTGTCCGCTCTCTCGTGCCTGGCCTCCCCCCCAATCACGGTCACACTGACCCATCTTCACCGGACCAGAGGGAGATGTCAGCCGCATCTCCTCATTCAGAGTTCACCCACTCACTGAACAAAGTATTTTGTCTTCATTTCACTTCCATCCATCTCATTGGAGACCCTCGGACTATCTTTAATCAGACTTGACCTTGCACTAAACGTTATTCCCTTATCATGTATCTGTACACTGTGGACGGCTCGATTGCAATCATGTGTTGTCTTTCCGCTGACTGGTTAGCACGCAACAGCTTTTCACTGTACCTCGGTACACGTGACAATAAACTAAACTAAAACTTTCCATAGACCTGGTGAGTATTTTCAATTTTTACTTTGCCAACATTTGCAGCACTTTGATTTTCTTAACGTTATAGTTTGTCATGAAAAACGTGCTGTGTCCGAGAGCAGCCGTTCGGCCCATCCGGTTCACGTCATCTCCCAGCAGAGCGATCCCCTATCAGTCCCGCTCCCAAATGGCAGTCACCCAGTCATTAGGACATGTGGGGTAACCAGAGCACGCGTGTGAGACAGTCAGTCACGGGGAGAACATGCCAAGTCCACGCAGACTGAGCCCAGTCCCGGAGCTGAGGCAACAGTTCCAGATGCCCGTGGCTGCTACAGCTGTAACCCGTGCTTGGACTCTGAAGCTGCTAATCCAGAGACGGACGGTTGTATCTGACTGCACGATCTCCAGAACCTGCTCCCCGTCGGAGTTGCGGTCCCGCCCAGCACCTGCATTCCGATTCTCCACATTCCTCTCAGCAACAGCAGCATCCACTCCTGCAGACAGAGACCCACCCGCTCCCCTGTCCACAGGATTACCAGTCTGAAGAAGGGTCTCCACCTGAAACATCACCATCCCTTCTCTCCAGAGATGCTGCCTGACCCACTGAGTTACTCCAGCATTTTGTGTCTACAGGCTGTTGAACACTACAACTTACAAATAATCTTCGAACTACATACACCTGGGGGCATTGCTTTTTATTATTGTTTTTCTGAATATGTTGAACGGTGTTGATGATGGTGACTACAGACCACTACGTTTACATGTCTATTGTGCTGCTGCAAGTAAGGAATGTCAATGTTCGGTATCGGACTCGTGACAATAAAACAGTCTCGCCTTGACCCAACACATTCAGCCCTCACTCATCATAACCAAACCAGGCAACATCATTGATACGTGATGCTCACTTTAATTAGTTAGTTACAGACATCAGGCCTGAACCTAACAACCTACAGCCTTTGCAATCGACAAGATAATGCTAAGACTCGGCAAGGTGCCGGTCAGACGCATCTTGTAAGCAGTTTTGGGCCCCATATCTGAGGAAGGATGTGCTGGCGTTGGAGAGGGTCCAGCAGCGATGTACAAAAATCATGCCAGCAATGAGTGGGTTAACATATGATCAGCGTTTGACAGCGCTGGGCCTGAACTCACTGGCGTTTAGAAGAATGAACGGGGACCTCATTGAAACTTACCGAATAGTGAAAGGCCTGGATAGAGTGGATGTGGACAGTCTAGGACCAGAGGGCACTGCCTCAGAATAAAAGGATTTACCTTTAGAAAGGAGACAAGGAAGAATTTCTTCAGAGGGTAGTGTATCTGTAGTTCATTCCAGACAGCTGTGGCGACCAAGTCAATTCTTTACAATTGCCAGCACCTGATGCACACACATCAGCGACTCTTCTTGCCGAGATTACGGGGAATCGGCATGTCAAAGAGGATTCTCCTGAACTTCTACAGGTGCACGGCAGAGAGCATTCGGACTGGTCGCATCGTGGCCTGGTTCGACAACTTTAACGGAGCGGAAAAGTCAGCAAAAGGTTGTGACCAGTGCCCAGTCCATCACCGGCTCTCACCTCCCCACCATCGAAGGGATCTATCAAAGTCACTGCCTCAAAAAGGCAGCCAACAACATCAAGACCCAGACCATCCCGGCCACACTCATTTCACCATTGTCATCAGGAAGAAGGAACTGCAGATGCTGGTTTAAACCTGAGGCAGACACAAAGGCTGGAGTAACTCAATGGGTCAGACAGCATCCTTTTCCTATTCCTTTTCTCCACAGATATTGCCTGACCCGCTGGGTTACTCCAGCATTTTGTATCTAACTTCGGTGTAAACCAGCGCCTGCAGTTTACTTCACTTCTCAACATTGCAGAGTGATTGTGAAACTGGGGTCCGGCGTGAGGTGCAGCAGGTGAGACACAGGCAGCTGCTGCTGTGGGTCCATATACTCCGGCTTATCCACACAGCCTGGGGCAGTGCCCCATGGTGGAGAGCAACATCGTGCCTCATGCTGATAGTTACACAGCACACAACTGGCCCTTCAGCCCTACTCATCCCTGCCCACTACACTGTAACAGAGCTGGTATGATTTGTCAACGATAGACACAAAATGCTGGAGTAACTCAGCGGGACAGGCAGCATCTCTGGAGAGAAGGAATGGGTGATGTTTCGGGTCGAGACCCTTCTTCAGACCATTTGGCCCATATCCCTTTACTGTCCATATACTGTAAATGTCATCATCATTGAACCCATGTTTGTGGCATTCTCTGACAGCTCGGTCAATATATGCATCACCCTCTTGTAAAGACATTGCAATGAGAGGGCGAGGTCACAGCAAAGTGACGTGGGAATGCATGGCCTTAGGTCTCTAAAGTGAAATCATAAGGCAACGGCAGAATTCAAAAGTAACGGAAAATATAAGAAACACTGGGCAGGGTAGGCAGCATCTGTGGAAAGAGATGTTTCAGCATAGTTTATCGTGATTACACCGAGTTTGCCTTCTCTCCAGAGATGCTCATGATGTGAACAGTATCTACTGTCTACAGAACTGATAAACACAACAGTAAATACAAGTGAAGTAGCAGAGTTCTGTCCTACACACTCGGGACAATTAACTAACAAACCCACACATCTTTGGAATGTGGGAGGAAGCCGGAGCAGCCAGAGAAAACCCACGTGATCACAGGGAGAACGTACAAACTCCACACAGATAGCATCAGTAGTCAGGATTGAACCCGGGTCTCAGGCGCTGTGAGGCAGCAACTCTACTGTTGTGCCACCTTGCCGCCCTTTATAATCAACAAGGTCCAGTTTACAGATGCCCCGGGTATCATGTGTTGTCTTTCCGCTGACTGGACAGCACATAACACGAGCTTTTCACTGTACCTCGCTACACGTGGCAATAAACAAAACTAAACACAACCAAGCTGCTCACAAGCTAAAGGAAGAGGTGCCATAGTTTAGGGGCTAGCATTTAAAGCATTCAGCCATCTGTTCTGCCTGAATAACTCAGGTTAGACACCACTGGTTGGGAACTAATTAGTGGTGCACTTCCTGCAAGATCAACATGTTCTCTCAGAAATTAGGACAGGACTTGCTTTCTGGACAGCAACTCACAAACAGGAACAATAACCAACTGGCAAGATATTCCCAGGAATCTAAAACGGTTAAAAAACTAAATAAAATGGCTTGCAATATTCTTGCTGTAACGTTGGCGAGAGGATGTTCTCTGGAGCTTCACACAATGTGGGGTCGTTCTACAGAAGCCTCTGAGATATTGATTCACATGCTGAGACACAATGACAAACCTTGTGCTGAATGGTACTCAGATTAAACAATCCATATCTAATTACAATCAAAAACCATGATCAAGTACAACAGGTACTGCAAACAGAAAGGAGACAGAGCGCAGAATTGGTGTCACAACTGCAGAGAAAATGCAAATAATAGAACAGGGTCTGTAACAGGATGAATTGATGGCGGGCAGTGTCAACAATACAGTATCCGGCGACAAGTCTGTTCAGGAGTTGTAACTACAATTACTCGAAGCAAACAATACTAGGATATTCTTAAGGCAGAGATAGATAGATTCTTGATTAGTGCAGGTGTCAGGGGTTGTGGGGAGAAGGTAAGAGAATGGGTCTGAGCGAGGATGATGGATCAGGAATGGGTCTGAGCGAGGATGATGGATCAGCCATGATTGAATGGCGGAATAGACGATGGGCCGAATGGCCTAATTCTGCTCCTATCACATGAACTCTCTCCTCCCGCATCAGTGGCTGTGACCCGGTGCTGGTGACCACAGCCCCATCGCGGTGACATCAGGAACCTGGCGGCAGCTTTGGGCAGCAGTAAGCAACATAATCTATCATCCCATTCCCAGAACATGATATTCACTTTGTGTGTTTATCAGTAAAATGATCATTGGATCTTTTACTTAGCTGGTTACTAAAACACTAATGGATGTTTGTTAAATAAATACAAGGTACGTTTCAGTCGTGTGAAGCACTTTCCTTTCATACCAGCGTGAAATGTGACTCCAATCCGGTGTTACCACCTCTACCCGCCCAGTGCCTCACTGTACAAAGCCCGCACCCACTCAGCCCTGTACCTGTGCCCACCACCGTATCTACACCATCCATGCCAGTACCTAACCCAGCCGGGTACCCATGACCGTGCCCATACCTGCCCCAACCCTTCCCTCTCACGTGTAGAGTTTACTGGGCCTTGGCACGGCTGGTCTTTGCACCCCGACCCCTGCGCCCTGACATCAGAGCGTTGTGTAGGGACATACGACACCCTACACCTACACCCCCGCCCCCTGCACCCACTCTGCTGACGTAGGGCTTCCCGTCAGTTATGGCGACACCGCTGTCTCCTCTCCACCGGGGCTCTGGTGCCGGCAGTCACCAGGAATGGAACAGGAGCCGTGAGTCCCAAGACGTTGGGGGATCTGGTTTGGTCAACGTGCTTCCCCTCTGCCCGCTCTACATGGGACCCATCCACAATGAAGCCAGCCCATTGCTACACGAAGCCCCCTCAACCCAACATCCCCACACACTCTAAACACAGGGCTGGTGAAACCATTGCAGGATCTTTGCCTTTGTAGTGAACCTCATTTGTATCCAAACAGTTGATGAATCAAGGGTACACAAAATGCTGGAGAAACTCAGCGGGTGCAGCAGCATCTATGGAGCGAAGGAAATACGCAACGTTTCGGGCCGAAACCCTTCTTCAGACTGATGGAGGGGGTGGGGGGAAGAAAGGAAAAAGGAGGAGCCCGAGGGCTGAGGGAGAGGTGGGAAGGGGAGGAGACAACAAGGGTTAACAGAATTGAAAGAATTCGATGTTATGCCAAGAGGATGCAGACTTCCCAAGCGGAATATGAGGTGCTGGTCCTCCAATTTGTGGTGTTGCTCACTCTGGCCACGGAGGAGGCCCAGGACAGAGAGGTCGCATACGGAATGGGAGGGGGAGTTGAAGTGCTGAGTCACCAGGAGGTCGGGTTGGTTAATGCGGAGTTGATGAATCAATCTCAGCCTAAAAAATGCCAAGTCATTGGGTATTTGTAAATCAGAGATTGACAGATTCTTGATTAGTACGGGTGTCAGGGGCTACGGGGAGGAGGGAGAATGGGATTGGGAGGGAAAGATCAGCCATGATTGAATAGTGGAGTAGACTTGATGGGCCGAATAGTCTAATTCTGCTCCCATTTACTCCTTTATAAATTACTATCAGACTTCTGTCCCCAATAATCAAATCCAATAGTTTGCTTGTCTTGAAACAAACTCCTTACCCACACAAGGTACGCCTATTTTCAGAGGTTGTGCTGTTAGCAGCATTGTTGTATTGTAGCCACACATCTACGCTGCTGCCAACACCCATGATACCTGTTAAAGAAAGCTAGCAAGTTTATCACCATCCTTGCAATTTGTTCAAATGTCCTTAAGTTGCATTGGCCAATGTACAGTTTGTTTAAGAAAGACCTGCAGATGCTGGAAAAATCGAAGGTAGACAAAAATGCTGGAGAAACTCAGCGGGTGAGGCAGCATCTATGGAGCGAAGGAATCGGTGACGTTTCAGGTCGAGACCCAAAGGGTCTATTATTTTTAGATCCCTTGTTGCAATAAAATGTAATGATGGAACACAGCTTTTAGAACATGCTTCCAAAAACAACTGAATCCATGGAGATATAGACAGTGTTACAGGGCAAACAGACTCAAAGCTTTCACTACAATGAAACCAAGATGTCTGCATTAACTTACAACGAGGCAATACTGGGGCGTTTCCTGGTTTAATTTATAAATGCTGAAGGAAGAAAGCTGTGAGTGGGATGTCAAACCAAGACACAGTGAATGGCAGGCTCTGGGGAGCAGAGGGATCTTATAGAGGTGTACAAAATAATGAGTGGAATAGATCAGGTGAATCGAGTCTTTTACCCAGAGTGGGTGAATAATTGCTTAAACTTAGATCTCCGTCGGCCAACCTGGAGCAGCTCATGGCTCTGGTTGAGGTTAGTAGAGGGGTCGGGAAAGAGGAGGTGGAGGCGTATATGATCACGAGTGGTACAGAGGGAAGGGGGGTGGGGGCAGGAAGGAGAACAATGTGAGGGAGGACAGGACTTCAGCAAGGGATTTGACAAGGTTCTGCATGGTAGGCTGCTTTGGAAGGCTAGAACGCATGGGATCCAGGGAGAGCTAGTTGACTAGAGAATTGGTTTCATGGAAGGATGCAGAGGGTGGTGGTGGAAGGGTGTTTCTTGGACTGGAGGCCTGTGATGAGTGGTGCGCCTCAGGGATTGGTCCGGGGCCCGTAACGGTTTCTGCTTTATGTCATTGATTTGGACGATTACTGAGAATGCAATTACTCTACATCCAATGGTTTCGTAGATAATGAAGATCATTGTCACAAATGACAGCAGGATTCTGATCAGTTGTGCAAGTGGTCTGAGGAATGTTAATGGAGTATAATGCAGATAAGTGCGAGGTGTTACATTTTTGAGAAGTCAAATCAGGGCAGGACCTACACAGCCAATGGACCATTCGGGTTAGGACTTTATTCCTTGAAGCACAGGAGGCTGAGAGTAGTATATGGTCATCATAGAAGTGTACAAGATCATGAGGGGAATAGACAGGTAAATGCACAGAGTCTCTTACCCAAAGAAGGGGAATCAACAATCAGAAGACACGGGTTTAGAAAACTAGACAATAGGTGCAGGTGGAGGCCATTTGGCCCTTCGAGCCAGCACTGCCATTCATTGTAATTATGGCTGAGAAGCGAAGATTTGATGGGAACCCGAGGAGCATGTTTTTCCACACAGAGGTGGTGGGTGTCTGGAATGAGCTGCCAGGGGAGGTAGTTGAGGCTGGTACTATAACAACATTTAAAATACATTTGGACAGGTACATAGATAGGACAGGTTTGGAGGGATATGGACCAAACGCGGGCAGGTGGGAGTAGTGTAGCTGGGACATGTTGGTCGGAGTGGGCAAGTTGGGCCGAAGGGCCCGTTTCCATGCTGTATGACTCTAATAAAGTGTAAATGTGTGTCGCCTGAACCCCCAGCAGAAGCCTCAGCAGAGCCCGCCCCCCACCCACTCAACAACCCGCAGCGAACGGGCCGGGCGTGGGCGCCGAGAGCGATATCCAGGTCCAAGGCGCAACTGGTGGATGCCGCCGGCTGGCGCTGCCGCTGAATCGGTAGTTGTGTAATTATTGGCATCCCGTCCCGTCCAGTAACACGACCCGCTTGTTGCCTGCCAACTGACTACAGCTGTGTATAAAACTCAATCACCGTGACGACCGCTCCTTAACCGAACAACACTCGTGGATGAATTTGTTCAATAAATGAAATCTGATCATCCACAGGTTGCCCTCAGCACCGGAGACCACAGAGTGACGCAGCGTGGGAACAAGCCCTTCAGCCCAACTTGCCCACGCCGGCCAACATGGCCCATATCCCTCCAAACCCGTCACATCCACGTCCCCGTCTGACTGCTTCATAAACCAATCATTTCACCAGAACTCCACAAGGTCGCCCGGCTTCACCCACCTCCCCTCCTCAGGCGACCCCCAACTCACACATATCCCGTGCACAACTTCGCTTACACGGCGCAACGCACACGCCCCTCTGGCCGGCTCAAGCCCACAGTGCCCTCTCCCACCCCAACCCCCACACCCCACACCCCCACACCCCCCCCCCCCCACCACACCCCCCCACCCCCACCCCCCCCAACCCACCCCCCCCCCCACCCCCCCCCCACCCACCCCCACACCCCACCCCCCCCACCCCCACCCCACCCCCACACCCCCACCCCACCCCCCACCCCCACCCCCACCCCCCACACCCCCCCAACCCCCCACCCCCCCACCACCCCACACCCCACACCCCCAACCACACCCCCCCCACCCCCCACACCCCACCCCCCCCAACCCCACCCCCCCAACCCACCCCACCCCAACCCCACACCCAACCCCACACCCCACCCCCCCCCCAACCCCACCCCCCACCCCACACCACCCCCACCCACCCCACACCCCACCCCCCACACCCCACCCCCCCCACCCCCCCACCCCCAACCCCACAACCCCAACACCAACCCCACCACACGCATCAACACTCAAACATGAGCGGTTCACCCGGCGCCCTCAATATCCCACACCCACCCCCACCACCTAGCCCTCACCCCACACCCCCACCACATTGATAGGTAGTTGATGGACTGTGGGCCGAACGGCCTGATTCTGTGCTGTGCGCCCATTCCGGCCGTTCTATCCCCCTCCCCTCCCCCCTCTCCATCCGCTTACCGAAGACGGTGACGTTTTTGACGGCGGCGGCGGGCAGCTGCCGGGAGCCCAGGAGCCGGTACCACCCATTGGGATAGACGGGGGGCAGGTCTCCCCTCTTGCGGCGCCGCTGCACCTGCTTGGCGGTCTGTCGGCGGTCGGTGCCGGGCTCGGGGACGTAACCGACATCGTGCAAACAGCGGACGAGGTGAAGCGGCGCGAAGAGAACGCGGTACAGCCACAGTAGCCCGAGGGCTAGCAGCAGAGACGGGCCGAGTAGCCAGGCTGCCAGCGGCGGCTCGAAAGGGGATAGCCAGTCGCTCCAAGCCCACTCCATAGCGACTGCTCCCCAGCTCAGCTCTGCCCCGCCGCCCGTCCCAGCCACAGGTAAACCAGCGCCGCCCACACCTGTAGTCCCCGCCCCGCCCACACCTGTAGTCCCCGCCCCGCCCACACCTGTAGTCCCCGCCCCGCCCACAGCTGTAGTCCCCGCCCCGCCCACACCTGTAGTCCCCGCCCCGCCCACACCTGTAGTCCCCGCCCCGCCCACACCTGTAGTCCCCGCCCCGCCCACACCTGTAGTCCCGCCCCGCCCACACCTGTAGTCCCCGCCCGCCCCGCCCACACCTGTAGTCCCGCCCCGCCCACACCTGTAGTCCCCGCCCCGCCCACACCTGTAGTCCCCGCCCCGCCTCAGCTTTAATTCGTTTAATTTTAGCTTCGTTTAGGTGAGAGATACAGCGCGGAAACAGGCCCTTCGCCCCACCGAGTCCGCTGACTCAGCGATCCCCGCACATTAACACTACCCTACACACACTAGGGACAATTTACCAAGCCAATTAACCTACACACCTGCACGTATTTGGAGCGTGGGAGGAAACCGGATCACCCGGAGAAAACCAGCGTGGTCACGGGGAGAACGTGCAAACTCCGTACAGACAGCACCCGTGGTTGGGATCGAACCCAGGTCTCTGGCGCTGCATTCGCTGGTCTAGCGCTGTGCCACGGTGGGGTGGGGTGAGGGGGATGGGGATGAGGTTGGGGGCGGATGAGGTTCGGGGGGGTGAGGTTGGAGGAGAGTGAGTGGGGGGGGGGGTGAGGTGAGTGAGTGAGTGAGGGTGAGGTGAGTGAGTGGGGGGAGGTGAGTGAGTGAGGGGGGGGGTGAGTGAGTGAGTGGGGGGGAGGTGAGTGATTGGGGGGGGGAGGTGAGTGATTGGGGGGGGAGGTGAGTGATTGGGGGGGGGGAGGTGAGTGATGGGGGGGTAGGTGAGTGGGGGTGAGGAGGTGAGTGGGGGGTGAGGTGAGTGGAGGGGGGGCGAGGTGAGTGGGGGTGGTGAGGTGAGTGGGGGGGGTGAGGTGAGTGAGTGGGGAGGTGAGTGAGTGGGGAGGTGAGTGTGGGGGGGTGAGTGTGGTGGGGGGAGGTGAGTGGGGGGGGGAGGTGAGGTGAGTGGGGGGGAGTGAGTGAGTGGGGGGGAGGTGAGTGAGTGGGGGAGGGAGGTGAGTGGGGGGGTGAAGTGAGTGGGGGGGGCGAGGTGAGTGGGGGGGGTGAGTTGAGTGGGGGGGGTGAGTTGAGTGGGGGGGTGCGGTGAGTGGGGCGTGAGGTGAGTGGGGGGGAGGTGAGTGAGTGAGTGGGGTGAGGTGAGTGAGTGTGGGGGGTGAGGTGGAGTGGGGGGTGAGGTGAGTGGGGGGGTGAGGTGAGTGGGGGGGAGGTGTAGGGGTGAGGTGAGTGGGGGGTGGGAGGTGGATGGAGGGGGAGGTGAGGTGGGGGGGAGGTGAGTGGGGGGGTGAGGTGAGGCGAGTGGGGGGGTGAGGGAGTGGGGGGGGGGCGAGGGGGGGGGGGAGGTGAGTGAGTGGGGGGGGGTGGGGGGGGGGAGGTGAGTGGGGGGGGGGGGGGGTGGGGGGTGAGGTGGGTGGGGGGGGGGTGAGGTGAGTGGGGGGGGGGGGGTGAGGTGAGTGGGGGGGTGTGAGGGGGCGAGGTAAGTGGTGGGGGGTGAGTGAGTGTGGGGGGGGGTGAGGTGAGTGAGGTGAGTGGGGGTGAGGTGAGTGGGGGGGGCGAGTGAGGTGAGTGGGGGGGGAGGTGAGTGGGGGGGGAGGTGAGTGGGGGGGGAGGTGAGTGGGGGGGGGAGGTGAGTGTGGGGGGGGAGGTGAGTGAGGGGGGGGGTGAGTGGGGGGGGTGAGGTGAGTGGGGGGAGGGGGGGGGGGTGAGTGAGGGGGGGGGTGGTGAATGAGGGGGGGGTGAGTGAGGGGGGGTGAGTGAGGGGGGGGTGAGTGAGGGGGGGGGGTGAGTGAGGGGGGGGGTGAGTGAGGGGGGGGGTGAGTGAGGGGGGGGGGGTGAGTGAGTGGGGGGGGGGGGGACGTGTCTGGGCGCTGCTGGAGCTGCAACAAGGGCTGAGCTGAGGCCGGTACCCGGCGATGGAGCCATGGCAACGGGCGGCGGAGGCTGCGGCTGCGGATTGGCGATGCCGGGCCAATGGTGGGCGGGGGGCGTCGGGGACCAATGGTAACGGGAGCCGTCAGACAGACAGACAGACAGACAGTGGTGCAGCATTGCAGCAGCTCAGCCCGGAGGAGGGGGAGAGGGAGAGGCAGCGCCGCCCGTAGCCGGAGCTCCCCGGGTCCCAGCCCCGCATCCCCCGGCCGGACCAGCCCATCCCTTGGCCGGACGATGCTGCTCCTGCTGCCGCTACTCGTCGCCGCCGCTCTGCTCCCGGCCGGAGCCGGCGCCTCGCCCAAAGTGGTCAACATCGGCGCCGTCCTCAGCACCAAGAAGACGGAGAACATCTTCAGGGAGGCGGTGGTTCTGGCGAACCGCAAACATGGAGCGCAGCGCATCCAACTCAACGCCACGGCCGTCACACACAAACCCAACGCTATCCAGATGGCACTGGCTGTGTGCGAGGACCTCATCAGCAGCCAGGTAACCCGCTAACTAGCAGCACTAACTAGCACTAACCAGGACCTAACCAGGCCTCCTCACTCACCAACAGCGGGAATCACCAGCATTCACAGTTACCGAATAGTAACCGGCCACATATTCCGTTAAATAGCAAAATACATTTTCTATCATAATCCAATATCTAGTTACAAAATACAGACCCGACATTTATATTCACTGGTATCTATCTGCTGGGAAACACTGGCTACCGTTTTTATGACGTTGTTTATTATTCGGCACCATCGATGATCCGATACTAATCTGCAATATTTTCTTTTGACTTATTGCTAATATTTTTTATCAAGTTCCAGTCGGGAACATTTCCAGCATCAGTATCTAGCAATGTTTACGACGATAAAATACAAACCGGCCGCATTTCCCCCACTGATTGTCAACAGCATTGTGGAGCATTGGTTGCTGAGGTTATCTCGTACCGATGGCCGCATTAACTAGCGAGATTCATCCCCTCAGAATACTAGCACCATTTTAGTACTGACTAGTAATGAACTAGCATCATTTTCTGCCGCTAATCGGTAATGTGCAGCATTGAGTAACGCTGGCTCTGTTAACTATTTACTGGCGGCGGCGGATGGATGAATACTGGAGCTGGAGGATTTATAACTCCTGCTATCTGGAACCCATTCATGGAAAGCGCGGCTGATGTGTGACAACTCAATCCGCGTGACCCCACCACACGTATATTAATATTTCTGGTTAATAAAATTCTATTAATTGCAGACTTGTTTTGCTCATATTTTCATGTGATTTAGTTTAGAGATACAGGGTGGAAACAGGCGCTCCCGGCCACTGAATCCGCGCCGACAATTTACAGGTCAATTAACCTCCAAACCTTGTACGTCTTTGGGACGTGGTGGGGAAAAACCGGAGCACCCGGAGAAAACCCACGCGTTCGCAGGGAGAACGTACACAATTCCGCAGTCAAGATCCCCAGGATTGCTGCTAGGAAGTCCCTTCCTTCCTAGAGAGCAGCCACACACACTCTGACCTCTTGTGCTATTCATTCCCTGCAGCCTCTACTGAAGCCTCACATTTCAGCGTGGCTTCACCTCAGCTACCAAGCGGAACACTGTTGCAAGCGGTTAGACCCTTCCTTCCACTCCGCCCTAACTACCCCACCTCAACGCAATCTCCCCCTCCCACCCTATCCTAACTACCTGTCCCACCTCTCCCTCACCACCCCAATCACAGAACACCACCCTCCCCCCACCACTCCTTCCGTCCCACCAGCCTCGCCCACCCCACCCCAATCTCACCCTCCAGTTCCACCCTACCTATCTCACCCACCTCCCCATCCCACCCCACTGGCAGGTTTTGCTTGTTGCAGTTTGTCTGCTTGCAGGAGATGTCAATGGCAGGAAAATGAATGGAGGAAGGAGAAATAAACATGGAAAAATAGGACCCTTCGAGCCAGCACCGCCATTCAATATGATCATGGCTGATCATCCAAAATCAATACCCCATTCCTGCTTTCTCTCCATATCCCTTAATTCCCTAAGCCCTAAGAGCTATATCTAACTCTCTTGAAATAGAAACATAGAAAATAGGTGCAGGAGTAGGCCATTCGGGTCTTCGAGCCTGTACCGCCTTTCAATATGATCCAACTCAGTATCCTGCACCTGCCTTCTCCCCATACCCCCTAACTCCCTCTTAAATATAGCCAATGAACTGGCCTCAACTACCTTCTGTGGCAGAGAATTCCAGAGACTCACCACTCTCTGTGTGAAAAATGGTTTCCTCATCTCGGTCCTAAAGGAATTCCCCCTTATCCTTAAACTGTGACCCCTTGTTCTGGACCTCCCCAACATCGGGAACAATCTTCCTGCATCTAGCCTGTCCAACCCCTTAAGAATTTTGTAAGTTTCTATATGATCCCCCCTCAATCTTCTAAATTCTAGCGAGTACAAACTGAGTCTATCCAGTCTTTCCTCATATGAAAGTCTTGACATGCCAGGAATCAGTCTCTGTACCCCCTCTATGGCAAGAATGTCTTTTTTCAGATTTGGAGACCAAAACTGTACGCAATACTCCAGGTGTAATCTCACCAAAACCCTGTACAATTGCAGTAGAACCTCCCTGCTCCTATACTCAAATCCTTTTGCTATGAATGCTAACATACCATTCACTTTCTGCACTGCCTTCTGCACCTGCATGCCTACTTTCAATGACTGGTGTACCATGACACCCAGGTCTCGTTGCATCTCCCCTTTTCCTAATCGGCCACCATTCAGATAATAGTCTATCCTCCTGTTCTTGCCACCAAAGTGGATAACCTCACATTTATCCACATTACACTGCATCTGCCATGCATTTGCCCACTCACCCAGCCTATCCAAGTCACCTTGCAGCCACCTAGCGTCCTCCTCACAGCTAACACTGCCCCCCAGCTTCGTGTCATCCGCAAACCTGGAGATGTTGCATTCAATTCTCTCGTCCAAATCATTAATATATATTGTAAATAGCTGGGGTCCCAGCACTGAGCCCTGCAGTACTCCACTAGTCACTGCCTGCCATTCTGAAAAGGTTCCGTTCACTCCTACTCTTTGCTTCCTGTCTGCCAGCAAATTCTCTATCCACATCAATACTGAACCCCCAATAGCGTGTGCTGTAAGTTTGCATACTAATCTCTTATGTGGGACCTTGTCGAAAGCCTTCTGAAAGTCCAGATATAACACATCCACTGCTTCTCCCTTATCCACTCTACTAGTTACATCCTCGAAAAATTCTATAACATCGTTGGACATGATTTACCTTTTGTAAATCCATGCTGACTTTGTCCAATGATTTCACCGCTTTTCAAATGTGCTGCTATCCCATCTTTAATAACTGACTAGCAATTTCCCCACTACTGATGTTAGACTAACTGGTCTGTAATTCCCCGTTTTCTCTATCCCTCCTTTTTTTTAAAGTGGGGTTACATTAGCTACCCTCCAATCCTCAGGAACTACTCCAGAATCTAAAGAGTTTTGAAAAATTATCACTAATGCATCCACTATTTCTTTGGCTACTTCCTTGACTACTCTGGGATGCAGCCATCCAGTGAAATGGCCTCCTGCCGTCTGTGGCAGAGAATTCCACGGATTCACAACTCTCTGGGTGAAGAAGTGTTTCCTCATCTCAGTCCTAAATGCCCGACCCCTTATTCTTAAACCTGTGAACCCTGGTTCCGGACTCCCCCAACATGGGGAACATTTTTCCTGCATCTAGCCTGTTCAATCCTTTAAGAATTTTATATGTTTCTATAAAATTCCAGTGAATACAAGCCCAGTCGACCCATTCTTTCATCATTTGTCAGTCCCGCCATGCTGGGAATTAACCTGGTGAACCTGCGCTGCACTCCCTCAATAGCAAGAATGTCCTTCCTCAAATTGGGAGACCAAAAGAGAGAGAGAGAGAGAGAGAGAGAGAGACACTGAAATTGTAAATAACAACCACTGTGGTTTCTGGAGATCATTTGTGCTCAGACCAGTTTGGGGACCATTTTGCAACCACATTGAGTCCACAGGACAAAAGTGATCTTCCACCCCTTCCATCGTTCCCATGCCACTTCCTGTTTTTGCTTGCTGCATCTTTCCAATGGATCCAATCACAAGGTCAAGGATTAGCTCCACATTGTCTGACTTGACATAGTTTATTGAAGAAGGGGCTCGACCCAAAACGTCACCTAATTCCTTTTCTCCCAGAGATGCTGCCTGACCCACTGAGCTACTCCAGCACTCTGTGTCTATCTACAGTGTAAAGCAGCGTCTGCAGTTCCTCCCTACACATCAGGTCATCAAATAGGTATCCAGAATTTCCAGTTTACATCAGAACTACTGTGTCAGACGCTGGGTCTGGTGCATCCCAGAGTATAGAGGCAGAGTATAGAAGTGAGATCGACCGACTGACCAAATGGTGCCAGCACAATAACCTGGCTCTCAACACCAGCAAAGCCAAGGAACTGATTGTGGACTTTGAAAGGGATAGGATGGGGACCCACAGTCCTGTTTATATCAACGGGTCGATGGTGGAAAGGGTCAAGAGCTTCAAATTCCTGGGCGTGCATTTTTCCGAAGATCTCTCCTGGCCCCAGCACACTGATGCAATTATAAAGAAAGCACATCAGCGCCTCTACTTCCTGAGAAGATTACGGAGAGTCGGTCTGTCAAGGAGGACTCTCTCGAACTTCTACAGGTGCACAGTAGAAAGCGTGCTGTTGCATCGTGGCTTGGTTCGGCAACTTGTGTGCCTAGGAGCAGAAAAGACTGCAAAAAGTTGTAAACACTGCCCAGTCCATCATCAGCTCTGATCTCCCTGCCATCGAGGGGATCTACCACAGTCACTGCCTCAAAAAGGCTGACAGCATCATCAAGGACCCACACCATCCATATATATATATTTTTTTCAATGGTATATGGACACACTGATCTGTTCTGTATTATTTATGCCTGCAATCTTCTGTTGTGCTGAAGCAAAGCAAGAATTTCATTGTCCTATCTGGGACACATGACAATAAATTCTCTTGACTCTTGAATCTAACATGCTGGAAAAGTGATGCTCAGAGACAAAAAGCAGAATATGGGAAGTTGTAACACTGTCCCAGAAACAATGGTGAGAACAGCTGGACTGCCCAGTGTGATGGGAATCTGTCCCTGAACTGTGCTTCGTTCATTTCTTGGGAGAGCAGGTCCACAGTGAATGAAGTTCGCATGTTGAGCAGTGACCCGGAGCTTTACTGTAATTGTGTGTTCGGGTCTATAGATTAGAAGGAGTGCCTGTTCTTGTGCTGATCTTTCTATTTACACTGGATGAAGGAAGGCTGATTCACAATCTGGGAGCTGATGCTAAGTTTGTGCCAGTAGTGCAGATGATGGACATTTTGGCAAATTACACTCCTTTCTTCCTGATTCCATTTTGCATTGTAGCATGCACCTCGCTGACAGCAATAATAAACTATTGTGCCTAGATGAAATGTTACTTTAATCATATTACAACCAGTTTTACTGCACTCTTCCAAAATATCTGAAATGTGAGCCATTGGGTAATTGATATCACCATTACTTAGTTTGTGCCACTGATAGAATCAAGATTCATTCAAGTCAACGCAGAGACACAAAGCCAAAGGCTGCTGTGTCACGTTGCAGCCTCTCTCCCACCATGTTCCACCCCTCTGCTGCCCAAACTCCCTTAACAAGGGTGGCCCTTGCCCCGCCATCAATCTCCATGTCTCTTGTTGCACCCAATCTATCTGGTGTCTTACATCCCCACCCCCGGCTCCAACACCTCCCTACACATAAGACCATAAGACACAGGAATAGAAGTAGGTCATTTGGCCCATCAAGTCTGCTCTGCTATTCAATCAAGGCAGATCTATCTTTCCGTCTCAACCCCATTCTCCTGTCTTCACACCATAATTCCTGATGCCTGTACTAATCAAGAATCTGTCAACCTCTGTTTTAAAAAATACCCAATGCCTTCATGTAAATGCCTCCACAGCTGTCAGTGACAATGAATTCCACAGATTCACCACCCACTGACTAAAGAAATTCCTCCTCATCTCCATTCTAAAAAACATCCTTTTATTCTGATGCTGTGTCCTCTAGTCCTGGACTTTCCCACAAGTGGAAACATCCTCTCCACATCCACTATATCCAGGCTCATGTTTCCATGACTCTCTCTCCCATTATCCTTCTGATACCTGAACCTACTTCTGGAGCCAGCGTATGCTCACATTTTAGTATCCATTTTCCTTTTGATTTCTAATATGCTTACCTCCAAAAGGTTATCATCCAGATCATTGTAGATAACTATCTTCAATATATTTAATGCTGTGGAAACAGGATACTGTCAAATGCAAAGATTGATAGGTTCTTGATTAGTATTTCAAAATACCCTCGGCCTATTTCATACGCAAGATATAGTGGGACCTCCAGCTTGTCAGATGACAGCAGTGGGGAACACTTTGGGTGGCACATTGGAACAGTTAGTGGAGCTAACATCTCACATTGCCAGACCCAGCTTCAATACTGACCTTGAATACGGACCATGTGGAGACTGCAGTATGGCCCTGACAGCGTGGGTTTCCTCTAGATGCTGTGGGTTCCTCCCACATCCCAATGATATGTGGGGTGGCAGGTTGATTGGCCTCTGTAAATTGCCCAGAGTGTGCAGGTAAGTGGCAGAATCTGTGAAGATTTGATGAGATGATGGGAAGTATAACACGGGGGTTAATGTAGGATGAATGTAAAGTGGCCGTTGGTGGTCAGTGTGGATGGTGAATGGCAAGGTCTGTTTTTGTGCTGCATGTCTCGATAATTCCTTTTGTTATATGGGAGAGGGGGGGGGGGGGGGGTTGGATGGGGAATGATTTGTGCTACTCACCTGGCTGGGAGAGGAGAGGAGGACGGGTCTGTGGGATTCTCGTTTCCCATGTATTTCACACACCTTTGTATGGTTCTTTCCAGGTGTATGCAATATTGGTGAGTCACCCACCTGGCCCTAGTGACCACCTCACACCCACTCCAGTGTCCTACACAGCTGGCTTCTACCGAATCCCAGTCATTGGCTTGACCACACGCATGTCCATATATTCTGACAAGGTAAGGCTCCTCCACTCATCACCTGGGGTGGACATATTTCTTCACATCAGTTAGATTTAGCTCTTGGGGCTTAAAGGAATCGAGGGATAATGGGGTGAAAGCAGGCACGGGGTGCTGGTTTTAGATGATCAGCCATGACCATATTGAATGGCGGTGCTGGCTTGAAGAGCCGAATCGCCTACTCCTGCACCTATTTTCCTATGTTTCTTTGTTACCTCACATAAAATGAGTGGTCTCTCTCATACCACAGATAAACTTTGTAATTTGTTTCATTGTTTTCAGATGATAGACACAAAGTGCAGGCGTAACACAGTGGGTAAAAGGATGGATGATGTTTCGGGTCGGAACCTGTCTTCAGAAGGTTCCCACCTGAAATGTCACACATTCTTTTTTTTCAGAAGATTCTGCTTGACCCTCTGAGTTACTCCAGCACTTTGTGTCCATCTTCAGTATAAACCGGCATCTGCAGTTCCTTTCTACACTCATCGCCTTTAAGACCGGTTGCAGTTTGATACAACCAAAGCAACATGGAATTCTAATCTCAGACTCAGCCCTGGGGTTCCATTGTGTTGTCCACATTGCTCTCCTGAACACTTTGTTTCTGCACTTCTGCTGCCAAGATCACCAACATCTGCCATCAGCCAGATTCCAAACTTCATCAGAGGATTCACTCAGGATTAACAATCCAACAGATTATTGATTTTTCCAACTTCAAGTAACCCCTGCACTCCCTCTCTCTCCTTCCCTCCCGCACCCAAGTCACACCAGGTTACCGTTCTCACCCAGCAAACAGCTAACAATGGCCTGTTTCCTTTATCATCGTTACATTTCATTCCATATTCCATTGTCTATATCTCTTGTTTCCCCTTCCCCTGACTAGTGTGAAGAAGGATCTCAACCCAAAACGTCACCCATTCCTTCTCTCCTGAGATGCTGCCTGTCCCGCTAACACTCCAGCATTTTGTGGCCATCTTCGATTTAAAGCAGCATCTGCAGTTCCTTCCTACACATGTTTTTATAATATCCACTCAGCTGGTGTGTGCCATCATCACGGCCCCACGTCAACCTGGCCACGCTCTCATCTCACTCCTAACATCAGGAAGAAGGTACAGGAGCCTGAAAACAGTGACCTTCAGGTTCAGTAGCAGCTTCTTCCCAACAACCATCAAGCTCTTGAATACTACAAATGCCAACTAAACTACAAACTCTTGGTTACACCAGGGATGTGGCTTTTGTTTTGCAATAATATTGAGTTTTTAAAATACTTTATTGAACTTTTGTTGTTGATTGTGTTATATATGAGTACTGTGGTTACAGCTTGTAATGTTACTGCAAGTAAGAATTGCATTGTCCCGGTTTTGGGACATTTGACAATTAATCACTCTTCCCCACGTGAGCTCTTGTCCAGCACAACAGGTAAACGAAGAATTACTGACATCTACTGTGGGAAGTTACTGGAATCTGTTTTGAGGGACAGTTTAATTTATCTTAGAGATCTAGAATGGAGGTTTAAGAGATTGGAATTAGACAGAGCCTTTGAGGAATATAAAGCAGGAAATAATTCAAGTGGGCAATTAGAAGGGCCACAAAATGGTTGCAGAGAGTCGGATTAAAGAAAATCCCAAAGTTTTTTATAGCTATGTAAAAAGCAAGAGGATAGTCGGGGACAAGGATACAGGAGGGGATTTATGCTTTGAGTCTGGGGATGTAGGCGTGGCATTAAACGATGTCCTCCATGCCCAAGGAGAGGGCCATGGAGGACAGTGAGATCAGTGTGAAGATCATCAATATACATGGTGGACAAAAATGTTGGAGAAACTCAGCGGATGAGGCAGCATCTATGGAGCGAAGAAATGAGTGGCGTTTCGGATCGAGATCCTTCTACAGACTGATAATCTTCATCAGTATGCATGGGCAGTTTGAGATGGAGAAGGTATTTGGCCTCTTGAGTAGCATTAAGGTGGGTAAACTCCCAGGACCTGATGGGATCTATCCCAGCTTATTGAGAGCGGAAAAAGAGGAGATTAACAAAGATCTTTGAGTCTTCTCCAGCCACAGGTGAGGTCCTCAAGGACTTAAGAATAACTAATATTGTTCACAGAACATAGAACAGTACAGCACAGGAATCCCGAACATTTCAATCTTCTGCATCAGCCTACCATGAGGGACCTTATCAAAAGCCTTCCCAATGTGTACAACATCCAGTGCCCATCCTGTGTCACCTCTTCTAGATGGCAGATGAGTTGAACAGGTACTTTGGATCTGTCTTCACTAAGGAGGACACAAACAATCTTCCTGATATAGTAGTGGCCAGAGAATCGGGGGTGACAGAGGAACTGAAGGAAATCCACATTAGGCAGGAAATGGTGTTGGATAGACTGATGGGACTGAAGGCTGATAAATCCCCAGGGCCTGATGGTCTGCATCCCAGGGTACTTAAGGAAGTGGCTCTAGAAATCGTAGACGCATTGGTGATAATTTTCCAATGTTCTATAGACTCGGGATCAGTTCCTGTGGATTGGAGGGGAGCTATTGTTATCCCACTTTTTAAGAAAGGCGGGAGAGAGAAAACAGGGAATTATAGACCAGTTAGCCTGACATCGGTGGTGGGGAAGATGCTGGAGTCAATTATAAAAGATGAAATAGCCGAACATTTGAATAGCAGTAACAAGATCGGTCAGAGTCAGCATGGATTTACGAAGGGGAAATCATGCTTGACTAATCTTCTGGAATTTTTTGAAGATGTAACTAGGAAAATGGAGAGCCAGTGGATGTAGTGTACCTGGGTTTTCAGAAAGCATTTGATAAGGTCCCACATAGGAGATTAGTGGGCAAAATTAGGGCACGTGGTATTGGGGGTTGAGTGCTGACATGGATAGAGAAGTGGTTGGCAGACAGGAAACAAAGAGTAGGGATTAGCGGGTCCCCTTTGAGAATGGCAGGTGGTGACTAGTGGGGTACCGCAAGGGTTGGTGTTCGGACCACAGCTATTTACAATATACATCAAAGATTTGGATGAAGGGATTCAAAGTAACATTAGCAAATTTGCAGATGACACAAAGCTGGATGGCAGTGTGAACTGTGAGGAGGATGCTATGAGAATGCAGGGTGACTTGGACAGGTTGGGGGAGTGGGCAGATGCATGGCAGATGAAGTTTAATGCGGATAAATTTGTTAGCAAAAACAGGAAGGCAGATTACTATCTAAATGGCATCAAGTTGGGAAAAGGGGAAGTACAACGGGATCTGGGGGGTCCTTGTTCATCAGTCTATTAAAGTAAGCATGCAGGTACGGCAGGCAGTGAAGAAAGCGAATGGCATGTTGGCCTTTATAACAAGAGGAGTATAGGAGCAAAGAGGTTCTTCTGCAGTTGTACAGAGCCCTAGTGAGACCACACCTGGAGTATTGTGTGCAGTTTTGGTCCCCTAATTTGTGGAAGGATATTCTTGCTATTGAGGGTGTGCAGCGTAGGTTTACAAGGTTAATTCCCGGGATGGCGGTACTGTCATATGCTGAGAGAATGGAGCAGCTGGGCTTGTACACTCTGGAGTTTAGAAGGATGAGAGGGGATCTCATTGAAACATATAAGATTGTTAAGGGTTTGGACACGTGTTCCCATGTTCCAGATGTTTGGGGAGTCCAGAACCAGGGGCCACAGTTTAAGAATAAGGAGTAAGCCATTTAGAACGGAGACGAGGAAACACTTTTTCTCACAGAGAGTGTTGAGTCTGTGGAATTCTCTGCCTCAGGGGGTGGTGGAGGCAGGTTCTCTGGATGCCTTCAAGAGAGAGCTGGATGGGGCTCTAAAAAATAGCGGAGTCAGGGGATATGGGGAGAAGGCAGGATCGGGGTACTGATTAGGGATGATCAGCCATGATCACATTGAATGGCGGTGCTGGCTCGAAGGGCCGAATGGCCTACTCCTGCACCTATTGTCTATTGACCATCTGTCTGAAGAAGGGTCTTGACCTGAAACGTCACCCATTCCTTCTCTCCAGTGATGCTGCCTGTCCTGCTGAGTTACTCCAGCTTTTTGTGTCTATGCACAGCTTTATAAGACTTTGGTTAGATGAGACTTTGGCCTCATTTAGAGTTGTTTGTGCATTTCTGGTTGCCACATTGCAGGAAGGATGTGGAGGCTTTGCCGAGGGGGCGGAGGGGGCGGAGGGGGCAGAGGGGGCATACCAGAATGTTGCCTGGAAAGGTTGGAGAGACTTGGATTTTTGTCTCTGGAATGCCAGAGTTTGCAATTAAACCAGACTACCCTGATGAACCCCAGGCGGTGTGGACATTGGGCCGAAGGGCCTGCTTCCACACTGTATGACTCTAACTTCATAACTCAATGAGGTGGGAAGAATTTAATAGAAATTAGACCAAGATTGCAAGTGAAAAATTCCAGGATATAGAAGGGAGCAAAATGGGAGTGGAGGCATGCAGCCCGCTGTTAAAGACGGAAGGAATGAAGGCTTTGGTCTGAGCCGGTGCCCAGACTGTGAGCAGTGAACACAAGGCAGGAGAGTGGGAGTGAGTTTTGGCGAGTGAGTTTTTTTAAAATTTCAAAATGGACGTTATTCGAGAAATAAATATGTACAATACATGATCCTTACAAAACTCCGTCCAACATTCTCGGAGGCTATACATACATACAATACAGTTTCCCTAAATCACAATTTTTACCCCAAACCCTTGCAACCCATGTGGCCCACTGGCATGAAATCCCTTCCCTTATTCTGATGGGCGGCTCCACCACACCCTGCCCCCATGGCCAGCAGCAGAAGGCCACATGGAGTGGTCGTGACTTGGGTGGTGTGAAGGGAAGTGCCTCAGCTGCCCTTTCACCTCTCACCTTTGCACTGCTCCCGTCAGAGGTAGCGAGCTTCACATTCCTGCAGTTCCTTTGCACATTCATCACCTGCAGGCATTTGTAACTTTGCACTCTTGTCAGTTCATCTCCTCTGCTCTCGTTCCATTCCTTGTTCCCATTGTCTCTACATCTGAAACCTCTACATCCCTAACAGTTGCCATTTGGACATTAGGGCATCGGAAATGTTAGCTCCCAACAGAAACTGCTGGGCATGCGCTCCAATCCTATGTTGTGATTTTACTTTGATCCCAGATATGGAACAAAATGTCAAACTGTTGACTCGGATTCCATGCTACAAATCACTCAAGTGGCATCTATAGTTCAACATATCATTCAGATCACGTTCAAGTCATTCACGTTTACAATCTAATTTGCAGAGTATTAAAGTTTGTGTGCTGCCTTAAAGGTGTTCGGACTCTGCAGCAGCAGGTAGCTACAGGTAGTGAGCTGAACCCCATCAATGGTGAACCCGATCAATATGAGGAAGTGTGACTTCTGTCAGAGGATTCTGAAGAAGGGAGAGTTTCCAAATGAGTGAAGCAGAGAGGGATCTTGTGCCTGAAATACAAATGTTAGCAGGCAGGTGCAACCGGTAATGAAAAGGACAAGTGGCATTTTGCTTTCATAATTACGGGCTTGGAATTTGAAACGGGTAAGTGTTGTACATGTACAAGGTGTTGGTGAGACTGCACCTGGAGTTGGTCTACTTTTGATCCCTTAGTTAAGAAAGGATATATTGGAGGCAATCCAGATCAGATTCACTAGAGTAGGAATGTAGTGCTATGTTGAATGTGGTCAAAGGTTTGCCCAATATGTTGGGGGCTTAGATGAATGAGGGGCGATCATTGAAGTTTATGGGATGCTAAGACAATGTGGGTTGAGATATTTTCAGTTGTGGGAGAGGTTTGATCAAGGAGACGTGGTAATGAGGTACGGGACTGATCACGGAGGATGCGAGTCAGCAACTCTCAACACTGAAGGCTTCTGGACACTAGACCACTGCAGGTATTTATAGAATAGGTGGATAAGATTATGAAAGATCAGGAAGTTGAGGATGAGGTGGGATTGGCACAGATGGGATGAGTTGGGGGCAGATCAGCCACAATTATATTGAGTGGGGGGGCAGGTCTGGGGGCTAAGTGGTCTTCTCCTGCTCATGCTGCCTTATGCTTATTCTTCTTGTGCATTTAACTCACTTTTGTGTATCCGTTATGTGACATATATATCTTAGGTTCATCAGTTATAGGGGCAGAATTAGGTTATTCGGCCCATCAAGTCTACTCCACCATTCAATCATGGCTAATCTATCTCTCCCTCTCAACCCCATTCTCATGCCTTCTCCCCGTAACCCCCAACACCCGCACTGATGGAGAATCTGTCTCTCTCTGCCTTAAAAATACCCACTGACTTGGCCTCCACAACCTGGCAATGAATTCCACAGATTCGCCTCATTCTGACAAAAGAAATTCCTCCTCATCTCCTTTCTAAAGGTATGTCCTTTTATGCAGAGGCAGTGGCCTTTGGTCCTAGACTTTCCCCATGGAGTCATAGAGTGATATAGCCACAGAAACAGACCCTTTAACCGACAAAGTGTAGGATGGAACTGCAGATGTTGGTTTACACAGAGATAGCCACAAAAAGCTGGAGTAACTCAGCGAGTCAGACGTCTCTGGAGAAAAGGAATAGGTGACGTTTCGGGTCAAGACCGTTCTTCAGACCCGAAATGTCACCTTTTCCTTTTTTTTCAGAGAGACTGCCTGACCTGCTGAGTTACTGCAGCTTTTTGTGACTGTCCTTTGACCCAGAAAGACCATGCTGATCGACAAATGTCTAACTATATTAATCCTTCCAGTACCTGATACATAGCCTCCCGAGCCTCGACAGTTCAAGATCAGATATCTCATCTAGATATTCCGTACCTGTCCACTAGGGCGCCTCTGCCCACAGTCTGTCCGTTTTTTCCTTTTTTTAACATTTTAGTTTGTCTTAAAAGTGTGTGTTTGGAGTTTCTGTACTTTTTTATGTGGGGGAGGGTGGTAGGGTAAGGGGGGAAACGCTTCTCAGTCGCTTCCTGGCGAGGTCACGACTATTCTCCGAGTCGCGTCCTCGCCCCCCTCTTCGCAGCCTGCCAACCGGATCGGAGCGGCCTTTCGTGCCGGGGACCCGGACCAGAGCTTCAGCAGCGGAGTCGCAGCGCTGGACTCACCGTGAAGCGGGACGATGCCTACCTGGATCGCCGTTTGAAGCTCCGGAGTGCTGGGCCCGCTGCTCCAACATCGCAGAGCTGAGGTTTGAAGAGCTCCCAACGCAGGCGGCGCTGACCTCAACATCGTGGAGTCCCTGGGACCCTTTGCCGAGGACGGCCAGCGCGAATCACCGCCCAGCGCGGCCTGTGGACTCCGGGAGCCGCGGGCTCTGGTAGGAAGCGGTCGATTCGGAGGACCAAGCCGCGGAGGTTGTTCTCCTGGTCCGACGTCGGAGTTCCATCCTGGCGAGCGGGCCGGAATAACGGGCCACCCGTAGCGGCGACTGCGGAGAGCTCGGGAGGCCCCGACCACGGGTGAACATTAAGAACAACAGAGGAAGAGACTGACTTTGGTGCCTTCCCTCAGTGGGAAACTTTGATTCTGCTGTGGGGGATGTTTTATGTTGGACTCTATCGTGTGTCGTGTACTTTATTTTAATTGTATGGCTGTATGTGGCAAATAAATGTATCTTGATATTCCATACACGTTGAGAGCTGCTGCCTCCATCACCTGCTCAGCACATTAGGATTGTAATCACCCTGTGGGTGAACAGGTTCTATCTCAGATCTCTTCTAATTCTAGAAACCTGGATTGGTAAACATGGATAGCTGACGTTTTGGGTCGTGACGCTAATTATTGATGTTCTCCACAGATGCTGCCTTTCCTGCTGAGTTACTCCAGCACTTTGTGTCCTCTAATTCTCTAGTCCCTAAACCAACACTCTCTAGGTTAGATACCTTTGCTATGGGGGGAAAGGTTTCTTACTCCCTACCCATCTACATCCCTCATCATTTTCACATCTCTATCTACTTCACATCGTTATCTCCACCTCCTCCGGTATAGAGAATGTTAAGGTAAGGGTTTCACTGTTTACGACTGAAATGCTCCAACTCGGCAATGCCCTGGTGAAATGTGTATGAAGGAACTGCAGATGCTGGTTTCAACCAAAGATAGACACAAACGACCTGGTGAATTTCCCCTGCACTCTCTCCAATTTGCCTGCTGTATGATGTTACAGGATCTCATGCACAAACAAAGAAGGTACATGTGACAATATAATATCAATGAATGCAATCATGTCCTGTGAGACCATACTGACCACCACTCAGACTCTGGACAGGACTCCACCTGTAGACCAACAAATCATTATCAATCACTTGACCCGCTTCTACCACCTGCCAACTACATGTAGTAGAAGGTAGACAAAAATGCTGGAGAAACTCAGCGAGTGAGGCAGCATCTATGGAGCGAAGGAATAGGCGACGTTTCAGGTGAACTACAGATGTCCAAGTAACTCATTAGATGGTGATTGGGAGCAGGTTGATGCCCAGTGACTGTCACTGGGTGAGTGTGACCAGGTCACAGGGTGAGTGTGACCAGGTCACAGGGTGAGTGTGACCAGGTCACTGGGTGAGTGTGACCATAGACCATACAATGAACGACAATGGGACTTGTGTAAGTTGCAGTGAGCAAGCTGTACTGAAATGTTTCTTTGCCGGAGAGAGTCTATGCCTTGATTTGCTTTCTGCTAAACTAATGAGGCAGCTTTTGAGCCAGCAAATGCCTTTTAGACAGAACTGGATCCACTGGTTCCTTCAGCAGCTCAGATCAGATGCAAGGAGCGGCAGGTGCTGGCATCCTGAGCAAGTGCTGGAATAACTCAGCGGGTCAGGCAGCATCCGTGGAGGGAATGGACAGACAGTGTTCTTGGTTGGGACCCTTCCTCAGACTGAATCCGTGCAAATCAATCTGAAGACGAGTCCCGGCCTGATGCGTTGATTGTCCATTCCCTCCAGATGCTGCCTGACCTGCTCAGTTACTTCAGCACTTTTGTTTTTTGTTTCTGATCAGAATGTAACAAGCAGCTTCAAACCAGCTCAACCACAATGTGAGGAAATGTGCAGCAAGGAACCGCTCTGCTGGCCCCCATGCAGAGTGAGCAAACCTGCTGCTCCCGTGCAGACAGCAGCCACGCTGTTCTAGTTTATTTTAGAGATACAGCGTGGAAACAGGCCCTTTGGCCCACCGAGTCCGTGCCAACCATCGATCATACGTATACTGGCAATATCTTACGCATTAGGGACAATTTACAGAAGCCAATTAACCTACAAATCTGTACGTCTTTGGGGTGTGGGAGGAAACCAGCACCCGGAGAAAACGCATGATATTTGTTTCTCCCACAGAGTATCCACCTGTCGTTCCTGCGCACTGTGCCTCCCTATTCTCACCAAGCCCAGGCCTGGTTTGAGATGATGAGGCGTTTCCGTTGGGGACACATCATTCTGGTGGTCAGCAATGATCACGAGGGCCGGGCCACACAGAAGAAGCTGGAGACACTGCTGGAAGAAAAGGAGTCAAAGGTTAGTGTGTCACATGTGTGTCACTTGCCGAGTGTTATGTGTGTGTGTAGATATCTGTACGTGAACACATTCTCTCTCCATTATGAACATGGCTAACATATTGCTTAAAGCATCTCCCATGTCTTGAGTGGTACCTGACAAAACTTGTATTTACCATTCCACATGCTTCACCATAGTCAACGTGTGATCTGCTGCAGGATAAGAACCCGTACACTGGAGCTGTGCAAAAAAAACAACCTGCAGCTCAACCCGTAGTCAGTAATACTTCTCCATGGATGAGTGAGTGTAGACCCCTGGAGCAGCTCGAGTGTAGAGCCCGGCGCCAGTCCCTAGCCACACCAGCCAGGGCAACGCCAACGCCCACACCACACTGGTCACTGCACCTGGACACGTGCTCCACCTATTCCCATTCCCCTTCCCAGCTCTGCTCCACAGATGGATATTCGTGAACTTCTCTCCTCCCATCACCCTAATCTTCTGCCTGGTCCTTGAGCCAGAGGTGAAGCTCCTGCTACATCTCAAGCTTGCTTCAGTCTTCAGTAAGATCATCCATTGATTGCTTCAGATTCCAAAAACTCAACATCCCAATCTCTGAGCATCCTCCCCTCCCGACTGGAGAATTCCAGCAACCACAACCCACATCATTTCTCCTTCATTCAGCACTACTTGCCTGGCCCTTTCTCCAGGATGCTTTATTCTGCATTCTCTCACCGGGAGAAATAATCACTCAGAACTTTCCCGGCAAGCCTTCTTAAATCTTATTTCTCAACTAGCTGCTCATTCTTCTGTGGGGCACACGGACTTATCTCTGCTCAGGGACAAAGCTCCAACACTTGCGGGCTGCACTCTTCACGTCCACCTTCCTATGCTGTAAAGATGATGCAGCCTGAACGTACTCTGACACAATTCCAACTCCAACACTTTGTGCCAACTGCCTTACAATACAATGCGTCATTTGACATTTTAATTGCCCGCTGTCTTTGCCAGTTAACTTACTGTGTTTCACATAAAATGTTCTAGCTGTTTAGAAATAAACCTTTCCTATTCTTCCTGGCAAAGGGAATAACCTACAATTAGCCACAACGTCTGTATCCTGCCCACGCACTCAATCCCCAATGAATCCAGACTCAGCCCCAGGCTGTTCATTGAGTCATTAGTTTAGTTTAGTTTAGTTGAGAGATTCAACGCGGAAACAGACCCTTCATCCCACCGAGTCCGCAGCAACCAGCGTTCCCCGCACATTAACGCTATCCTACACGCACTAGGGATAAGTTAAACTTATACCAAGTCAATTAATCTACAAACCTGCACGTCTTTGGAGTGTGGGAGCAAACTGATGATCTCGGAGATAACCCGTGGGAAAACGTACAAACTCCGTACAGACAGCGCCCGTAGTCAGGATCGAGCCCGGGTCTCTAGCGCTGCGAGCACTCAGTGTAAGGCAGCAACTCTGCCTGTGCCACCGTGTGGAATGTGGACCTGGACAGTGGAAGTCGAGCAGTCACCTGAAATGGTCACTTAATCCTGCTCTCTCCTTTTTGTTCTTAAACTAATCCCCTATTAATGTTCATAGATTAGACTGACGTATAAGAACGTGGAATCATATTTTATGCAACTACCTTTCATGTGACACATAATAAATAATTTCCTGAGAATTCAGTTACATTATATCTACTGATACCAACCAAACCTGCTGTTATATATTCAAGTACGTGATTAGATTTGCCCAATGCAGCTGTGTGTTGATAATTTAGGCTCATGCATGTACCCAATTGGTCTCTCCCTTCTGTATGAAACAGCAGCGTTACGTTCGTACCTTCCCGAGAAGGCTGCAATGTTGGAAGGTCACGTCACATTTAACCAGCATCTGTGGCAACCTGTGTCTAGCTTGTTTGGCCCAGGGAATGGGAAACCTCGGCCTCTCTCTCGCTTCGTAATTCCCAACACTTCAATCCAAAGATCCTATAGCTTGCTTCAATCCTCTCACACCTTCTGCTTTTATCTACGGCCTTTGTTCTGACCAACTCCTCCCACCCAGAATCTCTGTTCCCTTGCTTCTACCCCACTGGCTCGCCCCTTCCCTTCCCCTCCTCCTCCTCCTCTTCCTCTTCCTCCTCCCTCCCGTTCCCTGCTCTTCTCCCCTCCCTAGTGTACTCCACTGCCCTCCCTTCTCCCTCCCCTTCCCTCACCTCTGTCTATCCTCCTCTCTCTGCATCCTCTTTGCCTCAGTCCTATTTATGCCAGATGGGGCAGTGCCTGTAACTGGGTTTGTGCCTGGTTTATCACCCTCTGAATGGCCTGTCGCCTCATTAGACCAACGCACCAGTGACTGTATGAAGCTCCAAACTCAGGGAGGGTTAATGTTGGCTCGTGTGCGCCTCTGGTCACCACACTGCTGGAAGGATGTGGAGAGATTCACCAGGATACTGCCTGGACTGGACTTTAGTAACTGTCAGAAGAAGTTGGATAAAACATTGATTTTTCTCTATGGAACGTTAGAGGCTGAGGGACAACTTGATAGATGAATGTACAGTGAGGAGAGATATAGTTCAGATTGATGGTTAGAATCTTTTTCTTGGAGTGTAAATGTCATGTAGCAGAGGGCACGGCGTTGAGGTGAGTAGGGAAGGTTAAAGGAGATGTGCGGCCAAGGTTTTCACATTGTGGTACAGTCTGCCAGAGGACATAGTAAAAGCAGTTACAACAGCAATGTTTACGAGATATTTAGACAGGCACAGGAACAGGCAGGGAATGAAGGGGACGCGCAGGCAGATAGGTTGGTATCATGGCTAGCATAGACAGAGTGGGCTGAATGGCCTGTTCCTGTACTGACATGTTGCGTGTTCCACGGATTGTTGCAATGGGTGGGACCAGCGCCGCTGCAAGTTACGCTTTAGCACTCGTTGTCAGAACTAGGTGAGAGCTGGTAACTACCTTGGTTTAGGAGCTAGTAATCTGGTTAAGGTTCAGCTAGTTTCTACGTAGATCTAGACTAGGTTATCTGTGTCTCAGTGGATGGAGCAGTAATCGTTCAGGATGATCGATTAACCGATGGATGGACTGGATGTCCAATAATGTTAGGGGTTGATTGATTTGATGTTGACCAGTTTAGTGAGTAAGGAGTTAATGACAAGGTGAAGTGTCCATGATCTACCAGCCAGCTGGAGTGGAGTGAGTGGTGTTGGGGCTATTGATTGTATTGGTGGCATCAGTGATAGTGTGTAGGGGCAGTGACAGAGGAGGGGTCTGCATTGGATAGAGGGCTGGTGGTGGACTTTGGAAGTGATGTGAGACCACATCTGACCCTCTGCCTTGGTGCGCGTGATGTTCAACAAGATGTGGGAGGAAACAGGAGCACCCGGAGGAAACCCAAATGGTCAGAGGGAGTACTTGCAAACTCCACACAGACAGCACCCGAGGTCAGGATTGAACCCGGTGTCCCTGACACGGAGAGGCAGCAGCGCTATTCGCTGCATCACTCTGCTGCCTAGGGTTTGAATATTTCAATGAGGTTATGCTGTCTAAACTCGGGAGAGACACAATACGATCCATAATACAGCCCCTTCATTCCAGGAACAAGTCCTGTGGACCTTTGCTGCTCTCTCCTCACTAGGGTTGCAGACAGAGCTCCAGATGTGGTATGATGACCACCGCTGACCCTTCCTCCCCAGACCCCCTCTGCTTCTCAACGTTCCACTCGCCGTCCTCAATATTTGCGCAGTTTGTGAATGTTTTGGGTCAGATGTTGAATTATCTGAACACTGCCATTTAATAATATTCTGCGCATCAAAGCAGATAACCTCTCCCACATGGTTCATCAAAGCAGATAACTTCTCCCACATGGTCCTCTGGCTGCCTTCCTTCTGCCTTTGGGATAACCAGCCCATCCTTCCCTGCAGACATCACAAACTTGCATATCTCACTGGCCCTTTAGCCTGCTCATAAAGACATGGGAACAGAGGAGACAGAACTATTTGGCTGATCCATCTCAGCACCAGATTCCTGGCTGAGATCCTTAATTCCTCTCATATCCAGGAATCTCTCCACCCGTTAATGACAGCCTTCAGACCCCTCCCCAGTAGACTATTCCAAAGATTGGCCAGTCTGTTGCGCCTGGTTCTAGAACTTCAGCAAAGGGAAAATCCCCCCCACCCCGTCCATCCTTGTAAATGTCCATGAGATCCCCTCCCATTGCTTTAAACAGTGGCCTAGATGACTTTTTAAATACCAGACCCAGTAACCCAGCTGGACAAATCTTTGCTGCCCTTGCTCTGTAACAAACAGGCCGTGTTTTAGATGGAGTCTAAAGCTGTCCACAAGGCGAGGGTTTACTAATGCATTCTATAATGTGGAAAGACATGATTTCCTCTTGAACCTTGTCATGCAGTAAAGTCCAGTGTGCCATTTGCCATCCATTACACGCACTATCCCTGCATGTTAGGCTTCAGTGCCACGCACAGAAGTACGTTTCCCCATCTGTCACCATTTATAAAATACACAGCTTCTCATTTTTACTGCCATTAATGTCATTTGTTCACAGTCGACAATCTGACATCGATCCCTGACTTATTCCAATCAGCTGTTCTAGCAGCTTGCCAATTTATTGCTATCCTTTATTTTCTGTATATAGATCTTCTTTACACCCACATCTGTCATTCTTTACCTTGATCCCAGGACTCTTTATGATGTGGCTTGTTATCAAAAGTCTTTGGGAAAAGACAAAATCAACCACAATCGTCTTCTTCCACAATCACATCCTTGGTTTGTGTAAACTGCCATGGATCTGAAGGATTTAGCAGAGGCAGCACCAGTGGTATCTCTGCATCACTTCACAATGCCCACACTGGCTAATCCGATTCCAAAGGGCAGGACTGCCATGGACCAACGCTCCACAAGCTTTGTTCAGCGTTTGACATCTTACTCTTCCAATGGCCAAGGGTTCTGCTGGCAGCCCGGAGGAGAGGGTGAATTTTCTCATCAGCAGCTGCTCGTACTTGGGAACTAACTCACGCTTCTAGTCTAGTTTATTATAGTCATGTGTACCGAGTGAACAGCTTGTGTTTGCATGCTATCTAGTCAAAGAAGATGATACATGAATGCAATCAAACCTTCCAAAGTGCACAGATATAGGATACAACATTTAGTGCGAGATATAGGATCCAGTTTCTAGCATTCATAGTCTCAGTTTCTAGTTTCTATGATGTTCTAGCTTGGCATTGTACAGTAGAGCAGTGTAGTTGTGTGGGAGGTGGGTATAAGGCCCTTGACCACACAAGACTCAAGTTGCAGCTGGAGACTAGGATTGAAGTGTCCTCGCTTCTGGTGTGGAGGTGACACAGAGTGAACCATTTCCATCAGCTTGTAGACAGCCTGCACTTTAGCAGCAAGGCTGTCGGAGGAGAGGTGCAGCACTGCAGCGAGGAACAGAGGGAGAATAAAAGACCTTTAGAAGAGATGAGGAGGAATTTCTTTAGTCAGAGGGTGGTGAATCTGTGGAATTTATTGCCACAGACGGCTGTGGATGCCAAGTCATTGGGTATTTTTAAAGTGAGGTTTGACAGGTTCTTGTTTAGTAAGGGTGTCAAAGGTTATGGAGAGAAGGCAGGAGAATGGGGTTGAGAGGGAAAGATCGATCAGCCATGATTGATTAGCAGAGTAGACTTGAGGTGTCCTGTGTCCACCTGTGGTGGCGTCACAGTTTGCCTGTCCTCAGGATACAGGTGTAAGGGGAGATATTTCTGTGGGGTACCAGAGTAGGTTAGAAGCCATGATCACTCTCGCCTGGCAGCTTGTGCAGGCCACCTCTGTGCCTGAAGCAGTTCCCGCTGTTGCTCTTGGAGTTGTTCTGCGATGAGCCTCTTGATGCAGGGAGTCCAAGTGTCCAGGGTTCCTGCGGCCAACATGACGGGACCCATCTGTTGCTACTACATCTGCACACGGTTCTCCCCTGGATGCTGTGGTGATGTTGGCATCTCTGAGCTGCCCATGTACTCTTCTCTGCCCACACATGGGAGATGAGTCCGTGAAGTTGTGTCCCAGGATCATCACTGACCGCTTGGACACCTCCGTAGGGAATCATCACACCAGCTGACGGGAATGTCACTCCTCCTTCTGGGTGAGAGAGAGAGTGTGAAGAGAAAGAGAGAGTGGGGGAGAGAGTGTGAGAGTGAGTGTGTGAGAGAGAGGGTCCACTGGTCATGTCAGTGATCCAGTGCAATAAGGGCTTGGTGAGCCTGTGGGATGAATGGCTGTCCATCCCACAGGGTTGTTTGATTGTGTGATTCTTTATTGTCACATGTACCTGTTACAGTGAAATGTTTCTCCCATGGTGTGAGGGATGAGTGAAGGGACGGGTCTGGAAGCTGTCTGCACACAGATCTCAGAGAGCAAATCATCATTCGGGATACATTTATGAAAAGTTCTTCAAAACACTCATCATAATGATCATGAGCATTTCTCTGAAAGAAATCGCCAGATGCTGGAACTGAGAAGCCAACGTTACTCAGGAGTGAACTCAGGAAACCCTCCTTCAGAACCTGGACCCCAGTTCCTTCCACATGGGACAATGCATGGAGCTTCCGGAATTTCCTGGCCCAGGTGTGCGAGTGAGGACTGGTAGCCACGTCATTGATGGCCAGCAGGGCAGGCAGCTGGAGGGTTGTAGTCTTGGTGCTTCTGGCTGTGAGATGAACCAACTGTGCACAAGCCCGTCTACACACTGATGGAGCTCAGCAGGAATCGCTTAAAGAGAGAGCAAAGATCATGATCGGGCCCTCTGTGCATCATGAAGCAACCCAGATATCAGCTTACGTTTCACAGAGTGCTGGAGTAACTCAGCAGGTCAGGCAGCATCTGTGGAGAACATGGATAGGTGATGTTTTGGGTTTTGGATTGAAGAAGGGTCCTGACTCACAACATCACATATCCATGATCTCCAGAGTTGCTGCCTGACCCGCTTTGTGTCAATGTTACTCCAGTACCTTGTGTCAATGAGGGAATACATGTTCCTTGTATAAAACCCTTCTAACCCCAACTTAGGGGGCCAGCATTTCGTTGGATCGGCACATTTACACCAGGCCCACCGCACCGCCACCTGCAGGTTCCCCTCCTGCTCACAGTCTCTCCTGATTGTAAATACAACACCAGTCCTTCATCCACCGACTCTCCTACACCCAGCAGCGGGAGCACTGCAGCAGCTCATGAAGGCAGACACCTCCTCCTCCTCCTCCTCCTCCTCCTCCTCCTCAGGGGCAAGTCGGGGCAGGAGATGGTAGCTACGCCAACAACCTGAACACGTGACGAGTACATCACTAAATCAATGTCGTCAGTCACCCCTCTCACCACAGCGTTGGAATAAGACACCTCAATTGATCAGTGGGTCTCAGTAACCTGTCTGAATGAATCAGGCAGTGAGCGGGGGAGAGCGAGAGAGAGAGAGAGATCTCAGACACCAATGTCCCACTCATTCAAAACGAACAGATTACAGAAAATACTGGAGACACCCAGCAAGTCAGGCAGCAGCTATGGAGAGAGAAAGAGTAAATGTTGCCCACCATGACCCTCCCCCCCCCCCCACACCCCCTCCCCTCTCCTCCCCCTCCCCCCACCACCCCTCCCCCCCCCCCCCCCCCCCCCCCCCCCATCACCCCTCTCTCCCCCTCCCCTCCACTCCACCCCCTTGCACTAGACACCCCTCACTGAGGAAGCTACACTTCATCCAACTGAAGAGAAATTCTCTCAGGCATAAATCACCGTTCCTGCTTCACCAAGGGTAAACCGTTCCTCCCTGTGGACGGCAGGGATTGAACGTTCCTCTCCGCAGCTGCAAGGGCAGGAACGTTGTCCAGAACCACTCAACATCACACTGGCATACAGACATAGCTGGTGGCAGTAGGGGCTGGCTCTGCAGAGGACCCCCCCACCCCACACCACTTGCCCCCCCTCCCCTCCCCCTGCACCCACCCGGTCCAGGCTTCACCAGAAACACAGAGCCTCAGCCAGGAGAGGGAGAAGGGAGCTACTGCAAGTCTCAGCTGTGGTCCGTGTTACCTCAGGCCCAGAGCACAGGCATGGTCAACGTCAGCAGCAAAGAGGTACTAAAGCACTCGCAGCCCACGCCCTCTCAGCCCAGTGCCACAGAGGTGGCCAGTGTACCAGAGCCATTTGCTCAGCGCCAGCTGACACCAGCATCACAGCGCTAGTATCACCCAGGCAGTGTTTTACATCAACCTTACTGAGAACCACAGCAAAGCCAGGCTTCACGGCCAGTGTCATGGACCCTTCCAGAGCCACTGACAGTCCCACAGAGCCAGCCTCACGGGGACGTGCCATTGTGTCCTTATCACCCAGGCATAGCCACTCAACTCTCCACCCAATGAGGAGCGGTTTTTATTTGCAAGCTCCAGTGTTACGTACTGACCCTGAGGAGGAGAGAGGGTTAAATTGCTTACTACACGTCATTTTCAACTGTTTTATAATATTCTTCTGTGTCTGCATATTTTCTCTGTGCACATTACTCATCAGAATAAAAAAAGGAACTTTGAAAACAAGGACCAACATTCGTATGACAGCAGGCGAGGACCAAAGGTATATTTGCATGTAGAATGCACGAGCCCACCAACCTTAAACTAACGGAGTGACCGAGCCACAGTCGCAGTATGACCCGTGAGACTGTTCTGGTAGCTCGCTGTTAGTTGCAAACACATTCTTTGGTTTGTCAATGAGAATGGTTAAAGAACATCAGTAGTCCTACCTAACCAAATGTGGTCATAAGGACACGTGCATGTTGATTAAAGACTAACTTGCAAGTTTCTTAAAGTACATTTTAGAACCAAGCCATGACTTTTTCCTGAGACTTCAAATCCCTTTAAGACGCTGTTTTTTTTTTTTGAAGGAGCGGCCAATTCCTTGTCAGGTAGAGGCACGTTTCTGGTCTCTTCTACTCTGCCAGATGCACGCGTCCTTTTTTGGTCTTGTTCTATCTTAGTTTGCATGCCCAGTCCAGAGAACCTGTAGCTCACTCTGGCTCCAGATGGGGCCAAGTTCTCTCATCGCCTTTGAGATGATCTTTGCTGGAGATTAAAGGCATCGTTGGTGGAAAGAGCCTGCAAAGGAAAGTATTGGACAAGTCGTGTAGTAATTCTGAATCCCTGCACCAACTACAGGCTGAGAAGATCCTGCAGTTTGAACCAGGCACCACAAACATGACATCAATGCTGCTGGAAGCAAAGGACTTGGAGGCGCGAGTCATCATTCTATCTGCCAAGTAAGTATTAAACCACTCTGAAGCAAACACACCCGCCCGCCACCCTGCTCTGCACTTATCTCTCAATCTGGATACTCTTCACGAGGACGTGACCTGTTGACCTGCATCCTCCAGTCTCCCATTCCTCGAAGCCGGTCCGTATCTTGTTCTGCTTGCCCCGTCTCTGTCACACCCACTGTGTCATCGCACACACCACCTGCACAAGCCTCACCACCGGCCGTACAGGTCAGAGCTCGCACATCATCCTGCACACTCCCCCAGCTCAATCACACTTTCTCTTTCCTTGTCCTGACAGAGTCTTCAACTTGAAATATTAACTCTTTCTCTCTTCACAGATGCTGCCTGACCTGCTGAGTGTTTCCAGCAATTTCTGTTTGCATTTCAGATTTCCAGCATCTGCAGTTTTTCGTTTCCATTAGTCAGGGTTCCACTCAGTCCCGTCCCCCTAACACGGGCAAATACGTCCAGTTTAGATGGGGCATCTCGGTTAGCATGGTTGAGTTGGGCAGAAGGACCTATTTTCGTGCTGTCTGGCTCCCTGACACTGTGACCAATGGAACGTGGGCTGGTAAGTTAATTGGCTACCGTAAAGAATCATGACTCTAGTTGGTGAATCTAGGGGAACTGATGGGAATGTGAGGGGAGAAAAATAGAATTAATATAGGATTAGTGTAAACAGATGGCCTACCGTTGGCACAGACATGATGGGCTGAAGGGCCTGTTTCCATGCCCAATCTCTCCACAATTCTATGACTTTATAAAAAGAAGAGAAGGAAGGATTCAAGAAGGGACAATGTGAAAGTTAGGGCAGATCATTGAGTTCTGTTTGATCGGAAGCAGCTCCAGGACTTCCATCAATGCACAAGACAGAGGCTGGGGCTGGGGCAAGGACACTGAGGGGAGGGGTCTCCCACAATGCCTTGAAGATGACAGAGTGAACCAGCATCTGCACTTCCTTCATTCTCCGGTGCGGTTTACAGGAACCTGGAATACATGGGTCACCTTATGAAGAAAGGTTGGGCACGTTGGGCTTGTATCTGCCAGAGTTTAAAAGAATGAAAGTGGACTTAATTTAAATATATAAGGTCCTGAGATGTTTTGACAGGAGAGCCAGAGACGATCTTTCTGCTTATGAGTGAAACTAGATCAAGGATCACTGTTTAAAAGTAAGATGTTTTGGGCGGAGAGAAGGTGACAGATTTCCTCCTGGTGATCCGTGAGTTATAACTCTCTTCACCAACTGCTGGAAACAGTTGTGGAATATTTTCACGGCAGACTCTTGATGAGCAGTGAGCCGAGTCATTTGCTGTGGGGCAGCTGGAATGTGCAGTTGATGCGTCTGTATGACAAGTGACACTATGCCAAGACACACTGAGTAGGTCAGGCAGAAACAGCTCAGGGAGGTTCAGGGTGAGCTGCTGAGTACTCAGATCTCTGGCTTTTTCTTCTGTTTGATTTAAATCCTTAGACGTTTTGTTCGACAATTCTGGTTACATTATGATGACAGAGAAAGGGAGTGAAAGATTCACTAAATTGAGGTGTGGCTAAGAAATGGGACCCAGCAGATTTTGTAGGAAGTTGACACTTCCCGTTCCAGGAATGCCTGGCTGCTTCCTTCTGTCTCTGCTGGGAGTCCGACACAAAGGATGGGGAGCAGCCTTGCAGGAAGGTCGCAGAGAGGAGGTTGATTCCCAGAGAGGGCAGTGAGGGAATGGGAATAGATGTGTGCCTGCAATGTCCCCGGTAAATGTGCCCTCCTGGGTCAATCGTCCTCCATTGGAGAAGATACTGAACCTCACTGACCTCTCCGGCCACTGTGTCCATTCACTTCAAGTTGTGTTCTGATGTTGTGAGGAGGAGGTTCACCGTGACCCTTGGCTGTGGACACACGGTGGTTGTGCACAAAATGTTAACCTCTTCCTCTCCCCCCCCCCCAGTGAAGACGATGCGGTGACGATGTACAAGACCGCCACCCTCCTCAACATGACTGGGCCTGGTTATGTCTGGCTTGTCGGAGAGAGAGAAATATCCGGCAGGGCCATGCAGCACGTTCCAGAAGGTATGGCAGCACGACACCATCGGACAAAAGTCCCTTTGACTCTTGTGCCCTTCGCTCTGACATCCCTTACATGAATGACGTGTCTCTGATGTGTATCCAGTCCACCGTCTCCTCCCCGCCCCCTTTGTCCCCCCGCTGTCTAGTCGCTCTGTCTCCCTGCCAGTGCTGATGCAGGGACCCACCCAGAGGTGACGCTTTGATCTCAGCTCTGGTGGTTTGCTTCACTTCCAGGTGTGATTGGTTTGCAACTTATCGACGGTAAGAATGAGACGGCTCACATTCATGATGCGGTGGGTATCGTGGCTCAGTCCATCCACGAGCTCTTTGAGAAGGAGAACATCACCGACCCTCCCAAAGGTTGTGTGGGAAACACCAACATATGGAAAACTGGACCTCTCTTTAAAAGGTGAGTCTGCAGCTGTAGCAATGCATTGTGGCAGCCACCGTGCACACCCGAGTGCATTGTTGCCCATGCACTGCACGGTTGCAGGTGCACTGCACGGTTGTCGCCAGCATTAATGCCACCTCTACCACTTTGTCCCATTGTTATTGTAAACTGTTCTCATGGTGTGGGATGGATCCGAGGCCGGCATTTATTGCCCAAGCCCCAACACTATGCGAAGGCAGACAGACACAAAGTGCTGGAGTAACTCAGTGGGTCATGCAGCATCTCTGGAGAAAAGGAAAGGAATAGGTGACGTTTTGGGTGGGAACCCTTCTTCAGATTGACAGGAGTGATGAGTTACTCTAGCATTTCGTGTCCATCTTCAGGTAAAACTCATTGGGTAAAACGGCACAGACCACAGTTGGCCGTCTGGCTGTAGTTCAGCTGCAAGCTGAGGCTGGAGGTGGTAGAGCTGAATGTACTATTGACAGGAGGTTAGAACATTCACCTGGAGCTGCCATGACAGCACCTGTCCATGTCCATGTAGGGCCAGAGGCAGCTACTGATGCCTGGCAGTGGAACTAAGGTCCTGTCGGGCAGTGATCCAGAGAATCTGTGATCCCATGGGCCAGGGATCCTTTGGCCCTGTGAGCTCACCAATCAATGTTCCTGTGGTACAGCGATCCAGTGTGTCTGTGATCAGTGGGATGGCAGTCCTGCGATCCCTTGATGCTGTTGGCCAGTAATCTTGTTTAAGAAACAACTAGACAGGGACATGGATAGGACAGGTTTGGAGAGATATGGACCAAACATAGGCAGGTGGGTCCAGTGTAGATGGGACATGTTGGTTGGTGTGGGAAAGTTGGGCTGAAGGACCTGTCTCCACACTCTATGACCTGCGATCCCTTGATGCTGTGGGCCAGTAATCTCATAGACCTGTGATATATTGGGCCGGTGACCCAGGCCACCAGTGCCTCTAGTTCTCCAGCGGCCGGCCGGGACAGTGGGGGTGTGAATGTGCATGTGGCTTTGGTGCCGTTGCTCAGGTAGTATCCATGTGTCTCCACAGGGTGCTGCTCTCCACCAAGTACCCTGAAGGCTTCACAGGACAAGTGGAGTTTAATGATGAGGGAGATCGCAAGTTTTCTAACTACAGCATTGTGAATGTGCAGAAAGGAAAGCTGGTGCAAATTGGAGTTTATAACGGCACCAACGTACGTATGACCATCAGCCCAAGCCCCACTAGTGTCGCCAGTCCTGATTGCACCCGTTTGCTGCTGAGCTCAGGGGGGGATAGCTGGCGTCACCCTGTCACATAGTGTTGGAGATGGTGTTATCCAGCTGAACACCAAATTATTACCCGGCTGCTGAGAAATGTCCATTTTGGTTTTCTTGAAGATTTGCCTTGCTATTTTGTTTCCGTGTCAAAGCTGGGCAGGACCTTCAGAGTAAATGGCGGGGCTCTGGGGAGTGTTGTGGAGCAGAGGGATCTGGGAGTGCAGCACCATAATGCCTGACAGTGGTGTCATGGGGAGATCGGGTGGTGAAGGTTTCCAGTACATTAGCCTTCAGCAGTCAGGTTATTGCATATGGAAGTTGGGATGTTGTAGTGTGTTGTGACTACATCCCGATGGGAAGCAGGAGGGCTGGGAAGACACCGGTCTGGCCCTTGCCACTGGCTCTGCCGTGTTTGTGTCTGTAATACTCTCTTGATTCTGCATTTGTCCATTCCACAGGTTCTGCTGAATGACAAGAAGATCATCTGGCCTGGCAGCGAGTTAAACACTCCCAAAGGCTTTCAGATGTCAACAAGGTTGAAGGTAAAGACTGGCCAGAGTAGAGCGCAGCAGCTCCCGACACAAGCCCCACTGCTCAGTGGTACCAGCGAAGTGTGCAGCGGGTAGTGCTGCTGCCTCCAGTCACTCTGTTCAGCCCTGACCACGGCCGTTATCTACCAGGGCGTTGCACGTTATCCTGTGAATGTGTGGGATTGCCCCGAGTGTCCCGGTTCCTTCCACGTCTCAGTTGTGTGGGTCAGTGTGTGAGTTGGCTGCTGTAAATGACCCTTGGGGCAGGTGGTCACTAGTGTAGTGGTCAGTGGTGTAGAGGTCAGTGGTGTAGAGGTCAGTGGTGTAGAGGTCGCGGGTGCAGAGGTCGCGGGTGCAGAGGTCGCGGGTGCAGAGGTCGCGGGTGCAGAGGTCGCGGGTGCAGAGGTCGCGGGTGCAGAGGTCGCGGGTGCAGAGGTCGCGGGTGCAGAGGTCGCGGGTGCAGAGGTCAGTAATGTAGTGATGAGCTGGAGGATGCATTCACTGGTCACCAGGTACATTCTGTCAATTGAGATGAGTTCTGTGTTTTGTCTGATGTTTATAGACATTGTCACTGTCACACAGTTAGGACGTACTTCAATTTAAAACTTACCAGAGGCCTGTGCATGTTTCATCTGGTGTATTACAAGATATTGGCAACAGTTTACTACTGGCTTATCTACACCGCTCAGAAACCCACACAAACAGCTGAGAATTACGGGTAAAGAGGATGCAGAGTTCATGATTTTACACCATGGAGTGTACCTTAGACTGAAGCACAGCACGTCACCCATTCCTTCTCTCCACAGATGCTGCCTGTCCCGCTGAGTCACTCCAGCATTTTGTGTCGACCTTCAGTACGGGGTCAGGCATTCGCCATCTTTGGCACTGTGTCCAGTCTGAACCACAGCACGGCAAAACACCTCTGGCTGTTGGGAAATATTTTTCAACCTCTGGTGAAACGGCAAAAAAATTACTCATTAATGTACAGTTAGAATAGTTACAGTTAGACTCAGTCATGTCGCTGGCGTTTCGGAGGATGAGGGGTCACCTCATTAAAACTTGCCGAATAGTGAAAGGCCTGGATAGAGTGGATGTGGAGAGGATGTTTCCACTAGTGGGAGAGTCTAGGACCAGAGGGCACAGACTCAGAATAAAAGGACATACCTTTTAGAGAGATGAGGAACAATTTATTTAGTCACTTTTTGTGAATCTGTGGAATTCATTGCCACAGAGGGCTGTGGAGGCCAAGTCAGTGGATATGTTTAAGGCAGACATTGACAGATTCATGTACGGGTGTCAGGGGTTATCGGGAGAAGACAGGAGAATGGAACTGAGAGGGAAAAAGAGATCAGCCGTGGTTGAAATGCGGAGTAGATTTGATGGGCCAAATGGCCTAATTCTGGCCCTGTAACTTCTGGATTTATGTTTGGATTTGATTTACTTTGCACGCAGATCGTCAGTATTTACCAAGAGCCGTTTGTATACGTGAAGCCGACTACGGCAGACGGGACATGTCAGGAGGAATACACGATTCATGGGGATCCCATCAAGAAGGTGATCTGTACAGGGCCCAACGCCACTGTGCCCGGTAAGCCGTGCATCGCAACGCGTCCCGTCACAAGCTGGCCCGCATGTACATATCCCTGGGGTGGAATGTGATTGGGCTGTTCCCAGGCCGTATCGAGCTCCTCTGCAAATTCTTGCAGGATTCATCCACATATATATGAATGAAAGATAGATCAGCCATGATTGAACAGCAGAGTAGACTGCATGGGCCTCATTCTGCACCAACAACTCATGAACCTTTACCGCAGGCTGTCAGGCGGGTGTTGAGGGACCTTGGCCATTGCTGGGGTAACTGGGCCACATTGTCCCCGGCAACCACTGGCATAGACCTCTCCCAATACCACCTGTCCCCCCTGCTCTGTGCCTCTGTAGAGGCAGCATGTACATTGTGTCTCTGGGACCCTCCCTCCCTCCCCTCCCCCGCCACCCGCTGACGACTCGCCTCCAGCTCTGGCCCTGTGGACTTCCACCTCCCACCCCCACCCACCCCTACCCCACACCCCTACCCCCCACACCCCCACACCCCCACACCCCTACCCCCACACCCCCTACCCCCACACCCCCACACCCCACCCCCACACCCCCACACCCCCACACCCCCACCCCCGCACCCCCACACCCCCACACCACACCCACCCCTACCCCCACACCCGCACCCCCACACCCCACACCCCACACCCCCACACCCCCACACCCCTACCCCCACACCCCCCCACACCCCCACCCCCGCACCCCCCACACCCCCACACCCCCACACCCCACCCACCCCTACCCCCACACCCCCACACCCCCACACCCCCCACACCCCCACACCCCACACCCCCACCCCCGCACCCCACACCCCACACCCACACCCCGCGCACCCCCACACCCTCACACCCCTACCCCCGCACCCCCACACCCCCGCACCCCCACACCCCACACCCCACACCCCCACCCCCGCACCCCCACACCCCACCCCCACACCCCCACCCCCACCCCCCACCCCCACACCCCCACCCCCACACCCCCACACCCCACACCCCCACCCCCGCACCCCCACACCCCACACCCCCACACCCCACCACCCCCACCCACACCCCCCACCCCCGCACCCCACACCCCACACCCCACACCCCCACCCCCGCACCCCTACCCCCACATAGCAGAATGGGATCAATGGGCAGAATGGCCTCCTGGACCAGTATTGCTGATGTTCCAGTTCTCCTGGAGGAGATGAACACTAGTTGTGGGAAACCAAGTTGTGTGTGACGTTAATAGTGATGGTCCTGACCGCTGGGGCAGGACAGCTGCATTGCTGCACATTGCACGATCCGCCCACCATCCCCACGCCTCACTGCATTGAATGACATGAGTGAGTTGCATTGTTTGTGACCACGGGAATTGTGCATGTAAACCATGGCCTGTGTGCGTTGTCCGGCAGGTTGGCCCATTGTCCCTCAGTGTTGCTACGGATTCTGTATCGATCTACTCATCAAGCTCGCCAGCACCCCCACGCTCAACTTCACATACGAGGTCCACCTCGTCCAAGATGGCAAGTTCGGGACTCAGGAGCGAGTAGGTATCAGTGGATCATTGCTGCTCCATCACTGGCACCCTGGTGACCCGCTGGCAGATGCCCAGAGTGGGGGCACTGCTGCCGCTGGGTACAGCTGTCATTGTCGGCATTCATTAACCCAGCACTACGTTCACTCGGGCGGGTAGCAGGAGGGGACGTTACTCAACATGTGGTTGCGGTGAGAGGGGAGGGTGTGGAGGGGAGGGGGGGTGTGGGGGGGGGGTGGGGAGGGGATGGAGGGAGGGTGTAGGGGGAGGGTGTGGAGGGGAGGGGGGTGTGGGGGGGGGGAGGGAGGGAGATTGTGGAGGGGAGGGGAGGTTGTGGAGGGGAGGGAGGGAGGGTGTAGAGGGGAGGGTGTGGAGGGTTATGGGAGAGGAGGGGGAGGGGAGGGAGGGTTATGGGGAGAAGGCAGCAGAATGGGGTTGAGAGGGAGAGATTGATCAGCCATGATTGAATGGCGGAGTAGATAGGCCGAATGGCCTAATTCTGCTCCAATGTCTCATGGCTGCCGTCTTTAATCAGAAGGTGGGGAGGGTGTGGAGGGGAGGGAGGGTGTGGAGGGGAGGGTGTGGAGGGAGGGAGGGTGTGGGGGGAGGGTGTGGAGGGGAGGGTGTGGAGGGGAGGGAGGGTGTGGGAGGGTGTGGAGGGGAGGGAGGGAGGGAGTGGAGGGGAGGGGAGGGTGTGGGGGTTATGCAGGGGGCTGGTGTGGTCTCTGGCATCTTTCTCTCCCTCTGCTTCACTGATGGGAACGATCCTCGTGTCCAGGTGAACAACAGCAACAAGAAGGAGTGGAACGGGATGATGGGGGAGCTGCTGAGCGGGCTGGGTGACATGATCGTGGCCCCTCTGACCATCAATAATGAGCGCGCACAGTACATTGAATTCTCCAAACCCTACAAGTACCAAGGACTCACCATCTTGGTGAAGAAGGTAAGACTGCAACGTTTGATCATCATCCAGTGAGCTAAACATTGGGTGTCAGTAACACCTAGGAATGCAAGAATTCCAAATTAAGTTGCCAAGCTTTTTATCTTGTTATGGCCTCCCTCCAGATGGCATGACCCATAAGCTGATGCGAGATTGTGAATGAGTGGTTGATGAGAGAGGCTGAGTGGGGGGGCATGGTGGCGCAGTGCACAGTTGCTGCCTCAGTGCCAGACTCTGGAGCGATCCTGACCTCGGATCCTGTCTGTGTGTAGTTTGCACCTTCTCCCTGTGGCCGCGTGCGTTTTCTCCGGGTGCTCTGCATTCCTCCCACATCCCAAAGACATGCAAGTTTGTAGGTTAATTGGCTGTCTGTAAAATGCCCCTGGTGTGTAGGGAGTGGATGAGAAAGTGGGGTAACATAGAACAATTATGAGGAGGGGGGAGAGATGGAAGAAACTCTTGAGATTGGGAAGTAAATGATCGATGAGGAAGTGGGAATGAGATACTTGACAGACTGAGATCATTTTGGGACGTGAAGCAGAGCTCTTAGATTGCGGTGTAGAAAGAATCTGCAGATGCTGGTTTACACTGAACATACAAAGTGCTGGAGTAACTCAGCAGGTCAGCAGCAGCGTGGGTAATGTTTCGGGTCAGGACCCTCTATCACTCTCTTCTTTATCCCAGAGCTGTGGCAATTCCCCTTCCTTCTGTTCGGGTGAGGCTCTTTAACCCAGGGTCAGTCATGACCGAGGGGGGCCTCCACCTAGACTGAGGCTGCGTTGCACATGCTGATGGTGCTTCCCCTGTTGGCAGGAAATCCCGCGCAGTACGCTGGACTCGTTCATGCAGCCGTTCCAGAGCACACTCTGGCTGCTGGTGGGGCTGTCGGTGCACGTGGTGGCTGTCATGCTCTACCTCCTGGACAGGTTCAGGTCAGTCGCTCCTCACTAATGCCCTTTCCAATTATGCCTGCACCATGAGACAGGATGTGGCCTTTACTCAGTGACATGGCCATACAGACAGTGAGCAGTGGTGACATTACTAATCTTCACTGCAGTACCAAGGTCTCCAAAAACAATCGGGAACATACTGAGCCGTGGATGGGAAGGTGATCAATGAGGCTCAGCATGTTTATTAACAGCTGCCTCAGCCTGGTGAATCTGTGGAATTCATTGCCACAGACGGCTGTGGAGGCCAAGTCATTGGGTATTTTTAAAGTGAAGATTGATAGATTCTTGATGAGGTGAGGGGTTATGGGGAGAAGGCAGCAGAATGGGGTTGAGAGCGAGAGATTGATCAGCCATGATTGAATGGTGGGGTAGATGGGCCGAATGGCCTAATTCTGCTCCAATGTCTCATGGCTGACATCTTTAATCAGCAGGGAGGGCTGCAGGTGGAGATGGAGTTACCAGTGTGGATGTTCAGTCTGTGAGGTCCAGCCATCTGTCTGCTCACCGGGCTCCACCCCTGGGCGGTGCGGGGAATCGATGCACGACACTGCCCCTGGCTCGTGTAACCTAACGGTGGAGGCAAGATGTACCTGTGTCCGAGTGGCCAGCGTGTCCTTCATTTACGGCCATCTCTGAGCCTGGGACTGGTTAGACGTGGCAGCATCCCACCGCTCTGCTGGTCAACAAGGACCCAGCAGGTTTCTCGGGGGCAGCTGAAGATGAGTAAGGGGGTGGAGATATAATGTGGCAGAGAGAGGTGGGGAGAGAAAGGGGGTGATGTAAGAGAGAGAGAGAAATTTGGGAAAAGGGAGAGAGGGAGGAAACTATTGAAATGATGATGCATGAGGATAACTGATAATGAGATATTTGACTATTGTCCCTTTCAAACAGAAGTGGCAGTAAGCACAGGGAGGAGAAGAAAATGAGGTCACTCTGGGAGGTGAAGCGGGCTCTGGGAGTGCTGCTCCTTTGCCAGAGCAACTGCAATTCCTTTTCATTTGATGCTGCTGCAATAATAGTGAGGCTGGTCCCGAGCGGTGGAGAAGATTGCCCCATTGTATTCCTGGCAATCTGCTTCAGCATGTGTGGAGAGTGATGTGGAGTGTAACTCTCCCCTGACCTCACAGCAAAACCTGTGTTAATATAGATGGCTCCACCACCCCTTCACAGCCGGGACATCCCGAATTCCCCACTCGTCTCGCCCGTCCCTCCCCGCACTTGCCCGACAATCCGCACTGGCCCGTCCCTCCCCGCACTGGCCCGTCCCTCCCCGCACTGGCCCGTCCCTCCCCGCACTGGCCCGTCCCTCCCCGCACTGGCCCGTCCCGAATCCCCACTCTCGCCCGTCCCTCCCCGCACTTGCCCGACAATGCCCAGGAGCAGCTCAGATGTGCAAGGGCTTGTTCTCTCGACCCCCTACACTCCACGCCCTCTCCTTTAACACCTTGTGTACCTTGTCCCTGCAGTCCGTTTGGGCGATTCAAGGTGAATAGTGAGGAGGAAGAGGAGGATGCTCTGACCCTGTCCTCAGCCATGTGGTTCTCCTGGGGAGTGCTGCTGAATTCTGGAATCGGAGAAGGTGAGAGAAATGAAGGTTGGCCCTGACTGTCGGCGCAAGGTCTGGGTTCAGGCGCTGACACTGGTTATAGCGCCGTTACACTGGGTTATAGCGCACTGTTACACTGGGTTATAGCGCACTGTTACACTGGGTTATAGCGCACTGTTACACTGGGTTATAGCGCACTGTTACACTGGGTTATAGCACTGTTACACTGGGTTATAGCACTGTTACACTGGGTTATAGCGCACTGTTACACTGGGTTATAGCGCACTGTTACACTGGGTTATAGCGCACTGTTACACTGGGTTATAGCGCACTGTTACCCAGCGCTATAGCCCAGTGTAACAGCGCGATAACCCAGTGTAACAGTGCACTATAACCCAGTATAACAGTGCTATACCCCAGTGTAACAGTGCGCTATGACCCAGTGTAACAGTGCGCTATGACCCAGTGTAACAGTGCGCTATGACCCAGTGTAACAGTGCGCTATGACCCAGTGTAACAGTGTAACGCTACCCAGTGTAACAGTGCGCTATAAACCCAGTGTAACAGTGCGCTATAACCCAGTGTACCAGTGCGCTATAACCCAGTGTAACAGTGCGCTATAACCCAGTGTAACAGTGCCCCAGTGTACCAGTGCGCTATATGTAACAGCGCTATAACCCAGTGTAGTGCGCTATAAACCCAGTGTAACAGTGCGCTATAACCCAGTGTAACAGTGCATGTGTGCAGTGCTATGTGTAACAGTGGTATAACCAGTGACACTGGGTTATAGCGCGTGCACACTGGGTTATAGTGGGTGTTACACTATAGCACACTGGTTACGCTGTTACACTGGGTTATAGCCACTGTTACACTGGGTTATAGCGCACTGTTACACTGGGTTATAGCACTGTTACACTGGGTTATAGCACTGTTACACTGTTATAGCGCACACTGGGTTATAGTGTTACACTGGTTATAGTGCACTGGGTTATAACACTGGGTTATAGCGCTGTTACACTGGGTTATAGCGCACTGTTACACTGGGTTATAGCACTGTTACACTGGGTTATAGCACTGTTACACTGGGTTATAGCGCACTGTTACACTGGGTTATAGCGCACTGTTACACTGGGTTATAGCACTGTTACACTGGGTTATAGCGCACTGTTACACTGGGTTATAGCACTGTTACACTGGGTTATAGCACTGTTACACTGGGTTATAGCACTGTTACACTGGGTTATAGCACTGTTACACTGGGTTATAGCGCACTGTTACACTGGGTTATAGCGCACTGTTACACTGGGTTATAGCGCACTGTTACACTGGGTTATAGCACTGTTACACTGGGTTATAGCACTGTTACACTGGGTTATAGCGCGCTGTACACTGGGTTATAGCGCACTGTTACACTGGGTTATAGCGCATGTTACACTGGGTTATAGCGCACTGTTACACTGGGTTATAGCACTGTTACACTGGGTTATAGCACTGTTACACTGGGTTATAGCACTGTTACACTGGGTTATAGCGCACTGTTACACTGGGTTATAGCGCACTGTTACACTGGGTTATAGCGCACTGTTACACTGGTTATAGCACTGTTACACTGGGGTTATAGCGCACTGGGGTTATAGCGCACTGTTACACTGGGTTATAGCGCACTGTTATAGCACTGTTACACTGGGTTATAGCGCTGTTACACTGGGTTATAGCACACTGGGTTATAGCGCTGTTACACTGGGTATAGCACTGTTACACTGGGTTATAGTGTTTACACTGGGTTATAGCGCACTGCACTGGGTTATAGCACTGTTACACTGGGTTATAGCGCACTGTTACACTGGGTTATAGCGCACTGTTACACTGGTTATAGCGCACTGTTACACTGGGTTATAGCGCTGTTACACTGGGTTATAGCGCACTGTTACACTGGGTTATAGCACTGTTACACTGGGTTATAGCACTGTTACACTGGGTTATAGCGCACTGTTACACTGGGTTATAGCGCACTGTTACACTGGGTTATAGCGCACTGTTACACTGGGTTATAGCACTGTTACACTGGGTTATAGCACTGTTACACTGGGTTATAGCACTGTTACACTGGGTTATAGCACTGTTACACTGGGTTATAGCGCACTGTTACACTGGGTTATAGCGCACTGTTACACTGGGTTATAGCGCACTGTTACACTGGGTTATAGCGCACTGTTACACTGGGTTATAGCGCACTGTTACACTGGGTTATAGCGCACTGTTACACTGGGTTATAGCGCACTGTTACACTGGGTTATAGCGCTGTTACACTGGGTTATAGCGCACTGTTACACTGGGTTATAGCGCACTGTTACACTGGGTTATAGCGCACTGTTACACTGGGTTATAGTGCACTGTTACACTGGGTTATAGCACTGTTACACTGGGTTATAGCACTGTAACACTGGGTTATAGCACTGTTACACTGGGTTATAGCACACTGTTACACTGGGTTATCACACTGTTACACTGGGTTAGTGCGCCGTTACACTGGGTTAGCGCACTGTGACACTGGGTTAGCGCACTGTGACACTGGGTTAGCGCTGTTACACTGGGGTATAGCGCTGTTACACTGGGTTAGCGCACTGTGACACTGGGTTAGCGCTGTTACACTGGGGTATAGCGCTGTTACACTGGGTTAGCGCACTGTTACACCTACATAAGTAAACAAGCAGTTACTGTGCCGCTCTCTCCTTCTCGCCGCCCAATAAACTGCAGCTCCTCAGTAACACAGTCTCAGTAGCTTTGTAATCTTTAACAGTCCTGTAATTTTACGGCAAGGGCCAGTGGAGACACATGGAAACATAGAAACTAGGTTTAGGAGTCAGCCATTCGGCCCTTCGAGCCAGCACCGTCATTCAATATGATCATGGCTGATCATCCAAAATCAGTACCCTGTTCTTGCTTTTTCTCCATATCCTTGATTCCATTAGCCCTAAGAGCTAAATCTAACTCTGACCTAACTCACCGTTTCTCACATGTTAGACAGTGAGTAGATCCCTGTGTGAGCAAATTAACATCGCTGACACACATTAACCTGGCCATTAATGCTGATAAAATATCCATTAATAACTGATTGAGAAGAGCAGCCACAACTCTTACACAGGGTAAGTCTGAGGGTTAATAGATGCACAGAATGATTCCACACAGAACAAACTAAGGAGTAGGAAGGAACTGCAGACGCTGGTTTACACTGAAGATAGACACAAAATGCTGGAGTAACTCAGCGGGTCAGGCAGCATCTCTGGAGAGAAGGAATGGGTGATGTTTCGTGTTGAGAGCCTCAGACTTCAAACTAAAGAGTGACAGGTAAAAACAAAGATTTGCACATGCTGGTTAATACACAAATGGACACAAAGTGCTTGTGTCCTTGAGTGACCAGATAATCTGTTTTTGGTAGTGGTGTTTGATGTCAAGTCACGTCACCGAGTTTATTGTTATATGCACAAGCATTCTCCGTAATATGTTTGCTGTTAACCCTGTTCAAAGCCATGGGAGGTTGGCTATTGACTACATGTCATCCAATCCAATAACAATTGGAGGTTATTTATAACAAAGCATGCTCATCAAAAAGCCTTGGCACTGTAAATATAAGACTCAAAGCTAAGAAATTTGGAGCATTCAGGAGATTGGTGGGTTTTTGTTGGTTCAGGATTTAATTAAAATGTTTTAGAGTGAAGGTGGATAAGGTGCAGACCAGTGAATGGTACTGATGGGCTGAATGGTTCTTGGTTTCTTGGTCCTCCAAAATATTCCAAATGGAATTTAAACTGGAGGTGGACCTATCCTGGTCCTAAATACAAGAGAGGACTAAACAAACCATTGGCTTCATGGACATTCAAGGTTTATTGAGCAAATTAAAATCAAAAACACTTCAATGCCGGAGATGGGGAAAAAAACACAGAAAGTGCTGGGAGCATTCAGCAGGTCAGACAATAACTATGGAGAGAGGAATAGGGCCAAGCAGGTCCAAGACCCTTTGTCAGAACTGGAATCGAAAACAAATCAGTTTACAGTAGCAGGGAAGGCTGAGGAGGAAAGGTTAGAACAGTGGGAATATCGTCTGAAGGAGGGTCCTAACCTGAAATGCCCCCTATCCATGTTCTGTAGAGATGCTGCCTGACCTGCTGAATTACTCCAGTACTTTGTGTTAGCCGCAATCTGCTGCTCTTTGTTTCCACATTCTACATTGGAGTGGTGTTTGAACAGCCAAGGCCCATAATATGCAGTGTGTTGGAGATATCGAGCAGAGAAGGTATAATAATAGAAAGGACAACATTGATCCAAATCACAGGTAGATGAATGGGAAAACTGAGCAGTCCAGTACAGACAGAGGGAAAGTGTGTTGGAATTTTGAACGGTGAGTTCTGCAGGCTGCACAGGTGGGAGATGAGATATTCCTCAAGCTTGTGACTGACCTCAGTCTAACAAGAGGCCACACACAGAGGTCAGAGGGAGTGGGATGGAGAATCCAAGTGGCAAAACGGTTTTGTGATAGCTCTCCTTGATACAGAAATCCACCCAAAACCAGAACAGCTGTGGGAAGAGAGAAATGAAGTATGAAGACTACACGGAGAAGCAGGATGTGTGTGAGGTTGGTGCGGGGCGACGATCCTACAACTCTAACTTGCTGTCTCCTCAACCTATACCTACAGGGGCTCCAAGAAGCTTCTCGGCTCGAATCTTGGGCATGGTTTGGGCTGGATTTGCTATGATCATCGTCGCCTCCTACACTGCCAACCTGGCAGCTTTCCTGGTGTTGGACAGACCCGAGGAGAGAATCACTGGAATTAATGACCCCAGGGTAAGATCACTGCTCTAAAGCCAGACCACCACACCACAGAGCTAGACCACCATATCTCTCTCTCTCTCTCACACACACACACACACACACACACACACACACACACACACACACACACACACCACACACACACACACACACACACACACACACACACACACACACACACACACACACACACACACACACACACACACACACACACACGCAATTACGCTCCTACACGCCTTACACCCACACACTCTAACACCAACACATACTCACCCAGGCAGACACCCACACAAATACACACACTTGCACTTCCACATGACACAGACGCACGCACAGACACACACACACACACACACACACACACACAGACTGACACACACACACACACACGCACACAGACTGACACACACACACACACACACACACACACACAGACTCACACACACACACACACACACACACACACACACACACACACACACACACACACACACACAGACTGACACACACACACACACACACGCACACAGACTGACACACACACACACACACACACACAGACAGACACACACACACACACACACACACACACAGACACACACACACACACACACACACACACACACACACACACACACACACACACACACACACACACAGACTGACACACACACACACACACACGCAGAGACTGACACACACACACACACACACACACACAGACCGACACACACAGACTGACACACACACACACGGACACACAGACACACACACACACACACACACACACACACACACACACACACACACACACACACACACACACACACACACACAGACTGACACACACGGACACCCACACACGGACACATACAGTTGTGGATCACCAGACTGCAGGTGATCAAGGCTGTCATTCACAGATTACTGAACATTTCACAGAATCAGAGATTATGCAGATTGGCGTGAGGAAAGATCTGTGTGAGGACTGGCTGTGGATCAGGCTTGGAAATTTACCAGTCACTGGCTTGCAACGTAATGTTCACATCAACATAAAACTGCACAGCATTCCCACACTACACCTGACACAGCATTCTCACGTGACATCTCCTTGGAATTCCCACAGTAAAGTAGCAGAGAATTCCCACACCAAACCTGCAGAATTCTCACCCCTAAATCCAGGAGAGTATCCCGCACCCATGCTCCTGTGGACGTGTTGTGCCTATGGACAGTATCCCAGGGATGTGTGCTGTGTGTGTGAGAGCTCCGCTGTGCTGGTGATTTGAGGGTTGTTGGTGTTCGTTCCCAGCTGAGGAACCCGTCGGATAAGTTCATCTACGCCACGGTGAAGCAGAGCTCGGTGGACATCTACTTCCGGCGCCAGGTGGAGCTGAGCACCATGTACCGGCACATGGAGAAACACAACTACGAGAACGCGGCGGACGCCATCCAGGCCGTGCGAGTCGGGTAATGTTCAGTGTTACCTCCACACACTGCGCTCCGCACACAACACTGCGGCTGCTCTGGGATCCTGAGGCCACACTGACAAAGTAAATGTCACAAAAAGCATTCAGATCAGGTTTAAAAACAAAAATGCGATTCAAAATGTGGATTTCAAATATGTCGGAAATGCTACATCTTGAAGAAATGAGATTCCTCCTACTAGGCAAAGTAGACCAATTCTTAAAGATTTGGTCTCCTTTTATCGACTTGTTACAAGCATATGGTGCAACATAACACAACCTTAGAGATTAAATGGTTCAGAACCAGGTGACGGATGGGTAAAGATACAAAATAGGAATATCTCCCCTAATTTCTTGTCTCTCTACTTTCTCTTTTTCTTTCAATCTTCTGAGCTTTTTATCTCTGCTCTGCCTCTGTCGCTGTCTGTCTCTACTCGCTTGTCGATCTTCCTCAACACCCTTTATTTCCCTTTTTTTTCACTGTTCTTTTATTATTAAATTAAAAATAAGAAGTTGTACAAGAATGTTAATGTGTATGTATTAGGTACTTAGGTACACACTACTGCACTTCTAACAAAAATAAATAAATACATTTAAAAAAAAATGTAGAAAGATACAGCAGGTCAGACTAAAGTTTCCAAAAAAGCTGCTTGACCTGCAGAGTGTTGTCAGCATTTTCAGTCTTTATTTTGTATTTCCAAAACCTGCCTTTATAACAACTTTCAGTCAGATTAGGGAGAAGTATGCTAAGAAAGCACTACAACAGTAGAAACAAGGAACTGCAGTTTACAAAAAGACACAAAGTGCTGGAGTAACACAGTGGGTCAGGCGGCATCTCTGGAAAACATGGATAGGTGATGTTTTGGGTTGGGACCCTTCTTCAGACTGATTGTGGGGGAAGAGGGGAATAAGCCATTCCCTCTTCTCGCTTTCTGCCATAATCCCCTCTCTACAATCAGTCTGAAGAAGGGTCTTGATCCGAATCATTACCTATCCATGTTCTCCAGAGACGTGCTGCCCGATCTGCTGAGTTACTCCAGCACTTGTTTTTACAAAGAAAATGTCACCCAATGTCTCCAGTCTCGGGATTCAGTGGTCAATGCAGTGGTCAATGCAGTGCTCACTGGACCTTGTGCTTGGCAAGCAGGTCTGAGATTCTTGCTCCGTGTGAGGCAAATGTGGGGGCTGTAGGAAGGATGAGCAACCTGACCAGGGCACCGTGGTCCAGGGGGGCAATCGACAGAAGAAAAACATTGTTGCCATTGAGGATAATCCCACTGTATATCTTTCCACAGTCAGTCTGTGTTGTGGGAGGTCAAGCTTGGGTTCACAGGGTTTTGTGGGGAGGAGTATCTGTTGATGCCTGTGAATTCCACCAGGGTCAGGCCACACTGGCTGCCAGAATATTCATTGTTAGCACAAGCATGGGTCGTTTGCTGCAGCCCTGCGACTGGTTTGGTGGCTCAAACGACTCTGTGATGCACAGATACAACTGCTGCTCATCAGAAGATCTTTTATTCCAGGAAACTACACGCATTCATCTGGGACTCGGCAGTGCTGGAGTTCGAGGCTTCTCAGAAGTGCGACCTGATCACCACGGGAGAGCTCTTCTTCCGGTCTGGCTTTGGTATCGGAATGAGGAAGGACAGTCCATGGAAGCAAGCTGTGTCACTCGCTATCCTGAGGTACGCTCGTGGATGATAGTACCGGCATCATCAAGCCTGCCCTCATCCGCACAAACAAGCAACATGCTGATTTAGGTCTTCAGCGTGTAGTTACAGATGCTTCTCTGCTGCTCGTGTAAACTGGGCAACACAGCCAGACCCCTGTGCAAGTGTTGCATGCAAGGTCCACGGCATGTGGGAAATGTTCTCCAGTGAACAGGAGAGGCTGGAGGGTCAAAGGTTCACTTTCTAAAATATACATTTTCTAAAATACTAGAGGTTGGTTAAATACTGGTTTGTTGGTAGTTATTATTATGCTTTCTTTAGTGTATTTAAAAACAATCCAACAATCTCTAATATTTTTCATTCACATTATTTTAGTGAGTTCTGGAATGTTTTAAGGGACAATTGGAATATTAGTTTTCCCAATGTTGACAGCTAGCTAAGCTGTCATCCATGTTGGCGCTTGATCTCCAGAATAGAAGAGACTGCACGCAGTGCTGGGTTGAAAATCCATTGGTATTCCGCTGGGATAGCAGGATGTCCCACTTGTGCCAGGGCAGGATGTGCATCTCATGGGCCTATTTGGGAGTGAGTGGAGGGGAGATGGGTTGAGAATCCGTGGAAGAAGAATGACAGGCAGATTGATGGTCGTTTCACAACTTGTGCTTAGTGACAACTCTTCAGCAGGAAGCAGCCAGGCTTTGCGCAGGGATAGACACAAAATACTGGAGTAACTCAGTGGGTCAGGCAACATCTCTGAAGAGAAGGACAGTGCTGGCAACACAAAGAGTTTGTGGTGGGATAAATATGAGGCTGGCTGGCATCTGCAGTGACGGCATTGAAAGCCACTTCTGAAAGTGGCACCTCTGAAATACCAGAGTTCTCCAGCTTCCTGTCTGGCAAACATCACTGGATGAACTGAACTGTGTTTGCAGCTGTGGTTATCTGTGGCCAGTTATGTTGATGTCAGTGATACAGCAGGGAACTGGAAGCCAGCTCCCCGGCTCCTCTCCTTCTGCCATCACTACTGGACACTCTTCCTCAACCTTCTGCCCAGACCATGCAAGTTGACTACTTGCCCCAGAAAGGTTGTTTAAATCCCAGGTTTAAATACTACGGTTAGAAGTATTTCTCTAGAGTTCCTTGATGAATTTATTACTGACCAACATATTGACAATGCTGTGAATCAAACAGAAGATGCATCGAGGAATATTGCCACTTAGTGAAACTGCAGACTTTGGCAGAAGTTCCTGAGCACTTCACCAGGAAATCCGATGCCTGAACCTACACTTGGGGAATGCATCGTGTATATTCTCAGGACACTCGGTGGCTAATTATTTTTAATGTCTTTCAGTTTCCATGAGAATGGCTTTATGGAGGATTTGGACAAGACGTGGGTCAGGTACCAGGAATGTGACTCACGCAGCAATGCTCCAGCAACGCTCACCTTCGAAAACATGGCAGGTAATTGGCCGCTGAGTGACCCATGCATCTTGCAGAGAGCTCTAGTTTAAGAGTAGAGAGGAGAGAATGTCAGTGATGTAATCCCTGTGAACCAGTGCAAGACTGATGCCCTCTGATCTGATGCCACTTGTATGTCCAGCAGGCGTGGGCTGGGCAGTGGACAACTGCCCCCGGCACTGCCCACTGGTGCCCTGATAGTGACGCCATCAATAAATATAGGCAAGTCATTTATTGTCACAAGGCTGATGGTTTAGCTGCCCACAATATTGTGAGCAATGAGCACATGATACACAGTTGAAAGTGTAAATCAAGGCAGGAATGTTTGGGTTTGCATTCATTGGAAAGTGAGGAGTTGATGCTGTATCTCCTGTGCGTCGTATGGGAAGATGCAGTGGGGAAATGCAGAGTTTCTGGGGAGATCAGGAGTTGGACCAGGAATGTGAAAGACCAACGTCTTTGGCATACAGGTGGGTGAGGAAGTGGAGGGGGTTTGGTGGCCTCCATGAATCTCAGAGTGGGCCGTTCAATGAGTGGGGAAAGATTGAACGAATGGAGAGAAGGTGGGCATGTGACAAAGTCCATTACATCTCGGTACTGTGTGTCTAGGGACCACGAGCGGGTCAGATCCTACTGTCCTGGGCACTCATACGTGGCACATACATGTATGTGGCACACACACACATGTGGCAGGCTGGACATGTGGCTTGCTGCAAGTTGTGTCACCTCTGAGTTGGAGTTTCACTTTGGAGAGTTCACATACTCAGTAGCCTTTCAGTTGTGCCCTTTCTTGGCCTCCAGGTGTCTTTATGCTGGTTGCTGGAGGGATTGTCGCAGGAATATTCCTGATATTTATTGAGATTGCCTACAAGCGCCACAAGGACGCTCGCAGAAAGCAGATGCAGCTGGCCTTCGCGGCTGTCAATGTCTGGAGGAAGAATCTGCAGGTATGTTTCAGGAGAAGGTCCCAAATCCTTTGAGACTCGTCACTGAGGTAATTGTAGGCACACGGCCAGGTTTGTGAACCAGCTCAACATTAGGGCAGCGGTGAAGGCACTGCAGGTAAGTGATGGAGCGGTGATTGCCTGCCCTGCCCTGCCCAGTGGGCACGAGCTTCATTACATGGACAACGTTTCAGTGAGGACCCACTTGCCATGTTTATTACATTTGTGGATGAAATTCAAACAGTTATATTATTGATAGCACTGCATTCACCTGGTTGAAGTAATTTACGTGACTGATTAAACGCGTTGCTCCCTGTGAACAGAACAACACCCTGTAAATGTCTTCATGTTTTAATGCATTATTTAGCTGTAGTTGGCTGGCGGTTGCCTGTATATCTGCCCCCACGTTGCATTACCCTGTGACCCCTGCATGGCGCTCCAGGGATATGATGTGCTCCCACTTGGCCAATCTGTAGACACATTCTGCCTCCTGCCGCTCTGTGGCTTCAGTGCACGACCTCTCCCCTTGAACCTTGAGCACCTTGTGGCTGCTGTTTCATGTGTGATGCATGTGCACATGTGTAGTATGATCCGGGCCACCCACGGTATTCTCAGCAATCCTTGTGCATGCTTTGAGGCAGCAGAGATCGCAGACTCACACTGCCAATCTAGTGCTCAACAATTCTCACCATGACACGGGAACACCGAGCTTGGCAGCTGGAAGGAGACTCTCCCCGCAGGACTTACAAAGGACCGACAATTACCTGCAAGTCTGTTGGTGAGTTCTTGGACGTAGAGTTGCGGATGGTGTTTGGTGTCTCGGAGATCTTCACAAAGTGGGAGGCTGAAGTTTGCGTCTGAACTTTAGTCAGAAGCTGCTGCAGCTGGAGCCGGTGACAATCGCCGGGTCTAAAGGCAGGGAGAGTAAAAAGAGGGTTTGTATTAGAGGAGGAGGAGGAGAAAGAGGAGAAGGCCGGTTACCGTGGGGTTTCAGGAACAGATCCCAGCACCCATGACAACAAAGGAGCAGTGTGTCCAGTAATGCGAGGCGTGGTTAATTAAGACACGCAACACTGCAGCCATATGTGCAGCCAGGGAGTGCGGCGTGGCAGTGAAGGTGAGAGGCCAGACATCTCTCAGCCTGTCGAGGCTTGTGCCACATCAGTACCTCAAAACATTCAATCACTCTGCATACAGCCATCTGCACCACTTATAGGATTGACCGTGGTCAGTGCTGGTACCCTGAGAGCAGCCACCTGCACAGTCCAAGCCTGTGTACGCAGGAGAGGTGTCGGACAGCGAGCATGAACAACCTGCCACTGCACAGAGGTCTCTTGCTCTGGGCGTTGGAGCGCATCTCCAAACATACTGTGCCCCCATGCTGGAACCTGTACATCATTAAGGGACAGAGGTTTCGGGGTAACGTGAGGGGGAACTTCTTTACTCAGAGGGTGGTGGCTGTGTGGAATCAGCTTCCAGCAGAAGTGGTGGAGGCAGGATCGATTTTAACATTTAAGAGTAAAGTGGATAGGTATATGGACGTGAAGGGAATGGAGGGGTATGGCCTGAGTGCAGGTAGATGGGACTAGGGGAAAACAAATGGTCGGCACGGACTGGAAGGGCCGAGAGGGCCTGTTTCCGTGCTGTAATTGTTATATGGTTATATGTTATAATGTTATCATGGTGGTGGTGTGTTGTCTGCAGCACTGCCGCAATAGCTGGAGGATGGGACAAGGAGGAGAAGGGAGGGGTTGCCAATGCCAAATATCCCTCTTTGACTGGCGGGTTAAAAGATGAGTGACTAGATTATGTGGTTCCCATCATATTCTCCCTGTGTCACTCATTAACTGGGTGTGAGGAGGTTCTGGTGGTGGGTTGTGATCAGGCATAAGATATACTGTTTGGTAATCATATTTACTCCTAATGACAAAATGCAAATTCAGAATCAGTCGTCAAAGGTGAAATTAAAGCAGATAATGCTGGAAATACTGAGTAAAACACAAAGTGCTGGAGGACGTCAGTCAAGAACTGTGGAGGGAATGGGCCGATAACGTTTTGTGTCGGGGCTGATGGAGTAGGGGGGAGAAAGCTGAAGAAGTGATGTGGAAATGAGGCAATGCCTGGCAAGTGATAGATGGATACAGGTAAGGGGGGGATTGATTGATTGGCAGATGGGTGGAGTAAGTGACAAAGGGGAGAGGTGAAAAGAAGACAAAAGGAAAGAATAGAAGGAATTAAATGTAAAGGCAAAGGGAAGGATATGAGTGGAAGGGGATAGGGGAGAGAGGAGAGGGATGAAACGTGAAATATGAGACTGGGGAATGGCAGATGAGCATCAAGTCAAGAGTCAAGAATGTTTTATTGTCATGTGTCCCAAATAGGACAATTAAATTCTTGCTTGCTGCAGCACAACAGAATATGTAAACACAGTACATAACGGGAGAAAACACATTCAGTGTGTATATATACATGCACACATACTAAATAAACAAACAAATATAGTGCAATAAGAATAATAATAGTCTGTTGTAGTTCAGAGCTTATTTGTTGTAGTGTTTAATAGTCTGATGGCTGAAGGGAAGAAGCTGTTCCTGAACCTGGACGTTACAGTCTTCAGGCTCCTGTGTCTTCTTCCCAATGTCAGTGGTGAAATGAGTGCGTGGCCAGGATGGTGTGGGCCTCTGATGATGGGAGGGAAACACTGAGCAGGTCAGATAGCAAAGCAGCATCGAGTGAAAGATAAATGGAGGTAACATTTGGAGTTTGATGAAGAATCTTGCACCTGAAACGTTAACTCGTTTTCTCTTGTTACCCATGCTGCCCGACCTGTTGGGTATTTCCAGCATTTTCAGTTTTAATTTCATACTTCCAGCATCTGCAATTTTTCAAAGCCAAAGTACTACCTTATTTTCTGGAAGATTCTCCCCTCTTCCACTTCCAAAGGCTAAGAAATAAGTTTTTTTGGGAGAAAAGAAAGCATGCTGGGAAATGGACAGTTGATGTTTCGGGTCATGACCCTTCATCAGGTGGAAGATCACCAGCATAAAGAAGTGAGGGAGATGGGTAGTAATTTGTCCCTGTACTTGCTCTCTACTTTGTCACCTTTGGTATTTAGCTGTAAACATTCCCAGCCCAAGTGAAGGGCCCCTGGTCTGTAGGGAATTCAGAGACAGGCTGAAGGTAACTCACTGTAAGCCTGCTGTGGCTTCATCAAAACACACCTGTTTAAAAATCCATTCAGAAAATTCAAAATAAAAGGTGCTGTTTTATTGAAAGTCAGGTTAGCGGGGGAGAGCTATTTGGAGCACAGTTCTTGGTGTGCCACGAAACTGGTCTAATCTCAGCTGCATTTCTTATCACAGTCTATCGCAGTCTGAAGAAGGGTCTCGACCCGAAACGTCGCCTATCTCCTTCGCTCCTTAGATGCTGCTGCACCCGCTGAGTTTCTCCAGATTTTTGTGTAACCCCCCTTTCTTATCACTTTGTTGACCCATCAATAGAAGTGCCACAGATGATATTTGTCTGCTGTGGGATTTTAAACGTTATTGAACTGATGAACCAGCCTGTTTCCCTGCTAGTTAAAGGGCCACTCAAACACGCATGCCGGAACCTTCTTCCTCGCTCGGACGTGGGCTGTGATCATTGCAAGGTGCTGCTGCTAATCTCTGCCGTATCTCGCACCTTACTGCCCACCCATGCCTTTTGCTAATCCCACAAACTACATATGCAAAGACTTATCTATGTATCCTCAGGCCATAGAAGCAGGCAGAGTGGGTGCAGAGTGCTCCAGGGATCCTACAAAGTGCAGGCATTCAGAGGCAACACTCGCATTCCCACAGATATCTCCTTCCAAGGAACACCCGGAAGGAGATATGTAGTCTTCATACCACATTGCACAAAGATCATGCCCATTCTGCGTTGCTTTTCACCAGCCTATCCTGGCTCTTCTGAGACCCTGAAAGTACCCTCAGCACCCCCCCCCCCCCCCCACCCGCCCATCAATTGAAGATATATTTGAAGGTTGAAGGCAGGGGATGCAGCGACGTTATAGTTAGATTATGAAACTCAGAATCTGCATATCGAAGGTCATTGCAGGTCGCCAAGGCTAGAGCGAAGTGGAATTAGGACAAGAAAAGCAGCGTTTTGGATGAATAGTTTGTGGAGAGGAGGACAACCACACACGACTGACACAAAGGCAAGCATTAGTTTCAGCAGTGATCAGCTAATGGAGCAACAATGCCAGAGGATGTTGCAGTGCTGGGAACAAGAGGTCTAGGTGATGCTGCAGATAAGTGCTTTGTTGTCCAATGAATGGTAAAGATACAAAGGCCAACATCCAGCAAACAGCCTGGTTCTGGTTCTGTCTCATTCAGATTATTGGAGAGGAAAGGAGTTGACAGCTTGGGGTCGGTATTTGCAACACCACAGCTTCAGTCCTGCAAATATTTAATTGAGAGAACTTCTGCTCATCCAGGGCAAAATACTAGTGAAGCAGTCTGACAATTTAGAGGCGGTGGAGAGGCCGAGAAGGTGGTGGCTAGGAAGATGGTAATCTTTAGCAAAATGTGGAAGCTAAGGGTGTCTTCAAATAGATGAGACATTCTAATCTGCCATTACTATTGTAGTTTTTGTTTACAACTCTTTGCAGGAAGAGATTTCATCTTGTGATTGATGCAGACATTGAAGAATAAATTAGGTGTAGGTAATGGGGACACATTGGCACAGGCTATTAGCCAGTGGAGAATACTCATCAACGTGAACTTTGTTGTATTGGCACATCTATGTACTTGTTAACGAAGGAGGTTAACTGCAAGAAAATTATTAAAGATAATTGATAAGGTTGTAGAAGCTATAAAGGAAGAATGAAAGAGAGTCAGTTGACATTGTATCCTGGCAGATTTGGAAATAATACCATATAGCCTAAAACAAATAGGAATTACAAGTCTGTACTCCAATGTTGAACTCCATTTTCTCTTATTTATTTTCTTTCCAATCATTTCCTGTCTTTATGGAAGTTGTGTATTATAATTGGTGTAACATTTGTGGCCAATGAAACAAGGTGCAACAGATTATTTCACTGAACGTGATCCTTAGAGGCCGTGGTTTTTGTACCTCTCTGACCTCACCTTTACTTCAGTCTGTCAATGCCAACCTGACAATGAAATAGGCCATGGGATAGGTTTGAGGAGGATAGTGGTGGTGGAAGATGTCAGCTTGTGACAATAAGCAGTAGAAGGCAGCTGGACTTTCCTTATGTCAAACAGGGATATGTAATAAACTTAAACCTGTAGGGTTGAGATTTTACAATTTCACATTGATTGAATATTGGCATGATTAGGGCATGAATATCTTCAAATAATATACTGTGATAAATTCTACCTTTCCAACAATTTATATATTTATTATTATTTTTTTCATTGACCCATGTAAAATACTTTATTAAACAATGTCCTATCCATTGACACTTTAAGGCCATCAAAACTAGAGATTGGATGTCGGGCATTCTGATTCAGCACCGTTACAACTAATTCCTGGGATGAGTAGTTTGTCCTCGCTAGGGAGGATCAACGGTTTTGGCTTGTAATGCTTGGAGTTTTTTTAATATCTTTCTTTATTAGTGGTACTGTAAGTTACATCAGTGCACATTTCTTGTATTGTATTACAGTCATTGTACCCCTAGTTTTTTTAAAGGCTTTAGAAAAGAAAGAAAAGAGAAAAATAGCAGCAAAGAAAGTAGAAAAGTGAAAAAGAGATGTGAAAGTGCAAAAGCGTGACAGAGGGAAAGGAAACCCTTGAGGAGTTAGAAACGGGAATTAAGAGATAGACCCTGGAGAAAGCGAGAGAGAAAAAAAGGAAAAATAGAGGAAAGAAAAGAAAAGCCAGTTATTTTATTATAAAAATCTCGCAAAAGGAATCTACCAACTCGACAATTTTTCTGCCTCCTTTACCAAGACCTGACACCGGTACTTTTTTGAGGTATTCTTGCACCTTATCCTTGTAATAAATTTATAAATGCAGACCACGTCTTATAGAAACGGTCTGATTTTCCTGCTAGTCGGAGTCTAATATCTTCCAAGTGTAGTATTCTGAACATAGTTGAAATCCATATATTGACTGTGGGTACCGGAGAATCTTTCCAGAATTTTAAGATTAGCTTTTTTCCAGTTATTAATCCATATTCAAATAGAGTCTTTTGAAACACATTTAATTCAGGGCAATCTTCCGATATCCCGAAGATTATCCAGTCTGCTTCCGGGGTCAGTTTTATTTTAAATATTTTTGTGAAAATTTCAGTCCAAAATGTTTGAATTTTTGTACAAAAGACAAGTGCTATATTAGTTTCTTGACATTGGCATTTATCACATATAGATGAGACGTTGGGGAAAAAGTTTACTTATTTTAGTTTTTGAATAGTATAATTTGTGTAAGATTTTTAATTGTATTAAGGTGTGTCTTACATTAATTGAACATTTATGCACATTTAATAAATACTCTTCCCATCTTTCTTTGGGAATTTTTATACTTAATTCTTTTTCCCATTCTCTCCTGATACCATCTGTTGTTGGTATTTCTGCATTTAGAATAATATTATGTATGTATGTATGTGTCTCTCTGTCTCTCTGTCTCTCTGTCTCTCTGTCTCTCTGTCTCTCTGTCTCTCTGTCTCTCTGTCTCTCTGTCTCTCTGTCTCTCTGTCTCTCTGTCTCTCTGTCTCTCTGTCTCTCTGTCTCTCTGTCTCTCTGTCTCTCTGTCTCTCTGTCTCTCTGTCTCTCTGTCTCTCTGTCTCTCTGTCTCTCTGTCTCTCTGTCTCTCTGTCTCTCTGTCTCTCTGTCTCTCTGTCTCTCTGTCTCTCTGTCTCTCTGTCTCTCTGTCTCTCTGATATTAGGTTTGCTGATTCTGCCTTTGTATTCATTACTTCTTCCAGTAAGTCTGGAGGCATATTGTGATAATCTTGTGCGTATTTTTTCAGATTGTCACAGATTTGGAAATATTTAAAATACTGATTTTCCCAAATTGTATTTTAGTTGTATTTGTTTAAATGATAGTTAAATTAATAGTTTTCCTGATTCATACACATCTCCGAAGATTTTAATTCCAGCTCTTTCCCATTGTATAAATGCTTTATCTATAGTTGAAGGTTTAAATGAGGGGTTTTTACCGATAGGAGATAAGAGAGATAAATTTCTTAATTTTAGATTGTGTTTTATTTGTTTCCAAATTCTGATTGTACTGTGTATAATTGGATTATTGTTGTAATTTATATTATTCATCGATATTGGGGAGGGAAGGATTGCTCCAATATTATAAGGAGAGCAATCCTCTCTCCTTTCCAACAATTTAAACGTTGATACAGACAAACATACTTTCTGATTTGTTATGGTTTGAGTGATATTATTTCATAGTTTATAATCCCTATTTACATTATAAATGTGAAAACTGCACAAACGTACTTCAGAAGGAGGTTGTGTTCACTGTTGTAATGAGACTGGTTTCTTACACTTGTGTGTGGTATGGGCATGTGTTAGTTACAGGAAGACAACAACAGGAGATGTATGTGCAATGTGGAAAAGGATCCTTGTTGTTAAATGTCCTCATCATCACAACCCCTGCATTCTGAATATACAAATCATGTCAGGCCAAGGGTGCAATATCAGATTCTGATGAATGCCAGTTTCTAGATGGGCCTTCCTTCATATAGAGTAAAAGGCAGAGGGCCATGCAGTCCGATGGCCTTGAACAGCCCGATCATCAAAATCCCTTCAACTGTATCGATGTCTCTGAAAATTGTTTAAAAAAAAACTCTCTGCACACACACAAAAATATTTGAAGTAGATTTAAACAATTAAAAAATACTTTAAAAGATAAACACACACACATAATTAAAGAAATCATTGAGAATTAACATAAAAAGACACTTCCTTCACATAGCTTTACTTTCCAGATCAGTGGCTCTGTTCCGATAAATGGGACTATGCATCGTAGTCAGTTGTGGTTGACATAAAGCTTAGGGGACAGATGCCGAAGGTGTCCAGGCCCTGATCTCAGCAGAGAAGTCTGGTCCAGCACTTGGTGTTGAGCCCAGTAGCTGAGAGGAGACCAGATCCACCGGCATCTGACCACCAACACACTTGTACGTTCTGCACCACAGTGCACAGACGTGGCAGTCAGGAAGGTTGGTAAGCCACGAAGAGGATGTCACCAACAGTTATCAGTCAAAGTGCCAGCAAAAGGTGAGCATATTGCAGCCCAATGCTCTGCCCGCTTACCTCGCAATGTCAGAGAAGAAAATGAATTTCTGAGGCAGAAACAAAGAAGCAATTGAGGAAGATTGGGTCAGGCAACAACAGAAATGCACCGAGTCAAATATTGTGGTCACTGTTCTACAGTGAGCAGACTGAGGCCCAAATACTTCCACTTCTTCTACGATCAATGCTACATCCTGAGTCCGTGCTTTGCACAAGATGCCAAGTCACACAAATTTCACTCTGTTGGATACTAAAGTGCCAATAATGGTAAATGGATGATACTGATTTGGGATGATCAGCCATGATCACATTGAATGGCGGTGCTGGCTAAAAGGGGCGAATGGCCTACTCCTGCACCTATTTTCTATGTTTCTATGAAATTATAGGAATCGGCAGGCTGCAAAAGTTAGAGGTTGCAGTGTTGTGGCTGCATTAGTGACTACATTGGAGCTGGAAGTACAGCCTGCAACTGTCATTGAACAGAGGAAGCAGATGGGGGGGGATGCTGCACTCGGTGGCTGTGGTTATTGTGAATTAACACAGGCAGACCTGACTGGGCAGCTTCACTTGCAGGCTGTTCAACCAAACGTGAACGAGGAGCAGGATTGAGTGCAGAGTTCGTCAGCTGCAGCTTCTTCAGCTCTCATGTTGTTTACCTGCACCCCTCAACTCTGTCCACCTGAGCTTTCTACCATCAGCTGTTGCTGTTTAAAGAGGATTTTTTTTTAACAGGACAGATTACAAGGATAGGTCAGAGCAAAGCCAGGGGGAGAATGATGAGGATCTATTAGTCACATTGCTCTTTATTAATGGTGCATGCCTTGAATTCATGAGACTTTTGTGTTGAAACTGAATGGTTTTACTTTAGCTCTGATATAATTGACATGACTCATCTTACTCACTTAAAATTGCACAAGCTAACTATTTAAAGTGAGGTGGTAAGGCACACAGTAGTAAGGCCTGTCGAACTGTTGAAAGGAAATATATCTCTGAGGAAGCATGAGAAGGACAAAGCAATATCTGACAATATTTATCTTTTCTTTAGTTTTAATTTTTCTTCAAGTTTAATTGACCATATTTTCACCGGGGTTGCAAAGCATTAAATGTTGATGCTGAGGAGACGCGATATATATTATTAATAGACTCTGACTCGCTGTAACGTTAATCAGAGATGATCGCCATGTGTAGTGGTTCATTTCTACTGGACGTTGATAGTTCCTTTATATTGGAATGCATTTAGTATACTTTTCTAAGTCAGTTATTAGTTGATCAATATCTTAATTTTACCAAATCAACTGCAGATATCTCAACAGAAAATGCAGTTGGTCAGGTACGGCTGTGGAGGGGGCAAGTACCTCAAGCATGAATGCAACATAAGAAAATGTATTGATGCACCTAATTAGCTGGGCAAAACATGACTCCTGTAAGCTATACTATTGTTGCTTGCAGAATATAAATTGTTTAGTCAAGTCAACTTTATTTGTCACATACACATACAGGACGTGCAGTGAAATGAAAGTGGCAATGCCTGCGGATTGTGCACAAACTACAGCATAGAATCAGTGTTTGCATGTTAGAAAATAATTGTTTACAAAAGGCACAACACAACAGTAAATTAGTCCCTGGTGAGATCAGCGTTTACAGTCCTGACGGCCTGTGGGAAGAAACTCCGTCCCATCCTCTCTGTTTTCACAACATGACAGCGGAGGGTTTGCCTGCCCGTATCAGCTGGAACAGTCCGTTGCTGGGGTGGTATGGGTTCCCCATAATATTGCTGGCTCTGGATCTGCACCTCCTGGTGTATAGGTCCTGCAGGGGGGTGACTGTAGTTCCCATAGTGTGTTCAGCCGAACGCACTACTCTCTGCAGAGCCTTCCTCTCCTGGGCAGAGCTGTTCCCAAACCAGATTGTGATGTTGCCAGACAAGATGCCTTCTACAGCCCCAGAGTAGAAGCACTGAAGGATCCTCAGACAGACTCTGAATTTCCTCAGCTGCCTGAGGTGATAATGGTGCTGCCTTGCCTGACCTTACTTCAGAGCTTTGCAGAAAATCTGAAGATGTAGACTCAATTCATTCTGAATTTTAAAAGCCGGTCTACTCCACCCCCGTGCTCATCCTTCTTCACTGATGCTCATATTTTGGGAGGACATGTTTCACTGGCTTTGCATCAGTATATTAATAAGATTAGAATAATTAAGATCTTAAATGCTAGGAGCAAAGACAAGATATCTTTCATACTTCAGAAAGAGTACAGCATGTAACTCCATCTGCTTTCTGTGGAAGCGCTGTATTCATTTGTATCTGGAATTATATCTCCTGAAAAGCAACTGGAATAATCTGATCCACAAGAGCAATGATTTATATTGACCTATAAAAGGAGGACGTGTAGAGAAGATCTTTTAATCCAAAGTGTAAAGGGATATTTCTCTCTGAAGTCCTGAAATGAACTTTTAATTTGTGCAAAGAGAAATTACTAATGGAATGCGGTAAACATTTCTCTTGTTTTTTTACACGAAGGAACATTTGATTTCAGTAGACATTTAGCTCAGATCTTAGGTGATAACTAGGTGAGCCATCAAATTTGATGACGGCATTGAATGAATTACTCTAGGTCAGGCACTAGATAGAGCAATAGATTTAAGGGGAATATGTTTAAATTGCCTAATACAATAGTAGTAATCTATGTGCTAACATATTTGTTTCATATTCCTTCACATGGTTTAATATTAATACATTTAGGTTAAAATGGTCCATACAGACGAACATATTTGTTGCTAATATTGTTCTGTGCAATTTCCAACCTTGGCTGCCTCATTTTATAATTATGGATTCTGAATATAGAAGAGGGGCCAGCACACATGTGGAAGGTATGAAAGTGTCGTGATCTCTGCGGTGTTCTTCATCAGTGAGTCTTCCATCACATGGAACTGACACACAGCCATTATTCTGACAAAAGTGAAGACAAATAAGGAAATTAAAGAAGAAAGTGATATAACACAAAGACTGTTTTCCGTCCTTTATTGTTGGGTTTCCCATTGAAGGATATACCTAGCAGCATGTAAATCGCATCTATCACTGATATATATTATATCTCAGCAGTTTCAGTAATCAATCCAATACATAATACTCAAGGCTCTATTGTAAATTTACCTATTACAAACTCTCCTAGCTCGGGTGTTTATTTTTTAGCGTCCTGATTGTGCGTCAAGCCACGCTTCTGTTTTTCAGCACTTGTCTCTCTCCCCAAGTCTTTCTGAATTTAAAAGAGCTCGTGCTTTGCTTCTAAACTTGACAGACATCAGCTGCATTGACACGCGTCATTGTACTCTGGATTCCACAGTTCAAAGCTCAAGATTAGAAAGCTCTTGTTTATATTTCTATTTTGTTTGGAAACAATATACATCTAGTAATGGATCCAAGTTAATGAAGAGTCTGGGCTCCACACAGAAAATAGTGACTGCTGACATCTCAGTCTTAAGTAAATGACCTGGAGCCTATTGGCTCCTTCAATCATGGTTATTAAATGCATCCTTCTGCATTCTTTAAAAAAGACTATTCTTCAGGACATCAAAGGAGGAATCAGTTTGGAACAAGAGTTATTCAATGAAGTGGTCGGCTCAAAATAATGTGTCTTTCATGACTTTTCAAGCAAAAGAGGCAGAAGGAATAGAAACATGTTAACATGGATTATGAATAATATTTTAATGGTAACGTTGAGGTATTACTTATTTTGCTTTATGTTTATTTAGATTTTTTTCTAATAGATTTTATTTTATTTTTATAAATTGTTTTGGAAATCATACAAAGAACACAAGTGTATTAGTGACTAGTGCACTACATACATGAAGGTTCATACATTCTCATCTTCAAGATCTGAGTCACGTTCATTAGATTCACTGCTCTTTCACAAATCTCAGCTTGCGGTGAGGTTTTTCCTTTGATTTACCATTATTGCTGCTTGACAGTTAGGCCCTCCTTTGCCAGTTGAACAATGTGGGATCCTCAAAGTGATTAAATCATCCTCTAGCAGTCAGTTTGTTGGAACTGCCTTTCTTGGGCCTGGTTGCCACAGAGGTTTGTCAAGCCAATTATCTGTAGTGTACAGCTACTTGATTTCTTCTTGCCACTACAAATATTAGACAAAGGTAGATTATAAATAGCTACAATCGACAGGAAAAAAGTCAATAACATCAAATATATCTGTTCTAGGATAGAAAAAGTGGTAGCGCAGAACCTGACCCTAAAAAGAAAGCAGCATCTTTTAGATCGCTCACTTCAACACTGACCTCCAGCTTCAAGAGACGTAGGTCTTCCAAAGACACGGTAAGAGGATCTGGGACTCCTTTCACCATACCATGAGTCCATTAGCCCAAAGCTCATTCAGTACTATTACATAACCACATCACCACATGCCCATGTGAAACAGCTGCATCGCATCCTTAACACTGGGCAAAGGAATCACCGGGGGAGAACTCCAGAAGTGTTGATAACATCCTTGAATGTTTATGTCTGACACTTGTTCTTGCTCTCATTGCCATTGTTAGTTGCCCTGGTCTCCAGCTCTGTTCTAAAAAGTATTCCCTATGCTTATTGCTGATCCATTCATGATGAGAGTAACCTTCAGTTAAATCTTACAACTGCCAGTAGAGTCTATAGGTTCATCGCCAAATCCATGGACTTCATCATTTCTCAGCTTCATGTCTTCTGCCATGTCCAAGCATTAATATTTTATCTACTTCCTTCAAATCATGTTCTTTATCATTCCAAAGAATCATCCTTCACCATTTGCAAGGATCATGTTCTTTCAGCTGCTTTTTGATGATGGTGATGATGAGGATGAAATTTCTAAATTAAGTCACTGACATGACCTTTTTTTAACTGTGATGATATATGATGTAATGATGTTTTGACTTTGTCTTTCTCTCTGCAGACACTTGTGCTTCCTTTTAGATTTCATCTTTTACTTGACCAATTTTACCAAGTTCTTGTTGAAATGCATCTTTACCGTGACTTGTTTTTGCAAGGTCGACAAAATCATGCAATTATCACATTTTACAACGACAGCCCTTTATCTTGATATCATCCACGTCCTTTTTGGATGTATTTTCCATGTATTTAGTAATGGATTTATGATCAGCAGCAGTCTACACATAAATATTTCCTTTCAAAAGGAATATTATATATGTGGGAAATGAGGACAAATGTCTTGCAAGTTTTAGCACTCACAGTGGGTATGAAAGTAGAAGCTGGAGCCTTCAATAAGCGTGCATTCTCACAAGAGTGATCTAAATTCAGGTTGTACACTCAAACAAAATTTGGTCACATCATCACAAAAGCAAGCTCAGCTACGTTAATACCTTTAGTTCTCTCCTTGACTGATGAAAGGTCTTGATTCGAAACTCCACCTATTCCTTTTCACCAGAGATGCTGCCTGACCCGCTGAGTTACTCCAGCATTTTGTGTCTATCTTCAGCTACATTTAATTTGAGTTTCACCTGCCAAATTAGATTTCATTTGCTGCAATTAAGCTTAACTTACACGTACATGCAGGGTGAAATGTCCCCAATAGGAAGAGCAAATTAATTTTATCTACATTAGCAACAGAACTAAAAGATTGCAGAAATGCACAGCTCTGAAATGTATCTGAGAATATATTCTCACACTTGTAGGGAAACAAACATTTCCTGTTTTTCATTAAAGTATGAATTTGGCTTCTAGATGTCATAACATTGATGCCATGTACATGATAACATCATTAAACCATTTGAGCTATTCAGTCCTTTTCTGCTTCTACTGTAAGTTAGCAGTATTCTTTTCACAATCTTTACTTTCACTGAAGATTTAGTTTAATATCTTTGCTCCCCATTTTAATTGATATTTATAAAATAATTAATGCAAGGCAAGTAAATTATATCAAAATCACAGTCCCTAGATCAATAGTTGTGTCTCAAAAATAGAAAGAATATATAGATTGCCCATGGGAACCTGACCAGGTATGACAATAGCATTAGAAGAAATGTAGCCAATCAAAGTCGCTAAAGATACATGATAAAAATCAGCGGTCCTAGACAGGAAATAATGAATTAGACTGCCTGGATAATAACAACTGTACGCTTGATAAAAGCTAAATTTCTGAAGTGAACATTTCTACTAACTATAGTGCAGATGCTGGTGCACTGCAATGTGATTTCTGTTCTCAAGGACTGTTGAGTTGATTGTGAGTTGAACGGCATTCTTCAGATCCAAGAATGACTCTGAGGAATAGTGTTGGATGTTGACAAGGGAAATACAGTAGATAGTGTGGTACATGCCTTGTGAATCCATGCTCTCTCCTGATAATAGAGCAACTGTGCTTCGGGTAGTGTATCAAATTGTCAAATTTGGTTGGATGTATTCATGGAGTTATCATCTGATGACCTCCTGCCTCCAACTTTATCCTCCTGTCAGGGATTTGGTTAGTTGATCTTTCCATCCCGTGGGTCTTTAGCAATCTTAAACCAACTGTGAAGTGAATTAACACTTCATTACCCATTTGCATTGTTCCTGATTGTCAAGTCAAACAGTAATTTAAAATCCATTTTTTTATTCCCTCAATTATTTATCTGCTGTATTTTCTGCGGGCATCCCCTGGAAATGAATGTAATTCCTTTAATTTGAAAGGTTGGTTACCTTGGCCCTGAAATGATTGTGTCATTTTGCTTCTCCAGTTGCCCTTACTTTGGAACACTTGTCATATTTGTTGGGATTGTTTTCTTTCTTAAATTAAGGTATTGCTTAACAGACATGTTTATTTCAAGAGTAGGGCTCTCAGTTGTCTTCTGTCCTTTTCCTGTCTGCCTCCTTACTTAGAAGCCTAAGTTTCATTTGCATCATTTCACCAGTGACATCTTAAATTAATTTTGCTTTTACAGTGTTTTGATCTTCATATATTTAAAGTCAGACCAGATGATATATAAGAATAGTTGCATGATGAACTCCTTTCCCATTCCTCTTAATTGTACACTGTGCTATTCTTTCAGATCTTGTTTAGAAAATTTTAATGTACTTTTCTTTTAACTGAACAGCATTTTACTTTCTAAATAAAATAAAATGCAAAATGACCTGTCTTGTCTGTCAGCCTGGTTTATGTGCTTTCCTGTTCTTTGATATGCACTGAATGATTTCATCTTCAACCAAGTCCAAAGTTGCAAACTTTGTGTTCTTCATACCCTCTGCTCCATTGTGCAATATGCCTGCCGGCTGTCATTTCTTAGGCACTGTGACATTCCTCAAAAAGAATCTTGATATATATTACAATTTTGTATTCTGTTGTTCTGACAAAAAAACATATTTTCTCCTTGCTTTCAGACTGAACAGTGATGCTTCTTCCTGCTTCTCCTTCTTTAGATTAGAAGGTTGTCTTCCCAAGTAACAATGTAGACCTTTGGAAATTGCTTCTCCACCTCAGTCTGGCTGTCTCGGACTGACGCAAAGACCAGAAGGCTAGGCTTGATAAATTGAATATTCATGAAAACATAATTTGATTAATCTGGTTGTTTTTCTCTTTGAATGATGAATGATGTATGATCTGGTTATGTGAAAAATGGTGACCTCACTGGATCGTGAGGAATGGATACTATATGTAAAAGTTTTAAAGTTCGTGCTTTATTGAAGGAAAGGATGTTGATGCAGCAGACTCTGGTCCATATTTCCATGCAGGTTGTGAAAATCATTGGGTATTTACTTATGTAAGACAGCAATCTTATATTGACTAATAGATCAAAACCATCATGAACAAGTTTTAATGTAATAGATACTAGTATTGTAATTTGTCCTTTTTTAAATTAAGAAATAGTATTCTAATTGCAGATAAGCACAATTATTTATCTGTCATGGTTTGATAAGCAAGACAAGATGTATTATTATTGAAACAAACCATTCAAAAATAAAAGTTCATCAATGCTAGCCATGTGTCTAATAATGAGTAGACTATAGATGCCTACAATGAATGCATTGATAAAAATGGATGGGTTGGACTGAAATTATTTATTTGGGTGAGATGCAGCCCACAGTAAAAACTTGTTACCTCAGTAATGGCACTCAGCATCTTTATCCTTTAATAAATGGGAGTAAACATAGTCTTCAACATTTTTTTTCTTAGTGCAATGGCAATAATTTATTTTTGTGGAATACAATTAAAAACATCTGCGGATCTATTGTAACATTTTATAAAAAGAGCTGGGGATGAAAATGTGAACATAGTGCCCTGAGAGCACAACATATGATCCGGAAAGTTCCACAAGAAAAAATAGTTTCTGTGATCCTTTTCAGTATATTTATTCCACTAAATAACCATTGGCAGCTGGTTTAGAGACAGTAAAAGCATCTATTAGTGTTAATGTCATTTAGCATTATTTTTGAAAAGCTCCATTCTCTGAAATGTTTCAGGGATTGCCAGTTTACCTTTTGATTCTGAACCATCTCATCCTCAACAATGAATTTGACTATGAAATATCACAAATATCAAAAATATTAAACAGTACACTTGGTTAACTTTGTGCAATAGTGAAGACAATGCTGGGCCCCGTACATTTTTCCATGGTGCAGTGTTGGGTCAGACACCGATTTAAACACTATGGCAGATGTTTTAAGTACATAACTAATTAGTACTTCTGAAGAGAAATGAAGATAAACATGAATGGCTCATGATAAGATTGTTTCCCCAGATGGTGAGATGCCTAATCAGCAATCCGTAAAGGGACTGCTGGAGGATTCTCCCCAAAGGTAAGATTTCTGGTAGGCTGTGAAAAAATGTCCCCAAAGTCATCTCCCCCAAAAGGTGCAACTGTTGGTTGGTTAACTGGGGTAGTGAACAACTCTCCCGATTAAATCAGTGATCTTCAGCAAGTTAACCAGTTGATGCCCACAGTTCACCAAGAAAATACCAACTCGGCCTGAATCTGGACTTGGTTCTGGACATTTATCTCTCCTGTTCAACAGGCATCAAGCCAGCATTGCCAACATAGTGCCCAACTTATGTCCAACTCTCCACATTCATTTGCTCTGCTGAATGCAAATGTAAGATTCCCATTTCCTCCATGAATAAATAAAATGTCAAGTTAACAGTTTGACAAATTCAGTTTATGTGCAGTGGAGTTGCTGGTTGCCTGCAAGGTTGAGCAATGACAAGTAGACATCTAGGGTGAAGGCCACACTAATTGTTCTGTGTACTTGTGGAAGACTAGTTCTAATTCCTCTCTCTCTCTCTCTCTCTCTCTCTCTCTCTTATTTTACAGCAATACCACCCTACTGATATAAGTGGGCAACTGAATCTCTCAGACCCTTCTGTCAGCACAGTAGTGTGAATCTTCCCACAATACAGATGTTTAAAACCAGAAAGAATTAAGCAACTCAAGAATTATTATCCAACAGCGGTAGACTTTAGAACACCAGCAGTAAGCAGAGTGAAAGGAAAGAAGAATCAAAAGATACCGTGGAATCACAACAGAATCATCAGCGTTAGCTTTTTCTGCAAAAAACTTCAGTGTTAAAGTTACTGAAACTTGTGTGGCCTAATCTGAGGAAAGTTGCACATACTGCCAGTATTTTATTTGCTTACTCAGCCTCTGGCATTAGATATTCATCAAACCAATCAGCAGAATTTCAGCATTTCTTACTGACCATCAACATTAAAACTACTGATGAATAAATTGGGTAGCTCCATGGTTTAATGGGTCCCTTGGGAATTTGCCATTAATCTATCCAAGAGTAGTGCAATGACCGTCTGAGTTACTCCAGCACATTATGTCTTTATTTTGTAAACCAGCATCTGCAGTTCATTGGTGCTATTAGTGCAATGATACTGTCCGGCTCTTGTAGCAATGAGTACAATGGGGTTGGTGCGTGCAGGCATTAAGCCACAACATAATACAACCCTCTGCTCTAGAAATTGTCGTTCACTTGACGGATGTAATCAGGGAGTCCACAAAAAGGGTAAGTGTGAATGAAGAAAATGATGATGCTGGTGCAATAGCTGGCATGTTTCTGAGAGGCAAAAGCATATAATATGTGGGGGAAGAGAGCAGATTTGTTGTGTTTTGACAGTTGTGCCAAATCTAAACAAAAATAATTTTAAAGACTTAAAGCATTGTATTGTGAGAACAAACTTTGAATTCACACATTTACTGCACATATTTTAATGAGGATAAGATTAACATATCTTTTACTTGCTAACATTAGTGGATAAATCTGTTGATATCAATGTACGTCAAAGATTTAAGTAAAACAACATGATTGAAAGATATGATTTAAAAAAAGGCTTAAAATGTCTTCTTGGAACATTGCAGCAGAGGTTATATCTGGTGTTTGGTGAATTAATAACCAGGGGTAGAATCTTATGATGATGATTAAAATGATGAGCAATGGGAGTGTGTGGGGGGGAAGAGTTAGATGAGATGTTAAACAGAATCGTTGAGACATGGATTTTCATTGAAGTGGCTATTAATGCACACACATTTGATATATAATTGCTTATGTAAAAAGAAAATAATAGTAAATAGAAAAATACGAAATGGGATTCTAGTAGATAATTCTTGTTAAAAGTAAAACTACCACTAGCATAGAATTGACAAACCTAAAGCTCCTTAATTGTCATTTCCGTGACAGTGAGGAAAACTGCTTCAGAATCAATTCAACTCTTTTGTTAAGGTTAAGAATAGAAGATTAAAAAAATCAATGTGTGAGATGCATGAAGAAAAGTCCATACCATGCACAGTATCAGAGGAAACTGCAACACCTAAAGAGTGCCACTGTAACAGGCTGACAACATGCCTACATAACTAGAGTCAATTCAACAATGCACTAAATTATATGAATCAACCAGTATTTTGTTTTAACGTAAAATCCAGGCATCAAATGTCTGGGAGCAAACTAAAAAAAGTGATGCATTAACAAGTTTGCTTTTCATTGTTTTAATGTTACTCCAACTCAACGGACAACATTTACCAACAGGATCTGAACATATATGCCCTAAATCTCAAGGCTTCCTTTCAATATGCCAACCAGTGGTATATAACCTTGTATGTAAAAGGCTATATAACCTTTTTGGGGAATTATTTTAGTCTCTTCACTGCTGTGCTTGTTCCCAAATAAGGGCAGGTGCAGTTTGGGAATCCAGTGAAATTTTCTGTTGAGCAATTTGTGCTGATTTTCTCGACCACAGTTTTTCTGGATGAAGAGGGAAAGATGATGTTTGTCTGCTGATCTTTCATCTTAAGCATTAGACAGATTTAATATTTTTAAACTAGAGTAACATGGTTTCAATACAACTATACCATGATTTCCTAAGCTATGCACTCTGTTAATATCATTTCCCAGAATTACTTATCAAACATTGAAAGAAGGCAGATTAGAATTATTAATTATAAAGCTGTGAAATGTATATTTGCTTGTTTATTGGTGCTATGATGTGTATTTTGAGGGAACCTTTGGCAGTTTTGATAGAGTTATCCTATATTTGGTTATTCTGCAAGGAGTACATCTTAGAATCCCACTCAGGAAGGACAAGTGTGCAACAAAACTCTTGAGATGTCGCCAGATGTAATTTTTGGCAAGAAGGCAGGAATGGATGCCCAGAAATCTCCAAGATACCCAATGCTTTTTCTTAATATGTTAATTATTTTTGGGGGGTGGTCCTGGTATATCCATGGACTGGGCTGATATGCTCCAAGGAATTGAAAACATTTTCACTTTTATGAAGGACTTAATCAGAGTAATGAAATGCTAAATTGTTCTCATTGACATCAAGAATCAGAAACGATTGGGTAAGATTACCTTGGGTAGGAGGAGGAATCTCGATTCCACAAAGCTAAAAATCTGTGATCCGCAAATCACCACCAGAGAGAGTGGTGGGAAAAGATTCAACAGTTACTTTCAAAGAAAATTGGATTGATATTTTTGGGAGCAAAACATTATAGATGCACAGGGAAAGAGCTGGGGAATGGGATTGACTAAATTTCTCTTGCAGAGAGGAAACATTTAAGGGGAACAGCCATTTCTGTTTTAACAATTCTAAAGTTTTATTCATGAATATGGCAAAGAAAATATTAAGAGATTAAGTTGGGTATGGAATTGAGAATAGAATATCTAAAATCCTACACACTGTGGGATCCTACATCATACTTTCAAGTTTTCGAGCACTGTTAATGAAAACATCCCACACCATATTAACAAAAGCATCCATACTCTTCAATGCACAGCAAAAACTCCATTCAGTGGTTTATTTTCATCTTTTCCTAAACAAAATTTATGTGCATTATTTTATAGTTCACAAGTTATTTAAAATTGTCATGACATGAAGAGCTGAGTGGATATGAGGTATAGTTATTGACTGACCTTGCCCAAGAATATTTATAAAATTAAACAGAACTTATATAAACTGTTGTTATTTACTTGCAGAGATATACATGCAATAGTAATTGCATGCCTTCTATACACGCAGCACATTTCTTCTCATCTGCACAGTAAACTTCCCACTGTAAATGTTATTTTCCTCATACATAACTAATAATTAGTTATGATTTGCACCTGAGAGAATAATGTATAGAGGGATGCTGCAGGTTTTTTTAATATATGGGGATAAAAATCTCTTGGGAATTGCCATGTGATCAATTGCCAAAATATTTGTGAATAGGATAGAAATTATTCAATTTTTCCATGATGAGAACTAGAAAGACATTAAATCATTTTTTATATTTGATTTGAAAAGTGGTAATTTGTGATTGTAATTCAACACTGGGAAGTTAATGTCATACTTGCTTTGTTTGAGAAATGCTTGTAGTTGACTTATCCTCACTGTTGCACGACACTGTAGATGATTCAACATGTATTATTCACCATGCAAGTGGATAATGTACAATAAATCAAAACATGCTGGAATATCTCAGTAGGTCAGGCAAAATCAATGGAAAGCAATTAATGGTCACAGTCAGTTAACTTTTATCGGAGGGAAATAAGCTAAAAATTGCAAAGAGAGGGGGAGGAGTGTGGAACAGAAGAGATGCTGCGTGGTATGAGAGTTTGAATGACACAAGTGGCGATGGTGCTTGCTGAGAGAGGGTAGTTAAGGTGAGTCTGGAAGAGGAATAGATAGCAGAAGAATGAAATCAGAGGAGAAAAGGGGAAAATTTTGAATTCTAGGGATGTGAGATAGAAGGCTGGAATGGCTAATTAAGTGAAATTGTAGTTCACTATTAATTTCTGAAGGCTGTATTGTAATGTTGGAAGATGAGGTGTCGTTGCCCAAGTTTTGTCAGAACTTTGGGCTCCCACTGTACTTTGGTTAGACTTCCTCCTTACCTGCTTCCAAGAAGGACTCTGTTTCTCTGTCTCCGTTCCATCATCTTCCACACCAGTGTTTCTAGTATGGGTTTTTTTCAACCACAGTTAATCAGGCATGTATATTCCAGTTCAAAGAACAGTATCTTCCAATACAGAGGAGGTATTTCTTTACCACCCTCTTTTAGTTGGCACCACCACCTGTCTCCATCTGATGGCCTGTTCTATCTGCCCTGCTTCTCAGTTTCTGAGAAAATAACAAAACTAGTTTCATTTCTAAGTCTGCCTAGTTCTGATGAAAGATTATCAACCCATTAACTATTTTTCTTCACCCACAGATGCTGCCTGATCTGCTGAACATTTCCATCATTTTTTGATTTATTTCAGATATCTGGAATCTCCAGTATCTTGGTTTTGAGTAATGTTTAGTATTTGAGATTATTTACATTAATTCATGTAAATTTGGTTTAGAACTGGGTAGATAAACTGCATGGTATTGAAAATTGACACACTTTTTTCAACAATTCTGAAATAATAAAAATAATTTTAAAAGAAGTTTGTCATTTATGTAATGTTGCAAAGTAAACATTTTGAACCTTTTGACTTATGGTCCATGGACAATTCTTATTTTGATATAAAATGATTCCAGTTCTACAAAACAGATAACATTGATAATTCGCATAGAACACATATCAGATTTAACTAAAATGCCATGAGGATGTCAGAGCAAACTTGACACTTATGTGGCTATATCGTTTTAGCAGTCAGGCTTAATTCTAACTTAATCAAAGGATTAAAGTCTGATTCAGATGGCACCACCCTCAGGAATGGCATTTCAGGTCCAGAAGGTGAACACTGGGACCGCAATGGAATGTTACTGGTTATCAAGTAAATCGTGATGTATCCAGACATAATTGATATCCAGGAAGACTGAAGGGGGGAGATGCCAGGCATAGATAAGGCAATCCATGAGTTTCTGTGGAATTTTGAAGTATACTACTGTTTCATCCACATTTTCTGGGTCTGTTCCTGTCCACCAGCGACCTCATCTGGTGAAGCTGTGATTGCTCACGGTCTACGCAAGAGCGATTAAATTCACACATGAAATTCCATTGTTGACCAATGACTGTTATTAGATCGTCGCACCATTGAAAGGGCCCCAAACACGGCTTGATACATTGTTATTATACCACTTATAGTTAGCCTGGGTATCTAGGCAAGTGCGACAAAAAAAAGCTGCCTTCGTTTTAACTCCACAAATGGCTTATTCTCAGGTACACCATGTGAACATTATTCCTGAAGTAGCAAGAAATCATGCTTCCAATAAGTCTTAACTTTACTATTAGCACTACCAATAGTTGGAAAGCTAGCATTAAAAATGTTAACCATACCTATGTTGGCAGAGGCAGCTAATGATAGATATAACCTTATGTTTATTTTTTTTAAATTCTAGACCAGTGAGATGCTTCTTCAGGTTTGCTTTCAGCCAAAGTTGCAGTATTGGTTTCCTTGCTTTATAGTTCTTCAAGATGACCTATAGAGTGAATGCAGGATATTTCGAAGGGCTTACCTTTTAGTTCAGCAGAAAATTTGGTAATAAAATGGTGCATTTGTTTATTTACATGGAAAGATGAAGAAAGTGAAATGCCATCAGGGAAGAATAATTTTAATTAGATAAGACCTGGAAAATATAGACTGTGATCAGCTACCTTCTACACCCAACTTGGCAGACATTCAAAAGTGAAATCATAATTTCATATAATAATATTAAAATAATAATAAAGGCCAACATTTTCACATGAGGGTGAAAGGTTAAGGACAGTAAATCTTATATGCTATTCTGGTCGTCACATTACAGGAGGCTTTGGAGAGGATGCAGAAGAGGCTGGATTAGAGGATTTTAGTTATAGGAAAGGCTGGACAAACGTGGATTATTTTCTCTCGCCAATCAGTGGTTGAGGGAGACGGGAGAAGTTTATATAATGAGAGGATAAGATTGGATACACTGTCATCACCTTTTCCCCAGTGAGGAAATGTCAAATACCAGACGACGTCGCTTTAAGGTAAGATGGGTAAAGTTTAAAGGATGGGGCAAGTTGCACAGAATACCTGGGACGCACTGCCAGGAGAGATATTGGATACGCACAGGATAATGGCTTCACATGGGCACATGAATATACAGAGATGGAGGGATATGGATCATGTGCAGACAGAAAGGGTTTCTTTAATTTGTCATCTTGTTTAGTGAAGACAATATGTAACAAAGGACCTGTTCTTATGTTATATTGTTCTATATTCAAAATGTCTAAGGTCCATGTCAAGTGAGATTAAGGTATAAAGGGAAAAAAACAGATCATAAAGATACAGAGAACTAAAAACAAGGAGGCCTTTGAGAAATATATAAATTGTATGGGAGTATTTAAAAGGAAATCGGGAAGGCAATGAGACAGACAATATTAGGGAAAACACCAAAAAAAATATGTACATTAAGGGCAGAAGGGTAACTAGTTAAATAATTAAACCCATTAGTGACCAAAATGCTACCTGAGATAGACACAAAATGCTGGAGTAACTCAGCGGGTCAGGCAGCATATCTGGAGAAAAGGAATAGGTGCATTTCCTGCTACCTATTAAAATGCTACCTGACGTGAGTGTCTCCAGCATTTGTTTTGTTTCTAAGGCAGGCGTGCTTTCAGTCAATTATTGCCGAAACAGAATTTTCTTGGCTGCTAGTACATTATTCTCTACCTTGCTTTTAGATTGCTTTGTTGCTTTAAGACTGCTTGTGTATAATGGTGGATAATTGTTAAATATTCGCTTTTATTGACCAAATTCCTCATTACAGCTAGTGCAACTGACCTCAAGGTTTCAAAATAATCTATTTGTACATTTTGTTTGCAGCAATTCATGACAAATCAGATATCAGGTGATTTATTTCCAATGAATATTTCTGAACTAGCATTTCTGCTGTTTGGGCACACATCATACCATTTCTATAAGATTTCTGTAACAAATGGTATTGCTCTACAATGTGAATCACATCAGGAGCCGGGGATTTTCAAAAGTATTTATTTTTGAGTGAAACTAAAAAAAAAATCAACTGTGTATTGTGAACAAATTTTCAGGAAAGCTTAAGGAAGAAAATATACAGTACAACGCTAATGACTTGGCAGACCCAGGACTAGTCGTGCTGAATTGGCAGATTTTCTAGACCACTGAATGCTTTTTCTATGAATACTCCAATACATTTTTAAAGCATCTTTTAAGATGATATTCCGTATTTTACATCTTCCAATGAACCAGGTTAAGTTTCAGGGGAGAGTGGAAATCGGGACACAGGTGAGTGAAAAGGGAGCCTGGGAACTGGTCCCCCCATGGATGGAAAGTGAGGATGGTCACCCAATCCCCATTGAGTGCGAAAGGATCACGGGAACTAGGCATCCACGGGAACATGAGAGTTCAGAGAACATGGAAACTACGGCCCTTGTTAACCAAAAGTATGGCAGACATCACCGGCTGAGCCTGATGCCCGACCACTGGGATTCACAAATAGTTGGAAAGCAGAGTATCAGAGTTTTAGTGTATTAAATAATAGAGTTTGTTATTTTCAGTAAACAGATAAACCCATCAACGGATGAACTTAGAATTAAAACAGCTTTCTGAAGAAATACCAGAAATGGTAAGTTCTGGCCTCATTCTTTGAAGTCCAATAGATGTCTGTGCCGCGTTCATCTTGAAATCCAATTATCTTCTGCAATTGTCAATTATAATATTTTCTGCATATTCCTAAATAAGCACAAAAAGATTAGTTACTTATTTAGTTTTAGTAATAAAGTGAAAACAATGGACATGATTTGAAGGACAACTTCCAGGCGATTAAAGCTTCCTTCATGCAATGAACTGCGACCTACCTGCAAATAGGTTAAATAACCTGCTCGTATTTGTTTCTCACAGCACTAAAAACAATTAAATGCGGCTGAAGATAGGTTTAGCTCTTGGCAGAGAAAATATGGCTATTGCTTTACACAGCAAGACCCATTTATGTTGATCCCATTTTATTTTCCCCACATTTAGTTTATAATGACTGTTAACATCCTCTCTAACACAGAAGGCTGAAGCTCCCAACATGACTCTCAGCTTCTGGCAAATTTTGACTAGGGAGCACTCAGAACACCGAATATTGCTAAATAGCTTTTATTATTTTCACAAATCCTATTTTTATATCTGAGTATAATTTCATATTATCTATCCACAATCTTTATGACCTTGAATTAATCTCATCAGCGGTTACCAAGCTAAAGGTTCCCACTCATTACCATCCAACTCTGGAACAGCATAAAAAAAAAAGAGCCTTGATAAATTGTATTGTATTGAGCTTACCCGGAAGGTAAGTGGCTGATATCCAAATGTTTCGACTTAATTCCACCCATATGATTAATGTATGCCACCACGGTGGTATTATCAATTTGTAAGCGAACATGCAGATGATGCATGTCTGAACAGTAAGCCCGAAGCCCGTGAAACGCTCCCAACATCCCTAAGGATAAGGGGGAATTCCTTTAGGACCGAGATGAGGAAAACATTTTTCACACAGAGAGTGGTGAGTCTCTGGAATTCTCTGCCACAGAAGGTAGTTGAGGCCAGTTCATTGGCTATATTTAAGAGGGAGTTAGATGTGGCCCTTGTGGCTAAAGGGATCAGGTGGTATGGACAGAAGGCAGGTACAGGATACTGAGTTGGATGATCAGCCATGATCATATTGAATGGCGGTGCAGGCTCGGAGGGCCGAATGGCCTACTCCTGCACCTATTTTCTATGTTTCTAACATCTCTAGATGATTGATACCCAGTGCCTGAAGTAAGGTTAACTCATGTGCATTCCATCTACCACTGCAACTGGAGGTGGTATTGATTGCTCCCCAGCCGTGAGCACTGGCGTCAGTTTGTAACACGGCCGAAGGGTTTGTGACTATGATGGGATTAGAGCAATGTAGAACATTGTTAATCCACCATTGCAATTCCAATTTTGCTTTGGCCCTCTGTAGATTTTGGTAATGTAAGAGTCCAAATTGTGTGGCTGGAAAGGCAGCCACGAGCTTCCCAATTACCCTGGCTACTTACCGAATAGATGGTTTACTGATGCAAACAAGTCTGTTGCATGCCTCTATCAAGTCTGTTGCTTTGTCCTTTGGCAAAGTGACAGACATATGAACAGAGTCAATCGTGAACCCCAAATAGTCCAGTCATAGAAGGCATTATCTTGGATTTGTCTGGATGGATGATAAACCCCAATTTTTGAAATAGGAGCTTGTTGGCTGAGACAGCCAATTTGGCCAACTCCAAGGTTTTCCCCACAATTAAGATGTCATCAAGATATGCCATGACTATATGTTTTTGTTTCCGAAGAAACGCCAAGGCCGGTTTCAATATTTTAGTAAACAGTCTGGGGGCTGATGTTAATCCATTAGGCAGCGCTTTATACTGCCAGAGCTGCCCCATCCAGATAAATTTCAAATATCTGCGGTGATCTTTCTCTATTGGGACTGAATGGTATGCATCTTTGAGGTCGATGCAAGCCATGAAGTACCTCTTGGAAACTAGTTGTTTGGCAGTAACAAAGGTTTCCATTTTGAAATGGGTGTACTGCACAAAAGTATTCAGTTGTGAAAGCACAAACCTTCGGCTAGGTGCATGCTGAACCGGAAGGAGGAGTTTGTGAACAAATTAAATTTTTGTTAAATATTTTTATTGTAGAAACATATTGATGAAAAATACATTATTTTACATTAATGAAAATACATTATTAGATACTTTCATGATATTAATAATATTAATATTAAAATTTAAGACTTTATGCTTCTATACACTTTTTAATTTTTTTTATAAAGTAAGAAAAGATAGAGAGAAATAATATAAAAAATATGAAAGCTAATGGAGTGTTAATCATTAATCCGTCATTGGAGATATAAGCATGATTTATTATGTATACTTCTTCATCTATTCTATTATTCAGGCCTCAGTCAAGCCCTCGCACTGAGCCATTTTGACCCTGTAAATATTCAATATATGGAGACCATATCCCTCTGAAGAGATCTAACCTGTCCATTAGAACAAGCCTCAATCTCTCCAGATGAAGTGTCTCCGACATTTCTGTATTCCACATTTTGATTGTGGGGGATGTAGGGCCTTTCCAAAATTTTAATATTAATTTTTTCCCAATTATTAAACCATAATCAATAAAGATTCTTTGATTTGTTGTTATTAATTGGTCTGTTTCCAGTATTCCTAGTATTATTAACTTTGAATCAGGGGTCAAAATTATATTAACAACATACAAAATTATCCTAAATATTTCTATCCAGAAATTTGTAATTTTTACACAGTTTGTAAATGAATGTGACAGATTAGCTTCTAAATGTTGACATTTATCACATATGAGATACTTTTGGAAAGATGTTATGTAATTTGGATTTTGAATAATGTAGTCTATGTAGTATTTTAAACTGTATAAGAGAGTGTTTAGCTTTTAACGAACAATGGTGTATATGTTGTAAACTTTCGTCCCATACTTCTGGTCTAATAATTTGGCCTAGTTCATTTTCCCAAGATTGTCTATATATTTCTGTTGATGGGACATCACTTTCCAATAAGATGTTATATATATATATATATATATATATATATATATATATATATATATATATATATATATATATGAAATCATTTTTTCTGTATTCGGATGTTTATTTAAGCATTCATCTAAAATTTCTATCTTTCTATTTCTAAGTTCCTGTGTATTTGCTTTAACATAGTCTCTGATTTGTAAATATCTAAAATAATCTTTAGAGTGTAGTCCATAAATTTGTTGTAAATCTTGAAATGAAAGGAAAGAGTTTTCCTTATAGAGATCACCCATCTTAATAATTCCCTTGTTTTTCCATTGTAAAAAGGCTTTATCTATCATTGAAGGTTTAAATGTAACGTTGTTTACAATGGTAAGAGATAGTGGTATAGATTTTAGTTTTAATGTTTTCTTTATTTGTTATTTAATATTCTTATTTAATTTATTCAATAATGGTGGGAAGTTAGATTTAAATAAAGAATCAAATCTTTTTGTTACGAAAATTCCAAGATATTTAATTTTTTCATTTGTTATCTTAAAAGGGAATTGTTGTAATATGTGTAAGTTATTTACCGTTATTAGCATAAGTGCACTTTTATTCCAATTGATACTATATCCTGAGAAGGATCCAAATTCAGTTATTAATTTTAACAAATTTCGGATACTAGTTTCTGGTTTTGTGATGTAAAGTAATACATCATCCGCATATAAGGAGATTTTATTTTTAGTGTCTCTAGTATCGTATCGATATATTTCCGGATGTAATCTCACCCTCTGAGCTAGCGGTTCTATTGCAAGTGCAAACAATAGGGGGGATAAAGGGCAACCTTGTCTACAGCCTCGAGATAAATTGAATTTAGTTGATAACATTCGGTTTGTTGTTATTCTAGCTGTCGGATTTGTATATAACAATTTGATCCAGGTAATAAACTTCTCTCCCAGTTTGAAAGCTTCCATAACCGAAAACAAATAAGGCCATTCCACTTGATCGAAGGCTTTCTCTGCATCTAACGAGATAACTACTAGATCTTTTTTAATACCTCTTTTCGAATATATAATATTGAATAACCGTCTCAGATTATATGAGGAATATCGTTTTGGTATAAATCCTGTTTGATCGGGCTGAATTAATTCATTGCAAGGTGACTTGGATAGGCTGGGTGAGTGGGCAAATGTTTGGCAGATGCAGTATAATGTGGATAAATGTGAGGTTATCCACTTTGGTGGCAAAAACAGGAAAGCAGACTATTATTTAAATGGTGGCCGATTAGGAAAAGGGGAGATGCAGCGAGACCTGGGTGTCATGGTACACCAGTCATTGAAAGTAGGCATGCAGGTGCAGCAGGCAGTGAAAAAAGCGAATGGTATGTTAGCTTTCATAGCAAAAGGATTTGAGTACAGGAGCAGGGAGGTTCTACTTCAGTTGTACAGGGTCTTGGTGAGACCACACCTGGAGTATTGCGTGCAGTTTTGGTCTCCAAATCTGAGGAAGGACATTATTGCCATAGAGGGAGTGCAGAGAAGGTTCACCAGACTGATTCCTGGGATGTCAGACTGTCTTATGAAGAAAGACTGGATAGACTCGGTTTATACTCTCTGGAATTTAGGAGATTAAGAGGGGATCTTATAGAAAACTTACAAAATTCTTAAGGGTTGGACAGGCTAGATGCAGGAAGATTGTTCCCGATGTTGGGGAAGTCCAGGACAAGGGGTCACAGCTTAAGGATAAGGGGGAAATCCTTTAAGACCGAGATGAGAAAGACTTTCTTCACACAGAGAGTGGTGAGTCTCTGGAACTCTCTGCCACAGAGGGTAGTTGAGGCCAGTTCATTGGCTATATTTAAGAGTGAGTTGGATGTGGCCCTTGTGGCTAAGGGGATCAGAGGTATGAGAGAAGGCAGGTACGGGATACTGAGTTGGATGATCAGCCATGATCATATTGAATGGCGGTGCAGGCTCGAAGGGCTGAATGGCCTACTCCTGCACCTAATTTCTATGTTTCTATGTTTCTATTAACTGGCCTCAACTGTGCATAACCTTTGTGCTAATATTTTGGTTAATATCTTTTGATCAGTATTTAAAAGAGCTATTGCTCTAAATGATCCTGGTTCATCCAGGTCTTTATTTATTTTAGGTATAAGTGTTATAGTAGATTCATTTAACGTTTCTGGTAGTTTCTGCTGTGTATATATATATTCATATAATGATTTCAGACGTGGTACAATCTGATCATAAAATATTTTATAAAATTCCGAGCCAATACCATCTGGTCCCGGTGTTTTACCATTTTCTAATGATCTAATAGATTCTTGAATTTCATTTATTTAGATATCAGCATTTAGTAATTCTCTATTTTGTAAATCCAACCCTTTCAGGTTACATTTTTTTTTAAATGCTTCTATTCCTATTTTATTTTCTGTTATTTTAGCAGTGTATAAGTTTTTATAATATTGCATAAATCTTTCATTAATATCTTTAGGATGTATTAGCAGTTCGCCATTATGTGATTTAATCCTATGGATTATTTTTTCGGCTTCCATTTTCCTTAGTTGGCGAGCCAATAGTTTTTGAGGTTTATCTCCGAATTCAAACTGTAATTGTTTAGTATGTTGATAAAGTTTTACAACTTGATCTGTATATATTTTATTTAATTTATATTTCAATGCTGCAATTTTATTATGTAATATCACAGATGGATTCGCTGCATTCTGTATATCTAATTGTTTAATCTCCTTTTCCAAATCTTGTTGATCCTTACGATTCTTTTTATTATAAAATGCTTGGGAGGAAATCATGATTCCCCGGAGATATGCTTTAAATGTTTTCCATAATAAGGAGCTGGATATTTCCGGTTTATCATTTGTTTCGAAAAAAATCTTAATTTGTGCTGTGATATATTCCTGAGTAATTTTATTTTTTTAAATTTGTGGGTTAAATCTCCACTGTCCTGATTTTTCTGTTTTACCATTTATTTTAATCTTAAATGTTAACGGTGCATGATCTGAAATTATAATATTGTGATATTTGGATTTATAAGTGAGTGAGATAAGTTTGGCATCCACCAAAAAATAATCTATTCTTGAGTAGGTTTTATGTACTGACGAATAAAAGGAGTATTCTCGTCCGGTAGGGTTTTCTACTCTCCAAACATCTTTGATATTAGTGGTTTCCATATATGCCTTTAATAAGTCACTAGAATGTGATTTAGTTTTCCTTTGCCTTGTAGATCTGTCTAAGTGTACAAGGGTCTAGTGTACAATTAAAATCTCCTCCAATTATTAGATTGTATTGTGTTAATTCCGGGATATTGTTAAATACTTTTTTTTTGTAAAATATTTTTATTAGAAGTAATTACATATTAAGAAGAAATATAAAATCCAATTAAAACAAAAGAAAGTATTATCGTCACATACATTCTTAATATTTTTAAAATTTACAATCAATCTTATTTGTACTTCTATAATTTTCTTTTTTATTTTATAGCAGTAGGAAATAAAAAAAGAAAAAGAGGAAAAAAAAGAGAGATAAACTAATTGAGTGGAGTATTAAACAAGATATTCTTCATTGGAGACATATTTATGATCTATTGTCTATAATTCTTCATCCATTCATACATTCAGGCTTCCGTCATGGCTTCGAACCGGACCATCTTGACTTCTTTAAATATTCAATAAATGGAGACCATATTCGTCTGAATTGGTACAGCCTGTCCATCAGGGCAAGTTAATCGTTCCAAGTGCAACGTCTCCGACATTTCTGTAATCCACATTTTAGTTGTAGGGGAAGTAGGACCTTTCCAAAATCTTAGTATTAATTTTTTACCTATTATTAAACTATAACCAATAAAAATTATTTGTTGTGTTGTTAATATCTGATTTGTTTCTAGTATTCCCAATATAATTAGTTTTGAGTCTGGAGTTAACTTTGCATTAACTACAATTGAGATTATCTTAAAAATTTATATCCAAAAATTAGTGATTTTTATACATTTTGTGAATGAATGCTTTAAATTAGCTTCTAATTGTTGACACTTATCACATATTGCGGACACATTTGAGAAAATTCTATTTAATTTGGACTTTGAGAGATGTAATCTATGTATAACTTTAAATTGTATCAAGGAGTGTCTAGCATTTAATGAACAATTATGTATATATTGTAAACTTTCATTCCATACTTCTCTACTGATTACTTGACCTAGTTCATTTTCCCATGCTTGTCTATATTTATCCGTATTTGGTAAATCATTTTCCAATGAAATATTATAAATATATGATATTAATTTCTCTGTATTTGGATGTTTATTTAAACATTCATCTAAAATTTCTGTCTTTCTATTCCTAAAATCCAGTGTATTTGATTTAACATAATCTCTAATTTGTAGATATCGAAAATATTCTTTAAAATGTAATCCATAATTTTGTTGTAATTCCTGAAATGAGAGAAATAAGTTTTCCCTGTAAAGATCACCGATCTTATTTATTCCATAGTTCTTCCATTTTAAGAAACCTTTGTCCATCAGTGAAGGTTTAAAAGAAATATTGTTTACTATTGGAAGAGCTAGTGGTACATTCTGTAATTTTAATGTTTTTTTTAATTGTTTCCAAATACGTATTCCACTTTCTATTATTGGGTTTCCTTTATAAGTTTTCTTATGTATTGGAGTATTAGCAAATAAAATCAAACTAATTTCAAAAGGGATACAGTCTTCTTTTTCCATTTTTAACCAATTTGGTTGTTTATCTAGTTCAACCAACCAGAAATTCATATTTTTTATATTAACTGCCCAATAATAAAACATAAAATTAGGCAGTGCAAAGCCACCATTTATTTTTGATTTACATAGATGCTTTTTAATTATTCTATGATTCTTATAATTCCAAATAAAATTGGTAACCATGGAGTCCACTTTCTTAAAGAAATTTTTAGGAAGATATATCGGGATCATTTGAAACAAATATAGTAATTGTGGAAGAAAAATTATTTTTATCGCATTAATCTTACCTAGCATTGAAATAGGTAATGTTTTCCAAAATTGAATATTCTTAAATAATTTATTCAATAAGGGTAAAATATTAGATTTAAATAATGAATCATATCTTTTTGTTACATAAATTCCAAGATATTTAATTTTTTTCATTTGCAATCTTAAAAGGGTATTGTTGTAATATATGTAAATTATTTCCCATTATTGGCATAAGTTCACTTTTATTCCAATTAATTCTATATCCTGAAAACGATCCAAATTGAGTTATTAAATCTAACAAGTTAGGAAGAAGACTAATTTCTGGTTTTTGTGATATAAAGTAATACATCATCTGCGTACAAAGAGATTTTATTTTCAGTTTCCTTAGTTTCATACCCATATATTTCAGGGTTTGATCTCACAGATTTTGCTAATGGGTTCTATTGCAAGTGCAAACAGTAGTGGAGATAAAGGGCAACCTTGTCTACAACCTCGGAATAAGTTAAATTTAGTTGTTTAACACTTGGTTAATTAATATTCTAGCTGTTGGTCTAGTATATAGTAATTTAACCCATGTTATAAACTTCTCTCCCAATTGAAAAAATTCCATAACCGAAAATAAGTAAGACCATTCAATCTGATCAAAATCTTTCTCTGCATCCAACGAGATAATTGATAAATCCTTATTAATATTTCTTTTCGAATATATAATATTAAATAATCTTCTCAGATTGTTTGAAGAGTATCGTTTTGGTATAAATCCAGTTTGATCTGAATGAATTAGTTTATTAATCACTTTATTTAGTCTTTGTGCTGATATTTTTGTTAATATTTTTTGATCAGTATTTAAAAGAGATATTGCTCTATATGACCCTGGGTCATCGAGATTTTTATCTAATTTAGGTATAAGGGTTATAATAGATTCATTTAGTGTATCTGGTAATTTCTGTTGTGTATAAATGTGTTCATATAGTGTCTTCAAACATGGGGCTATCATATCATAAAATATTTTATAAAATTCTGCTCCAATACCATCTGGTCCTGGAGTTTTACCATTTTTTAATGATCTAATAGTTTCTTCAATTTCATTTAGTAGTTATTTCAACATTTAATAATTCCCTATCTTTTAAATCTAGTCCATTTAGATTACATTTTTAAAAAAATGTTTCTACTCCTATTCGATTTTCTTTTGTTTTAGCTGAGTATAAATTTTTATAATATTGCAAAAATATCTCGTTTATATCTTTAGTTTGTATTAGTAATTCTCCTTTATCTGATAATATATCCTATATATTAATTTTTCTCCTTCCAATTTTCTTAACTGACGAGCCAATAGTTTATGCGGTTTGTCACCGAATTCAAATTGTATTTGTTTGGTATATTGGTATAGTTTTACAACTTGATCTGACTGTATTTTATTTCGTTTATATTTCAATGCAAAGATTTTATTATGTTTTATCGTAGTTGGGTTAATGGCATTCTCTGTATCTAATTGTTTAATCTCTCTTTCCAATGCCTGTTGTAGCTTCCGATTCTCTTTATTATAAAATGCTTGAGAAGATATCATAATTCCCTGAACATATGCCTTAAAAGTTTCCCATAAGAGGGATGATGATATTTCTGGTGTATCATTTGTTTCAAAGAAGATCTTGATCTGTTTTGTAATATATTCTTGAGTTATTTTGTCCTTTAAAATTTGTGGATTAAATCTCCATTAATCTTGTTTTTCCATTTTACTTCAGAGTCACGTGAGTGACTTCGTGAAGACCCCGCGAACACGCATGCGCGGCATATCGTCGCGCGCATTTGCATCGGCAGGCTGGGGGGGGGGGGGAGTGCGCTCTCTCCTCGGGCTCCTTCATAAAGGCCGGCAGGTAAGTATTACTTTTATCCTACAGGATGGACAAGGGCAAGAGAAAGGCGCTGTCGAGAAGTCGAGCTTCGACCAGCCAACGGCCCTTGTCTCCGGAGCTGCAAGCAACACCAGCAGCTTCGAGGCGTGTGGGGCAGGAATGCGGAAGTCGGGTGCTCCCGCTGATTCAGGGGCCGACTCACCTGAATGGTTTACCGCTCCGGAGCTGGATGCATCGGATCCAGACTTCGAGCCCCCTTCCCCCAAGAAAAGAGGGGGGAAACAGGTACGTGGCAAGGGGTCTCGCTTTTTACAAGCAACCCCTCCCCGAGCTCCAGAAGACCCGAGGGGGCTGGGCCGGGGGCTAGCCGCACGACAGGGGAGCCCTGCAAAGTGCAAAAACGTACCGCAGCCAGGGAAATCTGCCGTAGTGCAGCCTGGCAATATCACTGCTGCGTTGAGTAGGCCTACTGGAGCAGATACCGCTGACAACACACCCCGTCAGGCTGCGGTCAAGGGCGGAGGTGGCAGCAGGAAGCGGTCGGTCAGCTCAGCTCTGGGAGCGGCCGACCATGCGCCTCCACGCCAAAAGATGGGCATGTGTGGAGGTAAGCCGGGGGCCGGTGCCGATTCAACTCACCTGCCTTCTTACCAGACAGGTGGGCCGCCACAGTCTGGGAGAAGACAGACTAGCGGAGAGTCCGTGCGGGAGTCATATGATCCTACTTGGGCTGTAGGTCACGACGACCTGCCATTGGACCCTAGACAACACCTTAAGGAGGTGTGGTCCGATGGTGGAAGCCCCAGTGAGTTCGCAGGGCCTGGGGAAGTCGGCTTGTCCACTGCACATAGCAGGGATGGTCGCATAGAGCGGTTGGAGCTCTTAGTGGAGCAACTCCTCCAGCGGGACCGGGAACGAGAAGAACGGGACTCGCGGGCATCTACCAGCCGTGCGAGGACTCCACTCAGCATCTCATCGTCTCCAGCAGGAAGCTTGAAGGATTTTCCAGCTGCTGTGTTGGAAGACGACCCGGGGCAGCCAGTAGCCGCTAAGCCAGAGCATGAGGAGGATATGCTGGAAGTGATGAGTAAGTTTGCCGCTACCACCCAGACAGGTGAACCTCTGCACCACAAATTGGCGGGCACCATTGATTACCTGACTACGCACCAACTCCAGAGTCAGGTTCTCAATGATACCTTGGAGAAAATAAAACCGCCCGAAAACTGCATCAACCTCAGTGTGCCCTTGGTTAATGCCCAGATCTGGGGACACTTGAGTACGGCCACCAGGATGCAGGATGTCCGCCTCCAGCGTATATTAAAAATTCACTCCACGGGCATAACGGCGTTTGCTAGGACCCTGGACAGGGATAATGTGTCGAGCAAAACCACAAGACGCACTGGCACTCCTATGCAACGCCCAATATGAAATAAACTGCCTGCGTAAGAGCTCCATAAAGCCCACACTTAACCCTAAATTCGCGGGGTTGTGCCGACCATCAACCGCTCCACCGCCGCATCAGTTGTTTGGAGACCTATCCAAACAGGTGAAGGAACTGGATGAGGAGGCCAAAACAGCTGGCCTCATGAAAACCTCCACCGGCCAGACCTCACCCATATCACCGGCAACAGCCTAATTCATCTTGGAGAACACGGCTGCCGGAAAAAGCACAGAGATCCTACCCACCTCCATCCCAACAAGTGCAACGACCTTTTGTAGGGCAAGGCCAGCAACGGCCTGCATGGAAAATGCGGCCTCCGGCTCGTCAACCTCCACAACGCCCACTCAAAACACCGTATGTCCGGAACCGCCGTTAACCTTGGAGTAAGGGGGTCTGGTTCTTCTCACGCCGTAGCATCCCCTCCTGCACGAATAGGTGGGCGATTGCGGGCTTTCTTGGACATATGGAAAATTGTCACCACGGATTAGTTTATTTTACAAAGTGTTCAAGGATATGTTATAGAATTTATTGAAGGTATAAATCCTCCTACTCAGCATTCGCCTCATAGGAATTTTACTCTATCCCAAAAAGAGGTGGAGGCAGGACATGCTGAAATTATACGGTTAGCAGAAAAAGGGGTAATTGGCAAAACCAAGCATGAACCAATTGAGTTTGTGTCTAACATCTTCACTAGGATTAAAAAAGATGGGGGATGTCGGATAATAATAGACTTAACTGAATTGAACAATTTTGTACAATACACCCATTTCAAAATAGATACGTTTGAAACAGCGAAGCAGATGCTTTACCCAGGGTACTTTATGGCATGCATCGATTTGAAAGATGCATACTATATGGTACCCATTGCTAAGGCTTATAGGAAATTTTTGAAGTTTGTCTGGAAGGGTCAGTTATGGGAATATAAGGCATTGCCCAATGGAATCACCACAGCTCCTAGGCTGTTTACCAAATTGGTAAAACCTATATTAGCTCTTCTCCGACAACAAAATTATATAGTGATGGCATATTTGGATGATATCCTTATAGTGGGTCAGACCCTCCAATTGGCGATTCAAGGAGTGGCTGCAACCAAGGCTCTGTCGAGAAGCTGGGATTCGTAATCCATCCAGACAAATCAAAATTGCACCCGGTACGGGTTATGGATTATTTGGGGTTCACCCTAGACACCAATTTAATGAAGATTACCATCCCAACTAATAAAGCTACTGCTATTATAGAAGAGTGCCACAATCTTGCTTGCGCCAGGGTACCGACTATTCAGCAAACAGCAAAAGTTGTAGGGAAATTGGTAGCTGCATTCCCAGCTGCACAATTCGGACCGCTACACTACCGAAATTTACAAAGATAAAAAATCACAGCATTAAAAACAAATGCTGGTCACTTTGATCGGCCAATTCGGCTACCATCAGAAGCTAGAAATGAGCTACAATCGTGTGTTGACAATATTAGAGAATGTCATAGACCTATCACAGTGGGCAACCCTGATGTTGTGTTACAAACTGACGCAAGCGCACAAGGCTGGGGAGCAGCTGATACGATGTCCAGTTGTGGTGGCAGATGGAACTCTGATGAGTCTACCTTCCTGGAGTCACATGGGATAAATTATATAGAAATGCTGGGAGCATTTCATGGACTGTGGGCTTACTGTACTAATTCACAGGATTTTCATGTCCGCCTTCAAATAGACAATACTACAGTGGTGGCTTACATCAATCATATGGGTGGTATCAGGTCGCTATCTTGTGATGAATTGGCTAATACAATTTGGCACTGGTGCATTGAAAGAAACATTTGGATTACTGCGACCTATTTGCCTGGGAAGCTTATTACAGTGGCAGACACCAGGTCACGAGTCTTTAATGACAACATCGAGTGGATGTTGAATCCCCAAATTGTTAGAGATATTATAGCTCACTTTGGGACACCAGATATTGACCTATTTGCGTCCAGGTTGAACCATCAGATACCAACGTATGTGTCATGGGAACCAGACCCTGGGGCAATAGCAATGGATGCGTTTTCAATCCATTGGGGGAAATGGTTTTGCTACGCATTTCCCCCATTCTGCCTCATCAGTCGGGTATTGCAGAAAATTAAACTAGATTCTGCAACTGGCATATTGATCATTCCCGACTGGCCTACACAACCATGGTACCCGATGGTTGTAAAAATTTTAAAACAGCCATGGATGGCGATTGGGAAACATCCCAAATTGATTACTCACCCTATTAAGGGGATCAGTCATCCTTGCCTTGTCATTTAAACTTATTGGCTTGCAGGTTCTGAAAAGACCGCTCATCCGGGCAGGCATCTCGTCAAGAGCCATAAACCTTATTGCTGCATCGTGCCGGGAATCAACCCGGAAACAATACCTCACTCAAATCAGAAAGTGGGAGGTTTTCTATGCCCGGAACAAGTCTTCCAACTTGGCAACAATACCTGATGTGTTGGAGTTTCTAGCAGGCCTCCATTTTGATGCTGGCCTCAGCTACAGTGCCATCAACAGCGCCAGGAGTGCGCTGTCCTCATACCTGGATATAGGTGTCGGCTCCAACCACCTGGTGTCTAAACTAATGAGGGGAGTGTTCAACACCAACCCTCCACGACCCAGATATACAGTAACGTGGGATGTGGGGATCGTGCTGACCCTACTGAGGAGCTGGGCTCCAATAGATGAGCTACCATTGAAACAGCTCACCCTCAAGGTGGTGATGCTCATGGCACTGACTACAGCCCAACGAGTCCAGACGTTACAGAAACTGCGACTGGACAGCATGGTGGCCACCCCTGGTCAAATGAAATTCTTTTTCAAAGAATTATTGAAGCAGCACAGGCCAGGGGCGCATGGGCTGCAGTTGGAATTTCGGGTGTACCCTGTAGATGCCACACTCTGCATAGTCACCCATCTCCACCACTACATCCGAGTTACTGGAGTTATCAGGATGAAGGAACAGGGACTCCTCATCTGTCAAACCTCCGCATCGTCGGGTGACTACACAGACTATCACCAGGTGGCTCAGGGTGGTGCTGGATGCAGCAGGAGTTGCTACTGACATCTTTAAGTCTCATTCCACCAGGGCTGCATCCACATCAGCGTCGAGAGCCATGGAGGTGCCCATGGACCACATTCTCGCCACTGCGGGCTGGGCCAGTGAAAAAACTTTTCAGCGGTTCTATAACAAGCCTCTGGCCGCCCCTGCGACATTCGCAGAAGCTATCCTGGGAACCGCTCAGTAAATGTCTGTCCCCGAATTAGGGGTTTGTTGTTTATTTGATTAATAAATTGTGTTGATTTTTCAGCCAGTTTCGACTGAACTCCATTAACAGTCTTCCTCCATCAGAATGGCGGCAGTGTGATAAGCATGGACGTTGTCCAGGGCGTGAAATCACAGAGCTTTGAAATCTTCGCGAAGTCACTCACGTGACTCCGAAGTAAAATAGTAAGATTAAACGAGAACTTACCAAGTTTGAAGGTTGATCTGTATTTTACGAGGAGTCGCGGTGAGGGATTTCGTGCCCACCGCTCCCACCCTCTATCATAAGGTCAACCAGGTAGTTCTACGTTTTTCATCTTACTATTTTTAGTCATGGTTTTGGTTCTGTGATTCCACACCGCTGCTTTGAAGGATGCCGCGCATGCATGTTGGCGGGGTCTTCACGAAATCCCTCACCGCGACTCCTCGTAAAATACAGATCAACCTTCAAACTTGGTAAGTTCTCGTTTAATCTTACTATTTTACCCGTTATTTTCATCTTAAAAGTTAAGGGTGCGTGATCTGAAATTATAATATTATGATATTTTGAATTATACGTTATTGGAATAAGTTTTAAATCTACCAGAAAATAATCTATTCTTGAATAAGTTTTATGGACGGCTGAGTAAAATGAGTATTCTCGTCCTGTTGGATTTTGCAATCTCCATACATCTTTAATATTACTGGTGTCTATATATGCATTTATTAACTCACTGGAGTGCGATTTAAGTTTTCGTTGTTTTGATGATCTATCCAAATAAGGGTCAAGTGTGCAATTTAAAACTCCTCCAATTATTAGATTATGCTGTGATAATTCAGGGATTGTATTAAATATTTTTTTTTTTTTTAATCGCGGGCTATCAAAATTTGGGCCATATACATTAACAAAAATCACTTTTTGTGTATATAATTCTCCTATTACAATAATTTATCTACCGTCACTATCTGTTATTATTGAAGTATGTCTAAATGCAGTACCTTTACGAATTAATATTGCTACACCTCTAGACTTGTGTGTAAAAGAAGAGTGATATACTTTATCACTCCATTTGGCTTTTAATCTATGTTCTGCCTCTTTTTTCAAGTGTGTCTCTTGGATAAACGCAACATCTATTTTAAGTGCTTTTAAATGTGCTAATACCTTACCCCTCTTAATTGGTTCGTTAATACCTTTAACATTCCAGCTACAAAACGTTATTCCTCTATTCCCCATATTTGTATGTAGGTCTTGCATCATTTATCTAAAGCAAATGGTACAGTTCGACATACCAGACCTTACACCTGAACCCTGAATAGACGAATTTCAAGACTCTTGATTTTCTCTCATATATTTATCTCCTTTGTATTAATTGATGATTCCACTCAGATATAAAGTAATAATAGTAATAATCAGAAATAGTAGTAAAAAAGGGATAGATTAAGAGATTAGTAAAGTGCTCAAAGAAAAAAAAAACTACATCTAGTGTGTGTGTAGTTAGTGTTAGCCATACTAACATGGCTAGCAGTCTAAGGACTTCCGTATTGAATGTTAAATGTTATCCATCTCCATGATTCAGTAAAATTAATATTACAAAAGAAAGAGATTATTATTTAAACCGGGGATATTAAACTATGATATATAAAAAGTTCATAGTCAGGTATAATGATATATATACGTAGTACTTAATAGAAAATTATAATATAAACATATGATAAAGAAAAAAAAGTCTAAAGTTAAAATAAGATATATATATTTATATTTACTATTTACTTAATTCTAGGTTAGTCGGTTATAATTAATTATTAATTATTAATCAATAATCAACAATCAATAATCAACAATTACTAGCTCTAATTATTAACGATACCAGTGTGTTACATTTAATATATGTTTATGTATGTTAATATATGTTAATTATTAGGTTAGTAGTATTACTATTCTAAATATTAGTATTCATGGAACAGTCTTCAATCCAAATCTCCTCGATTCTCCCATCTGTCTCCTTCTCCGTCTTCTTTAGATGAAACAAGTCCATAGTTTATTATAATCTTCAACCAATCTTGAAAATACAGTTTAATTGTTCCTTTAATTCAACTATGAAGGTTTAATTCAGTCTTCTTCGCTGTCCTTAATCCTTTGGGCAAATTTCAATGCGTCTTCTGGGTTTTTTAAGTATACTCTTCCTGATTGTAAGTAACTCTCAGTGTTGCTGGGTATCTCAAAGTATACTTCAGATTCTTCACTTGCCTCAGGATTCTTTTGGTTTCATTAAACGCATTCCGTTTCTTAGAGACCTCTGCTGGATAGTCTCGGTAGATACTGATTGAGTCTTCTTCATATTTAAGATTTCTGCTTTTTACCACTTTATTCATCATATCTTCCAAAACATAATCATATTGGACTTTGACTATCATTTGTCTTGGAGGAGCATCGTGCTTTGTATAACGTCTCATAACTCTATGTGCTCGGACTATCAAAGGTTTTTCTTCCAGAGATAGAACCTTTTGTAGTAAGTTTGCAGTAAATTCTCGGTATCTTGATTCTTTTCTCTCCCTTCTTGAATACCCACGATCCTTAGATTCTGCCTTCTCTGGCGTCCTTCCAGCTCAGTACACTTATCAGTAACTTTGGCCAGTAAGTCAGATAGTCGTTGACTTTCTTTGACGATAGTTTTCATAGTCTGAGTAATTGTTTGGACTGTTTCCTCAAGGTCTTTTATGGTTGTTGATTGTAACACAATTTCTTCCAGCACTGGTTCCATTTCTTTTTCCACCTTTTTTTCAATTTTTTCATGCAGCTCTTCCATTATACTTGCGAATTTTTCGGTCACAACTTCAGTAATTTCCTTTCGGAGCATTTCTGATAAATCCGTGGCCGAGAGATTAATTTCAGATTTTAACTCCTTCATCTCAATCTTGATTTTCTTCATTTCTTCCATAAGAAATGAAGAAAATCAAGATTGAGATGAAGGAGTTAAAATCTGAAATTAATCTCTCGGCCACGGATTTATCAGAAATGCTCCGAAAGGAAATTTTTTCCAATTCCACCTTTAATTCAGACTTCATTTCTTTCTTTAATTCTGCCATTTCTTGCACAAAAAAAAATTTAAGTTCTTCCAGTTCCTTTTTTTGTGCAAGAAATGGCAGAATTAACGAAAGAAAAATAAAAAAAAAAAAAAAAAATTCCGATTTTTTGAACACATCTTCAAGGGCCTGTGTCCTACCTGAGGCCGAGGCTTCAGTTAGGCCTTGTTCCTGTTCAGCCATTTTTTTTAAAAATCGGAGTCTGGGTCTCTCCGGTGGTGGGCTGCGGTGCATTGACGTTACGGTCGCAGGCCTGATGACGTCACTCACGGCAGCCGGTGCAGAAGCAGCAGATGCAGGAGCAGCAGGTAGGTTTTTTCAGCTTTTTCTCCTCGGTTTTTTCCCGTTTCTTCACGGAGGTGGCTGGCGTTGCCTTCTACTCCTCCATAGCGCCACCGGAAGTCCTCTTGTTAAATACTTTCTTGAAAAACAATGGACTATCAAAGTTTGGTCCATATACATTAGCAAACATCATTTTTTGTGTATTTAATTCTCCTATCACAATGATGTATCTGCCATCTTTATCAGTTATAGTTGATGTATATTTAAATAAAATATCTTTACGAAATTATATTGCTACGCCTCTTGATTTATGCGTAAAAGAAGAATGGTACATTTTATCAATCCATTTAGCTTTCAACCTATGTTCAGCATCTTTTTTAAAATGAGTTTCTTGAATGAAAATTACGTCAGCTTTGATTGCTTTTAAATGTGCAAATACTTTTCCTCTCTTAATTGGTTCATTAATACCTTTAACATTCCAACTACAAAACGTTATTCCCTCATTCCCCATATTCATTTTTGAGTCTTGCATCTTTTGTCTATGGAGGTCTACAATAGAGTCTATGGTTCAGCCCGACAGACCCGACCTTACACCCGAACATCGAATAGATGAATTTTAAGTCTCGTGAATGTCTCTCACGTATATATCTCCTTTGGTCCAATGTATAACTCCATTCAAACTGAAAAAAACAATAGTAGATTATAAAAAAGAACAAAGGATAGATTAAGAAGTTAGTATTGTGCATAAAGAAAGAAAAAACTACATCTAGAATTGTTGCAGTTAGTGCTAGCCATACTAGCATGGCTAACCATCTACCGACTTCCGTCGTTGATGTTAGTAACTTAACCAGCTCCCAGGTTTTTGGAATTATTATTCCATAATAATATTTTACCGGGGCTATAACAATAAAAAAAGAAAGGGAAAAAAAAGGGCAAAAAGAAAAAAATATTCAAATTATAATAATTAAAGATATAGAAATACATATATTTAAAACTTATTTAAAAATCTAATTAATATTAAAAAAAAGGGAACAAAATAGAAAAAAAACCATAAAACAAAAGAAAAACAAGAAGTAAAACTGAAAATTGCTGGTGTAAAAGAAAAATCTCCAAATTAAATCCATCCCTATATTTGACTATTCATTCCAACATAGATAAACATTAATTATTAGTGATAGTGATTAATTTTAATTAGTAAGAGTGATACTGATAAAGATACCACGGTGTGACTTTAATGTGTGTTAGTTATTTATATTAGTAATGTGATTATACTAATTATTAGTATCCACGTGAGGTTTTCCAATCCACTTCTTTCTCCAGCTTCCATCCAACGTTGTCCAATTCCGTCCAGTCCTGCGTTGTCTTGTGAAGTCTTGCAGAGTCTTGAGGATTCTTGTAAAGTCCGTAAAAGTCAGTATATTCAATAGTAGGTGCTTCTCAGGTCTTGATCTGCCGGGCAAAGTCCAGTGCTTCTGCTGGGTTGGAAAAGAAATATTCCTTGTTGTTGAAAGTAACTCTTAGAGTAGCTGGATAATTCAAGCCGTATCTCAAATTTTCCACTCCCCTCATAAGACTTTTAGCCTCATTAAATGCTTTCCGTTTCCTGGAAACTTCTGCTGGGTAATCTCGGTAGATACTGATCCTTAGTCCTTCGAATTCCAGGTTTCTGTTTCTCGAGGTTTTTCGCATTATCTCGTCCAAGACGTAGTCATATTGTAGCTTTATAATCATTTGTCTTGGGGGGGCGTTTAATCTTGTCTGACGTCTCCTGACTCTATGAGCACGGGCTAATAAAGGCTTTTGTTCCAGAGATAAAACGTGTTGCAGTAGGTTCGCAGTAAATTCTCGAGGATCTTCATCTTTCTCTCGTCCTTCGGGAATACCTGCGATTCTTAGGTTTTGTCTTCTCTGGCGACCTTCTAGCTCAGTACATTTCTCGGTTATTTTAGTCAGTAAATCCGTTAGACGTTCATTTTCTGTAACCAGCTATGCTGTAGTCGCAGCAATTGTATCAGCTAGTTCTTCAAGGCTTTTTATACCAGCCGTCTGTTGGTCCAGTACCTTCTCCATAGGATTCAGCCTTTTTTCAAAGTCATTTTTGACCTTTTCAATTTTATCATTCATCTCCTTTGTCATTTCGTTCATCATTTCTGTAATTTCTTTCTTCAGATCTTCCGATATTTTCTTAGTCTTATTATTAATATTTGAATTTGTTTCCAGTTGAAATTCTTTCATTTGATTATTCATCTGGTTTATTTCTTCCCTTAAACCTGCAATTTCACGTGAAATAAAGGTTTTCAGTTCTTCACTTTCAATTTTTTTCCCTGTTCTTTTCGATACATCTTCCTGGGATGAGGTCCTACTTGAGTCCGAGGCTTCAGTCAGGCCTTCTGCCGGTCTCTGCCTGGTTGGTCGACTTTTTGATTTTTCGGTAGGGCTGCATGTTGTAGACATAACAAGTCGCGCGCCTGATGACGTCACTCACAACAATCGGTGCAGAAACGGCAGGCAGCAAGCAGCAGGCAGCAGGTAGATCCGTTAATCCCCCGTTTTTTCCCGTTTTTTTCACGGAGTTGGCTGGCGTTATCCTCTAGCCCTCCATAGCGCCACCGGAAGTCCCAAATTAAATTTTGTATCCCTGAATACTTTGCAGTATGAAAGGATCAGAAGTTATAGAACTCCATGCATACCTAAACAAGTGTAACCTTCCCCCAACCTGTGAAGACGTTACACATGCTATGTTCCGGAGGCAACCAGACCCACCTACCTCCACCATCCGCTCCATGCGGGATAAACGACAGCTGTCGCTTCCCGCAGGCGGTGAGTCTTCCAGCCAGGACCCTGCCGAGTCGGGTAGCTTTACCGCCAGTCCGAGGTGCACCTACGGGCTGTTGCGGTGTCAAGTCGGGTGCTGCTGTTTGAACAAGTAGCAGCTCTGGAGAAGCCGGCCGCTGCTGACTGCCCGCATTCCCGCAGTCCTTCGGAGCCAGTCTTGTAGCGGTCCGTTTGGACTTAGTTCTTGACTTGTCCATGATGGTTGCTCTGTAAGAAAAACCACAACAGAGCAACCACAAAATGACCTCAGGATAGTAAGTACTCACCTGCAGGTCCGTTTTAAACTTACCGCTGGAGGAGCGACACTCCTCCCGCCTGTCGCTTTGCCATGCGTTCGACGATATGTCGTGCATGCGTGCTGGCGGGGTCTTCATGTAGTCACTCACGTGACTCCGAAGTAAAATTAACAGACCAGGTTGTTTTTTCTTGTGAGTATGTCCCGATTTATCAGGATGTGCTGTGCAATACCAGATTTTAAATCATTCATTTATTCCAGGCAAGCAGCCACTTACCTTAATTTATCCACATCTTTGAAAAATCTCTAACTCACATGAGTTCCCTGCATGCAGTGAAGTTCAATGTACATGTGGATGTTTCAGGCGCAGGAGCTATGTCAATTATTTCACTGTTCTAAGCATTGTTAACTACTTTTCACCATAATTGTTAAACCTACAGTATTTTAGAATAAATCAAACTTACTGTGATTGAAGCAGACAAGATTAAATCATTTTTTTTTGTAAAATACATTAAATCCACCAAGGAAATTCTGGTCATTGACAGTTAGAATATAAGCGCCTCCAAAAATCCTCTCCTTTGCCATCATTATTACTGAAGCCTCTTCCATACTAAATACATCTTCTGCATTATCTGAGAAGGAAAACAAAGTAAATTACATAAGAAAGGAGCTGCAATGCTAATTTACATTGAAGACACAAACTGCTGGAGTAACTTAGCGGGTCAGGCAGCTTTTCTGGAGAAAAGGAATAAGCTACATTTCAGAACGAGACACTTCAGTCTGATTCCTATTTTCATTCACCTATTCCTTTTCTCCAGAGATGCTGCTTAACCTGTTGAGTTACTCCAGAATTTTGTGTCTATCTTCAAATCACATAATTAGTTCCTTTTCATTACAGTAATGTGTTTTTCGAGATGTTTCACTCTGTTTTCACCCACCTACACTCTGATACATGGTTCTGTACAATCTGTTATTACAAAATAAAAGGATTGAATAAAAAGCTAAAAACACCCTCTCTGGAATGATAGTGAATAATCTATGAATCTTCTTAAATTGATATTGATATATTGTCACGTGATACAGTGAAAACATTTTATTTATGATATCCAGGCAGGGGAAGGTGAAGACTATTTAGTTAGTTGGCATTTTATTTCATTGTCTCAAAAAAATCTACTGAAATTCACATTTACTTTTTCCAAACTTAAAATACAAGGCAGGCTCAATCTTAATCTTAATTATCTTTCTTCTCATTTCAGAGTACTACTGTAACTAGGATCTGAGATTTGGGGATTGACATCTATTATTGTCAGTTTTTTACATAATTGCTGTAATACACTGATTTAAGATTTCTGAATCCTTCCTATGATCAGGTTGTTTTCATTCTTGCTTTTTTTTCAAGTTGAGAAGGTAGACAATACCATTAGAATAATGACTTGGCATTGCACATTTCCAATTGGAGTTAGGGGAGGGAATGGGTTTCCGTAAAGACAATGTTAACAAAATTGAGAAGCAAGGCTTTCATACACATAATACAGATTTCTAAGCAAGCGGGAAAAGTTATTATACATTTTGGAGTACTACAATACGAGTGGTTCCCCTTTCTGTTGCTAATTAACTGAAACTAGTCGCACAATGAATTCTGTACGCTCTTTTCAGAATAATCCCTTATTTACTGATCACCTTTTATTAACCAAATATTGGGAGACACAGAACTCACTTCATGGGATACTAACCTGGACAAACTGGAATACACTTGGAACAATCTGTGCCATCCTTCTTTCTGGCACATAGGTCATGGCATTTTTGGACAGAAATACCACACACTATGAAAAAAAAGATACATGCAATTCAATGAACCTTTGCTTTCTTATATTTATATTACATATCTACAAATGTTCACAATCTATTCATTGATTTAAAAAGAACAAAGACATCAGCAATCATACCTTCACTAAATGAAGTTTTTACAATCCCAATGCAATTACACAATTGATCCTCTTGGCCACATATTGGTCCAGGAAATTCTGAAACACATACTGCAAAGCAACCAGTGTCATATTGAAGAACAAAATTAAACAACACTGAAGACAACAATTAGAAAATAATTATTATTAAAAATAATATTGTCAACTTTTCTCAAACACCCTTACACTGGCTTCATTAGCAAAACCATTATTTGAATTTCACTTTTTTCACCTTTTATCATTTTGGTCAGTCAAATTATTACTTTATTTACTTGAGCAACTAACACAATAAAAAAATCTTAACTTAAAATTCTCCATAAAATCTGAATGTTCTTCTTAAGTTCATTTCTTTAAAAAGAGAATATGTGTATTATTCCATTGACCATTGATAAAAATACAGTTCCAGTAAAAAATGTCTGCTACAAATGAGACCTGAATGGCCTGAAAATAATGCTACAACTAAGATTAGTATTTTGCCCATTAAAACTTTACAGATAAATTCTGCAACCCTAACACCGCCACATATTTCACTGTTCATTTATACCCCCTCCCCCCTTGCTCATAATCACCCTGAGGTTCCCACAATGCCAAGGATGCATTCCCAAAACAGTCCTGAACAACCCCAAGGCTAGAGCTTTCCCCCCCAGCCAGAAATGTCGGGTGTTTAGTTACATTTTTCCGACAGTTAAAATCAAAGTCAAAGTCAATTTTATTCGTCACATACATCCGAAGGTGCAGTGAAATGAATTTGCCAGCAGCGGTACAATTAAAAAAAGTACACACAATACACAATAAGATTTAACACAAACATCCACCACAGGATTCTTCACAGTGGTGGAAGGCACAAAGATCATTCCGACCTCCTCCTTGTTCACCCGTGGTCAGGGCTATTAATGAGTGCATTAATGTTCAAAAAATTATAAAGGATTAATTTAAAAAAATAATTAAAGTAATAAATTTAAGTAGGAAAAGAAGCCTACCTTCCCCCATTGTTCCTATATCTGTACCCTACAAACCTTATTTCAATTAGTCAGTTCTCATATCTTACACCCAGTCTGACTGATGGTGATGCTGAAAAATCTCAGCAAGACTGGATCAATCCATGGATACTTGTTCTCTACTTGCAAGGATAGTGGAACGATATCAGTCATAGCTTTCAAAGTGAATCAGATAGGCACTTGAGGGATAAACAATCATGAATAGAACTTAAGGACAAATGAGGTATAAACAGATTAATTTTTTACCTGCCGGGGTATAGATGGTCGAATAAAGATTGAAGGTGAAAATGGCTGAGGCATTAAGAAGATAAAACACATTGGGTCTCCAAGTCTCTAGTATTCCAGTGCATGCCCTTCCTTGCTGCAAGCATTCACGTTTGGCTGCAGTCAGATTAGTTTTTGAAGGGTAATCATATGGAGGTTTTAATGTCAGCCCCATCCTCCCTTTTTTCTGAAACCAGTCCATATCTGAAAGGTACATAGTTCTAAGTAAATCCACAATGCTATCTGTAAAAAGAGGGTTACAATGATTGCCAGAGTGAGGCCGCATACAAACTGGAGAAACAGCACCTCATATTGGGTAGCTTACAACCCAATGATATTAATATTGAATTCTCCAATTTAAGTTACAACCCCCACCCCCACCTCATCCCTCTTCCCTATTTCTTGTGCCTCACCTGGACTCGCACCTATTTCTCCCCTCCCCCTACATTCCTTACCCTAGTTTCACAATTCTTCAATCTTTTTGTCTCACGCCTTCTGCTTTGTTCATCTCTGGCATTTGTCCAACCATCTGCCTATCAACCTCCTCCCTCATCTTTACCCACCTATTACCTGCAGGGATTTGTCTTATTCCCCTCTCTTTCTGCTTTCTCCCCCCACCTCCCACATACAATTAGTCTGAAGAAAGGCCCCAACCCAAAACGTCAACTGTCCATGTTCTCCAGTGATGTTGCCTGACCCGTGGCGATATTCAGAGACAGTAGCATGGAGTACAGAAAAAGAACAGGACATTTGGACCTGGATGATTCCATTCCGAGGACGTGAGTTCGTATTTTTTTTTAAACCTGGCAGTTTTCATGGGGCTTTGTTTCAACAGTGAAATTTCAGTTAAACCCAATTCAATTTAGATTCCCACTGTTATCTGCCATAGGATGATTTTGGTGGGATATTTGTATACTTCAGTGAAAAAAGGTTTTCTACTACTTAGGTTCCTAGCATCCACATGGGTTAGACAGCCAGTATCTCTGTCTAGCTCTATCCTCGGTGAGCTTAGTGTGAATATTAGTGGAAACATTTGTTACAAGTTTTAGGCGGCTAATAAACTAAAAAAAGTTGTTCTCCATCAAAGCAACTTTGGGCTAATCGCTGGATATCAAATATTCTTATGGGACATAAGGAATGAAAATGTTACACTCAAAAGGAAAGGCTACGTTGATAAAATTATCATAGATATGATTTTTTGGGTCATAAGAGTGCTGAGAGAGAGGGCGCAGCAGTCAAGAGTTAACCTCTTGTAAGGAACACCAATGCAAGAAGTTAGACGTAGAATATTCTGATTGTTAAGCTAGTGAATACAGGCCATATGGGACAAGAATGGGATCTGTTTTTACACACAACAATGAGTTGATCTGTGAAGGAAAGTTCTGCAGATGCTGGTTTAAACCAAAGATACAAAAAGCTGGAGTAAAGGGGCTGATCCAATGCGCCGACGTAATTGGCGAGTTTAGAAGAGTTTGAAAAAATGTCATGTTGAAGACCTCCTTCGACTATGTAGAAGACCTCCTTCGACTATGTTGAAGACAAGCTTCAACTAGCTACGACTAACTTCTGGAAAATTGGACACCGAATAGTGGAGAGTGAAGACGACCTCCTTCGATCTCCCTTCGACTATGATGAAGACTATCTAAGACAACCTTTGACTACCTTTGTTTACCTTCGACTACCCTTGATTAACTACGACTAACATGCCGACCTTCTACAACTAAACCTACGAGTAAAAAAAGTACGATTTTTCCATGGTGACTTTTATTTTTACTCACGGATATTTTTCAACATGTTGAAAAATACACCGCGACCTAGCTGAGGCCTCGAGTGCATGGGGACTACTTTTGAGCATGAAGGAGAGTTACAAAGACCTCCTAGGACCTCGTGTCGACCATGCTGCGAGTATGAGTCGAGGGCAAACTCGCCAGAACTTGCGGATTAGGTCGCCCAAGTGGGACAGCCCCTTAACTCAGCGGGACAGGCAGCATCTCTGGAGAGAAGGGATGGGTGGTGTTTCCCTTCTTCAGACTCGTTGATTTTGTCTATTTGTTGGAAAATAGACAATAAAAAGTCAGAATGGTAACCATATCTCCACAGCATTGTAATGAATGATATCAAAGTATACAGCATTTAAAACAATATTCATATCCTCTATCCCCAAACATAGTTACCAATTTGGGTCTGTGACAGATCCAGTTCCTTTCTTTGGTCAACCATTTTGTGAACTTACAGAGTAAAGCAACTTTGTATTTTGTATACTTTTACTTAAAAGCATATTTCAACTTTCTCTCTTTCCTAATTGCCTTTTTAATTTCACTTCCAGACTTTCTGCATTCTTCTTGACTTTTTACTCTAATGGGCCTGTCCCACTTAGGCGACTGCAGGAGACTATGCAGTCGCCACATGTTCGCGGGTGGCTGCTGGGTAGTCATCTTCATGGTCGTGAGGAATTCCCGCATTATGGGAACTAGTAGCGGCCTCATTATGGTCACCGTGAATTTTTGAAAAATTAGCGGCGACTAGAATGAAGCCGCCATGGAGAGTAGCGAGAATTATCAAGCTGTAGGTGGGTTGCCAGGAGGTCCTAGAGGGTTGCCAGGAGGTCGAAGATTCTTGGAGGTTCTCGTAGGTTGTAGCCGGTGCTGACCGGTGAATTTCATTGGCTCATTGGGGAAAAAAAAGGTAAGCAGTAGTTTTCAGAACCAAGGATAACCGACCGGTAATGTTAAATGTCCGCCGAGCTTGACAGCCGTGTATCTCTGGCTTCTTAAAAGCTGTCTCCACTCCTTCTCCCCCCTCTCCTCTCCCCTCTTTTAAAGGACTTACCGTACACTGAGCTTTAGCCGTCTTTCTACAGCACCAACTTTCCTGTTCATCGCAGTGTGTGTCTGTTTCACCATGGCTTTGCACTGTGTGAATTTACTAGACAGTGCTCTCCCCGCTTGCCCTGTCCCCGCCTGCATAATGGGCTGGTGAAGGAAGCAATGTGTTTGTGCGTGTTCCACTCTGACAGTCACCGTTTCAGTTACCGTTTTTTCAGGTGACTGCCGGCAACTTGACAGTCGCCAGCAGTCCGCTGAAAATCGCCTAAGTGGAACAGGCTCATAAAAATCCCCAAAGTTTCAGAAAAAGGAAGCTTCTTGTCATCATCCAATCAGTCTTCTGCCAACCTTATTGCCAATTACTACAAAGATATCGTTCAATGTCAGAAGATGTCAAGAGAAAACGATGCTCATGATTTAATAGTGAAAGAGCAGATTGTTTTCTTTGTTATTATTGTTACCCACTGAGCCGGCAGAGGGTGCTATTAACAATACAATCAGAATCCTTGCAATGTACATTGGACCAACACTTTAAAGGGAGTAGTCAGACCATTGGACACTTTAGAGGGCAGTCATTAAAATGGATCGGACCTCCTACAGCAATCCTTGCACAGGGAAGCCTACATTGCACCTATATACTACAACTGCTAAAATTCTCTCCTTAAGGGGCCTACATTGCACCTATATACTACAACTGCTAAAATTCTCTCCTTATGCGACGACCTAATTGGCGAGTTTAGAAGAGTTTGCCCTTGACTCATACTCGCAGCATGGTCGACACGAGGTCCTAGGAGGTCTTTGTAACTCTCCTCCATGCTCGAGAGTAGTCCCCGCGTACTCGAGGCCTCAGCTAGGTCGCGGCGTATTTTTCAACATGCTGAAAAATGTCCGCGAGAAAAAAAAGGTTGCTATGGAAAAATTTTTAAAAATTTAACTCGTAGGTTTAGTCGAAGTAGGTCACAGTAGGTCGGCATGTTATTAGTCGAAGGAGGTCAAAGGAGATCGAAGGAGATCGTCTTCACTCTCCACTATTCGGTGTCCAATGTTCCCGAAGCTAATCGAGGGTAGTCTTCAACATAGTTGAAGGAGGTCTTCTACATAGTCGAAGGAGGTCTTTAACATGACACTTTTTCAAACTCTCCTAAACTCGCCAATTAAGTCGTCGCAGTGGGACCATTCCTTTAATCTTTTTAAGTAAGTTACTACTCGGAACTTAATTTACAGAATAATTTAATAATCTAAATAAGCAAGAGGATGAAAGATTACTGGAAGGAGGTGGAAATGAAGAGCTGAGGTTACATTTGGATCAGCCATGATCTTATTACATGGCAGAATATGCTGAGTGGACAAATACTTCTCCTAATTTCATGTTCATAAAAAAATGATTTTGTTGCCCAAACCCACACAGCACTGATGAAAACTCAACACAGCCTATTCACTGCAGAAACAAAATAAATGCTGGAACTCGGTGGCTTAGGCAGCATCTGTGAGGTAAAGGGATGGTCAGCATTTTAGGTTGAGATCCAGAATTAGGCTGAATGTTGAAGGAAGAGAGCTAATAAACAGGACAGAGCAGAGTGAGCTAGATGCTGGTGGGTGGAACAAGAAGAGGAGGGATGATGTGCAGAAGGAGACAGGTGGGGGTAGGGATGTGTGCTGAGACAGAAATGGTAGGTGATTGGTGTGAACACAAAAGAGAAATAAAAAATGGGTTTAGGTGTTGACTGGAGTCAGAAGGGAGAAGGGAAGGTGAAAGTTTGACATATAGGCGAGTAGGTGATGTGGATATATACATAGATATAGTTCTTAGGGCTAACGGAATCAAGCGATGTGGGGAGAAAGTAGGGACAGGGTACTGATTCTGGATGATCAGCCATGATCATAATGAATGATGGTACTAGCTTGAAGGGACGAATGGCCTACTCCTGCACCTATTTTCTATGTTTCTATGTCTATGTTTCTATAACGGAAGGATATTGAGCAGATGGAACATGGGAAAGGTTGATGTCTAGATAATGGGGAGGGGAAGAGAGGGAGACCCTGTGTGGGACTGGGAAAGGAATGCAGAGATGGGTTACCTTAAATTGGAAAATCTAACGTTCACAATTCATTAAGATGTAGTTAATCGACCAGGATATTAGGCAATATTCTTCTGAAGAAGGGTTTCGGCCCAAAACGTTGCCTATTTCCTTCGCTCCATAGAGGCTGCCGCACCCGCTGAGTTTCTCCAGCACTTTTGTATTTCTTCTAGTTTGTGTTTGGCCTCAACTTGGCAGTGGAAAAGGTAGAGGACTGACTAGTCAGTGTGGGAATCAGAAGGGGAGCTGAAATGTTAAGTCACTATAAACGTATGATAACAATTGTGGATAGACCGCAGATGCACTGTAAAATGGTTGCCAAGTCTGTTCCTCGTCTCGCCAATGTAGAGAAGGCCACATTGAGAACTTTGAATGCAATAGATCAGGTTGGATGAATCTCTGATTCATCTGGAAAGACATTTTAGGGCCGTGAACAGTGGTAAGCAATGAGGTGTAGAGAGGTCTTTCTATCACCTAGTGGCCTCAGTCTCAGCACTCCCTCTTCCCCTCCCTACCTGGATCCATGTGTTCATTTCTCTTCCCCCCCCCCCCCCCCCCCCCCCCCCCCCCATCCTCCCACCTTATGGTTGCATCTATGACTACTAGCCTCTGTCTCTCACCACCCTTCCATACACTGGCTAACCTCTCCACACTCTCAGTCTGATGCATGGTCACAACCCACGATATCAACCACTCCTTTGCATCTACAGATGCTGCTTGACCCACTGTTCTTTCAGTAGTTTTGAATTTGCTCCAGATCCATGCATTTTAAGTTCCTTGTGTTTACGTCCTACTATTAACATATTTTGCTGTAAATGGATCTTCAGTCAAATTACCCCTACGCAAAGTTTGCCAATTCTCATTTACTTACCCTTCATTGATTTACAAATAAAATGATTTTCTACTGAGCACTGAATGTCCGTTAACAGCCCAGACTTAGTATCCAATTGAACACAGTCTTTTAGGTCTCCCCTCTGAAGATCTTTTCTGAAATATCTTCAATGCATAAAACATTCATGGATTAAAATTAAAACTAGAATTAACTGATGAGTATTTATGCATAATTTGATAATGACTCTATAAATAGATATTTAACACAGTGATAAGGCGACAGTGGTGAAGCTGGTAGAACTGTAGTCTCATAGTGTCGGGCTCGATCCTGACCTGTCGTGCTGTCTGTGTGGAGTTTGCGCATTTTCCCTGTGACCACGTGGGTTTCCTCCAGTTTCCTCCTATATCTCAAAGACATACGGGTTTGTAGGTTAATTGGCCTCTAATTTACCCCTAGTGTGTAGAGAGTGGATGAAAAAATAGGATAACATAGAACTAGCATGAACAGGTAGGTGATTGATGTTCAGCATGGACTCAGTGGGCTGAAGGGCCTGTTTCCATGATGTATCTCTAAATTAAACTAAAGTATTTACATTTACATTAGGTTTAAACGAAGATAGACACAAAAAGCTGGAGTTACTCAGCGGGACAGGCAGCATCTCCGGAGAGTTCAGGTCGAGGCCCTTCTTCAGGCAAAATGTGTAAGAAGGAACTGCAGATGCTGGATTAAATCAATGATTTGGATGAAGGGATTCAAAGTAACATTAGCAAATTTGCAGATGACACAAAGCTGGGTGGCAGTGTGAACTGTGAGGAGGATGCTATGAGAATGCAGGGTGACTTGGACAGGCTGGGGGAGTGGGCAGATGCATGGCCTTTGGTAGCAAAAACAGGAAGGCAGATTACTATCTAAATAAGATAAGATAAGATGCATTTATTTGTCACATGCCAATTGGCACAGCAAAATTAAATCACCATACAGCCATACATTAAAAATAAAGAATACAACATGGAGTAGATAGGATTCAACATAAAACATCCCCCCACAGCAGGATCGAAATTTCCTACTGTGAGGGAAGGCACCAGAGTCAGTCTCTTCCCCTGATGTTCTCCAATGTTCCCCGTGGTCGGGGACTCCCCGAGCCCCCTGTAGTCGCCGCTACGGGCGGCCCGATGTTCAGGCCCGCTCCCCGGGGTGATGTAAGTCCGGCGTCGGGGCTGGAGGACGTCCTCAGCGGCCCGGACCCCGAGTCGGCCCCCTCCTACCGGAGTCCGCGGCTCCCAAAGTCCACTGGCCGCGCCGGGTGGAGATGCAATGCTGACGGTCAGCGCCGCCCGCATTGGGAGCTCTCTAAACCAGAGCTCCACGATGTTGGAGCAGCGGCCCAACGCTCCGGAGCTCCATCGATGACCCATGTAGGCATCGCCCGGTCCGCGGAGACTACAGCGCCACGCCGCCACTGTTGCAGCTCTGGTCCGGTTCCCGGTCCCCGGCAGGAAAGGCCGCTCCGATCCAGGAGGTCGGCCGCGAGGGGGGGGGGGGGGGGGGCGCGAGGACGCGGCTCGGAGAAATAGTCGCGTCCCCGCCAGGAAGCGACTGGGAGTTAGTTTCCCCCTTACCCTGCCCCCCTCCCCCACTTAGAAAAGTTAAAGATTCCCCCAAACACAAACTTTAAACTGACTAAAAATTTTAAAAAAGATGGAAAGACAAACTGGCTGCAAGCAGAGGCTGCTGGCAGTGGCGTCAAGTTGGGAAAAGGGGAAGTACAACGGGATCTGGGGCTCCTTGTACATCAGTCTATGAAAGTAAGCATGCAGGTACAGCAGGCAGTGAAGAAAGCAAATGGCATGTTGGCCTTTATAACAAGAGGAATCGAATATAGGAGCAAAGAGGCCCTTCTGCAGTTGTACAGAGCCCTAGTGAAACCACACCTGGAGTATTGCGTGCAGTTTTGGTCCCCTATTTGGAGGAAGGACATTCTTGCTATTGAGGGAGTGCAATGTAGGTTTACAAGGTTAATTCCCGGGATGGCGGAACTGTCATATGCTGAGTGAGTGGAGCAGCTGGGCTTGTACACTTTGGAGTTGAAAAGGATGAGAGGGAATCTCATTGAAACATATAAGATTGTAAAGGGCTTGGACGCGCTAGAGGCAGGAAACATGTTCCCGATGTTGGGGGAGTCCAGAACCAGGGGCCACAGTTTAAGAATAAGGGGTAAGACGAGGAAACACTTTTTCTCACAGAGAGTGGTTAGTCTGTGGAATTCTCTGCCTCAGAGGGCAGTGGAGGCATGTTTTCTGGATGCTTTCAAGAGAGAGCTAGATAGGGCTCTTAAAAATAGCGGAGTCAGGGGATATGGTGAGAAGGCACGAACGGGGTACTGATTGGGGATGATCAGACATGATCATATTGAATGGCGGTGTTGGCTCGAAGGGCCAAATGGCCTACTCCTGCACCTATTGTCTATTGTCTAAACTGAAGAAAGACACAAAAAGCTGGAGTAACTAATGGTTTTGGACAATTGGAGGACCTCAAAGGTACTGTATAAAACCAAGCTTCTCTTGAATTGCTTTAATTGAAAAGGGTGTAAAAAGGATTTTCGAGGTGGTTACCGAGGCTGGAGGTGAGTTGTAAGGGGAGGCTGGATCTTTTTTGTCCTGGTGTTCAGGTTGCTAAGGGCTATGCAGAAATATATACAATCATGAGGAACATACATAAGGTGAGCAGTCAAATCTTTTCCCCGGGGTAGGGGAGTGAAAAAGTTGTGTTTTAAGGTGAGAAGGGAAATATTTAAAAGGCCCTGAGAGAGTGGTGCATACGTGGAACAAGCTGGCAGAAAGGTAGTAGAGCGAGTAGAATTTTTCAACATTTAGAGGATACTTGGATAGGAGCTCAGATAATAATGGTTTGGAGGGATATGGGCCAGGTGCTGAAAAGTAGGACTAGCCATGCAACAGGAAGAGTAGATAACAAGGATTCTGGCCCTGTCCCACGATGTGAGTTCATTCAAGAGCAAAAAATCAAACTCATGGTAAGCACGGAGAATGAACGTAGCGGGTACGTCGGAGCTCGGGGACGTCTCTTAGCGGCTCGTAACGCTGACGGCAGGTACTCGTGAAGACTCGCTAACGGCAGGTAAGCTCGGGAAGACTCGTGAAGATTTTTCAACATGTTGAAAAATGTCCACGAGAGCCCCGAGTACCGACGAGTGGCCATTACCGTAAAGGGCCTGTCTCACCAGCATGCGATTGCATGCGGCTAGCGCAACCTAACGTGGTCGCTTGAGCCGTACGGCCTCGCGGGGCTGGTCCCACTTCGATCGCCGGAGACGTATGGAGTTGTGCGGGGCTGGGCCCGACATCGCGCGGGGCTCTGAAAAACTTACACTGTCCAAACAGCCTGTCGGCCCGCAGCCGCATTGAGGACATACGCAGCGTCTCGACGTTGTACGCAGCGTCTTGATGGCGCATGCCTAGCGCGTGGTGCCATGACGTCACCGACTGGCATGCTGTTGCGTGATGACTTCACCGCCCGATGCTGTGCGATGTCCAAATTCAGTCGGCCCGCCTCCTGCCCAGCTGATTGGTGAGTATGATGTCGGGACCAGCCACGAAAAACTCCATACGCCTCCGCAGTTCGAATTGGGTCCGGCCCCGCGAGGCCGTACGCCTCAAGGGACCACGTTTGGTCGCGCTAGACGCATGCAAACACATGCAGGTGTGACAGGCCCTTAAATCTCCAAGTTCGAATCAGGGCAAACTCGGTAGAACTTTTTGAATGAACTCATACAGTGGAACAGGACTTTAAGAATCTTAACATCAAAGATTTACAGGAAATCCGTGATATCAGTTTAGTACCAGTTGGGATGTAGGCAACTAATTAATGAACGCACAACTTCATGTAATTGCGTTACTCTGCTCCTATCTAGCCATTGAATTAAAAATAAATGGATAAAGCAACAATTATAATAACAGTAACAAACTCACGGAATCAGGGCAATATTCAAAGGATTATTTGTTGTCCAGTGAAAATCAGATTCAGCTGCACGATCATTGAGTCCAGTCCAATAAACTCCAGCGGCCTCCCTTGTGAACCAATCCTGTTGTAAAATAATTCAATTTAAATGTTAAATTCTCTTCCTTTTAAACAGTCAACCCTGACTGGTCTGAGGAATCTATATGATGAGAGCATGTCCATAAACTTGATTGTGACATGATTTAGAGTAGTATGAATAGCTGTCACAAGAGAAAGTTACACTTAACATAGTCTCATACATCGGATTCTTGCTTGAATCCTACATGGCTGTTTGCCATTCACAAACATTTTGGAAAGCTAATCCATGCCTCTATTGAGGACACTGAATATTTTCTTGCGAGATATTTCGGTATCAGAAGAAGCAAATATGCTATCACCTTCTCTATGAGAAATACACATCTGTTTTTTTTATCAACAATATCATCTAAAAAGTGGCTAAGACAAAACCACTATAAACGATAGATTTTATTGTATCCTATTAAGAAATTGTTAAAATTATTAAAACATTAACAAGAAAGGTGAAAGTAAATCCAAAGGGTTTCTACAGCTATATTAAGAGATTAAGAGGGGATCTTATAGAAACTTACAAAATTCTTAAGGGGTTGGACAGGCTAGATGCAGGAAGATTGTTCCCGATGTTGGGGAAGTCCAGGACAAGGGGTCACAGCTTAAGGATAAGGGGGAAATCCTTTAAGACCGAGATGAGAAAGACTTTTTTCACACAGAGAGTGGTGAGTCTCTGGAACTCTCTGCCACAGAGGGTAGTTGAGGCCAGTTCATTGGCTATATTTAAGAGTGAGTTGGATGTGGCCCTTGTGGCTAAGGGGATCAGAGGGTATGGAGAGAAGGCAGGTACGGGATACTGAGTTGGATGATCAGCCATGATCATATTGAATGGCGGTGCAGGCTCGAAGGGCTGAATGGCCTACTCCTGCACCTAATTTCTATGTTTCTATGTTTCTATTAATAGCAAAAGGATAACGAGGATAAAATTGGACCATTAGAGAGACAAAATGGACAGCTATCTGCAGAGCCAAAAGAGATGGGGGAGATATTGAACAATTTATTTTCTTCGGTATTCACCAAGAAGGATATTGAACTATGTGAAGTAAGGGAAAAAAAAGTAGAGTAGCTATGGAAACTATGAGATTCAAAGAGGAGGAAGTACTGACACTTTTGAAAAATATAAAAGTGGATAAATCCCCAGGTCCTGATAGGATATTCCCTAGGACATTGAGGGAAGTTAGTGTAGAAATAGCAGGAGCTATGACAGAAATATTTCAAATGTCATTAGAAACGGGAATAGTGCCGGAGGATTGGCGTACTGCGCATGTTGTTCCATTGTTTAAAAAGGGTTCAAAGAATAAAACTAGCAATTATAGACCTGTTAGTTTGACGTCAGTGGTGGGTACATTAATGGAAAGGATACTTAGAGATAATATATATAAGCATCTGGATAAACAGGGTCTGATCAGGAACAGCCAACATAGATTTGTGCCTGGAAGGTCATGTTTGACAAACCTTCTTGAATTTTTTGAAGCGGTTACTAGGGAAATTGATGAGGGTAAAGCAGTGGATGTTGTCTATATGGATTTCAGTAAGGCCTTTGACAAGGTTCCCCATGGAAGGTTTGTTAAGAAGGTTCAATCTTTGGGTGTTAATGGTGAAGTAGCAAGATGGATTCAACAGTGGCTGAATGGGAGATGTCAGAGAGTAATGGTGGATGGCTGTTTGTCAGGTTGGAAGCCGGTGACCAGTGGGGTGCCTCAAGGATCTGTGTTGGGTCCACTGTTGTTTGTCATGTACATCAATGATCTGGATGATGGGGTGGAAAATTGGATAAGTAAATATGCAGATGATACTAAGATAGGTGGTGTTGTGGATAATGAAGTAGATTTTCAAAATCTACAGAGAGATTTGGGCCATATGGAAAAGTGGGCTGAAAGATGGCAGATGGAGTTTAATGCTGATAAGTGTGAAGTGCTACATCTTGGCAGGACAAATCAAAATAGGACGTACATGGTAAATGTTAGGGAATTGAGGAATGTTGTGGAACAGAGAGATCTAGGAATAACTGTGCATAGTTCCCTGAAGGTGGAATCGCATGTAGATGGGGTGGTAAAGAAAGCCTTTGGTGTGCTGGCCTTTAAAAATCAGAGTGTTGAATATAGGAGCAGGGAAGTAATATTAACATTGTACAAGGCATTGGTGAGACCAATTCTGGAGTATGGTGTACAATCTTGGTCGCCTAATTATAGGAAGGATGTCAACAAAATAGAGAGAGTACAGAGGAGATTTACTAGAATGTTGCCTGGGATCCGGCAACTATGTTACAGAGAAAGGTTGAACAAATTAGGTCTTTATTCTTTGGAGCGCAGAAGGTTAAGGGGGGACTTGATTGAGGTCTTTAAAATGATGAAAGGGATAGACAGAGTTGACGTGGATAAGCTTTTCCCATTGCGGGTAGGGAAGATTCAAACAAGAGGGCATGACATGCGAATTAAGGGACGGAAGTTTAGGGGTAACGTGAGGGGGAACTTCTTTACTCAGAGGGTGGTGGCTGTGTGGAATGAGCTTCCAGCAGAAGTGGTGGAGGCAGGATCGATTTTAACATTTAAAAGTAAAGTGGATAGGTATATGGACGGGAAGGGAATGGAGGGGTATGGTCTGAGTGCAGGTAGATGGGACTAGGGGAAAACAAATGGTCGGCACGGACTGGAAGGGCCGAGAGGGCCTGTTTCTGTGCTGTAATTGTTATATGGTTATATGGTTATTAACGTTTACAGGCTATCCAGATATTCAACTATCTTAACATCATAAGTAAGCTAGGCGGGTGAGCAGTCCTCTCCTAGCAAGAAAGACAGAACACAATACGTAACAGAATTCAACATAAAACATAAACATCCACCACAGCGGAACCAGCACCTCCTGCTGTGGTGGATGGCACAAAAGTCCAGTCAGTCTTCCTCCTCCGTTCACCCATGGTCATGGCCATGAACCCTCCGCAGTCATTGCTAGACGGCCCGATGTACAGGCCCTCTCGCCGGGATAATCGAAACTCCGACCTAGGGACGGATCGGAACACTCCGCGGCGTAGAATTCCCGAATCGGCCGCTTCCTAAGACCGAGACCGGAGACCGCAGCTTCATGATGCCACGACCACAGGCCCCGCGATCAGAGCACCTCTGCCGGTCCTCGGCAAAGGATCGCAGGCAGCGTTGGAGTCCGTGCAGCGCCCGCGGCTAGAAGCTCCACAGACCGAGCTCCACGATGGTAAAGTCAGCAGGCCCGGCAAAGGATCACAGCTCCGCGATGTTAGTCCATGCTGCGCTCGCTGCTGACTCTGGGCTCTGGGCCTGTCTCCAGTCAGAAAGGCCGCACCAATCCAGTTGTTAGGCCATGAGAGGGGCGAAAATGCGACACGGAGAAAAGTCACTTCTCCGTTGAGGTAAGTGCCTGGGAACGGTGTCCCCTATTCCCCCCCCCACCACCCCGCACACAAGACACACCGGGAGACATACATTCAGGCACTCTTGAAACAACAAAATGTCCAAAGAAACACACGAGCTGCTGGCAAGGCTGCCACGCACGGTGCCATCTTGGGGGGGGGGGGGGGGGGATCAGATATTCAACTGTTCATTTTTATATTTACCTTTTCTTCTATGGTGTCCAGGTACAGCAATTCAGTGCCTCTATAAGCCCTACAGACATTTAGTGCTTTTTCCCAAGTAGCCGTGAAAGTAGAACTCCAAAGGTAACAGTGATCATTAAAAATGTGCCAGTTGGCATCCCCAGGGCAATTAATACCATCTGCATAAAGAAACAAATAGATAAACATCTCAGTGAAAATGCTCAGAATATCCCGTTTTAAAGTAATACAGGTTATTTATAAAAGGAAACTTTGATTACATTACGTTATATCCTTCCACTAATGCAAATTACCATCCATTTAGTATGTAGTTTACTAATAAACACAAGATTTAAAGTGATTGGATTGGCAGATTGTTCTTCAAATCTAGTTCTGGCTGAAGTTCTCTAGGGGGCTGTTGTGAAGCTGCGATATTCTGACTCTGCAGATTTAGTGGTAAATTTCTACCTCTGTCAAACAAGAAGCTTCTGGGCGGCATAGTAGCACAGAGAGGTGCTGCCTCACAGGTCTGGGTTCATTCCTGACTATGGGTGTAGTCTGTGCGAAGTTTGTACGTACTCCATGTAACTGCATGGCTTTTCTCCAAATTTCCTTCCACATTCCAAAGACATACATGTTTATAGGTTAATTGGCTTCTGTAAATTGCCCTGAGTGTAGAAGGTGCAAAAGTGGGATAACATAGAACTAGCGTACAGGTGATCAAGTCGGTGTGGAATTGGTGGGCTGAAGGGCCAGTTTCCACATTGTATCTCTAAACTAAACTAAACTTTATGGTAGTTTGGATGATAATCTCTGCCTTTTCCACCAATCTGGGATACCTGATCTGTGTATTGTCATCATTGCCATAAGCAAAATCTCCATTATATAATGTGGGCCACATGCCAATCTTCACATCTAATGAGGCAAATCTTTGGCATCTCTTTTGCCGCTGAAAAGCAGTTTATTTTTGGCTACCTCCAGTTATCTTCTTGCACTCATTTGTTCAAGCAGCCTCTGTGCACAGGTAAGCACATTTCTAGTTAGTTTGTTCACACTCTATTACTCAACATCCCTTGGGTTGAGTACTGCAAAAGCCAGGATGCTCAAGTAGGAGAATGACTAATGATTGTGCATTCCTGATTTTACTTCGGAGTCACGTGAGTGACTATGTGAAGAAGTCCCGCCTGGCGCATGATCGGCATTACGTCGACGCTGTCGGTAGGCAAAGAGCTGCAGAGCGCAGTTCCACCAGCGGTAAGGAACAGGCCCGCAGGTAAGTAGATTGAATTATTTTACAGGGCGTGTTCAAACTCCGTGGTGCTGGCGTGCAGAGACAGCAGGAGTTGAAAGGAAGAGGAAATACTTCGGAGGAAAAACGGAGGTTAAAATGCATCCCGGGTAGAATCTCAGCGATCTGGACGGCAGATTAGTGCGGAGCCGGTTCCGATACCGGTGGCCGTTAAAATTAACCGTAGGGAGCATTTAGTCGCTCCACAAACAAAAGCCACAGGAAGAATCTCCGGTGGGAAGGAAAATAAAGAAGTCTGAGAGGCCGTGGTTTTAAATTGTTTTAAATGATTTTAATAAGGAAAGGCCAGACAAGAAAGCCTTATGGCTCATAATAAATGAAATGGAGAAATACTCCAAATTATTTTCAACCAAGGGTCTAAATAAAAACCCAGAATATTCCCAGGCAGGCCCTGAGGGGTTTCCATAGACAAGTATATGGTGCTTTTACCACTGTGGGAATATAAACCTCAGATTGGGCTGGAGGTATTGTCCTTGAGCAAGTCTCAGGAGTACCAGGACAGTAAAGAAACTGACCCTAAAGTGGTGTTTTTGGTCATAAGTACCCACCACAGCACAAGTATAAATTCAGGTATACTTAATGGGTACAAAGTACGATACCTGAAGGAAGCGGTGAGGCCATGGAAGGTAACCGTGGTGGCTAACATCAATTGGTTTCTCACCAGCTTCAGGAGGCTGTTATGGTTGAAACAGCAGATTTATATGAAAACACTTGTGCTTTACTAGGGTGCCAACGGTGAATCCGATTAAGGCACCCATGTCTTCAATAGCGTGGAAGCACAGGGAATACGATTCCAAAGAATTTCAAGTTGCGGGTGGCATTACTGCTTATGGGAAGCAAGTGAAAAATTGTGCAATGGAAAAAAATTAAAAGGACAAGTGTCATTGTTTATAGCTCATATGTTGAGCTCAATGGTATGAGAGGAAAATTGCCATACGGACCATTTTGCACTTTAGATTTGCAGGTCAATACAGATCAAGCTATGTTCAAACTCGTGGTTATTATGGAGTAAACCTGCCTAAAAACAAATCAAAAACATTGATAAAGAGGCCAAAGATATCAGCCTCATTAAACGTTTGCAAAATTGGCTGGTCCAATGTGAAGGGGATTTGATATGTGGATCAAACAGAGGCAGGAGTATGGTGAGTAAGTATTTTTATCCAGCACAGCCTTATGTTAACCCATATTGTTGGGGAAGAAGGCCATCATGTGCATTTGGAGAGGTACAAAAACTTTATTCTATCACAGAGGAAGCTTTTGTTGAACCTCCGATTGGTGGTAGATTACAGGTGTGAGCTGAATGGTTTATATTAGATACTGTGTAAGGATCTACAATAAAATTTGTAGGAGTTGATCCACCTGTACAGAATTAATCTAATCCTAGTTTATGTTTCTGCACCTGAAAAATCTCAAATAAAGAAAAGATAAGAAATTATTTAGGGAAAGTGCAATGGGGAAAAAACGGAGTAAGCATCCACAACAAATTGTATCAAATAATTTCCCCAGGCAGAAGAAGATGGTGGTTGAAGAGTCATTCTAGACATCACACACTTTAATACATTTGTCCAGTATAAAACATTTCAAAATGGACACCTTCAACACTGCAAGGCAGTTGTTATCAACAAGCTGTTAATTGGTTACTATAGAATTGAAGGATGCGTATGATTTAGTACCAAATTATCATCATGTTCACAGATACTTGAAAATTAATTAAATGGGTCAGCTATGGCAATTTAAGGCATTATCTAATGGATTAAGCTCAGCTTCTAGGCTGTTCACACAATGGTTCAAACCAGCACTTGCACTGATAAGGACACATGGTCATGGTTATCTTGATGACATTTTAATTGGCAATGCTGATCAGGAGTCAGGTGGAAAATTAGTGCAGCAAATACAAGCCTGTTGAAAGACTAGGGTCCTGATCCATCCAACAAAATCTAAGCTTCAGCCATCCCCAACAATTTACTATTTGGGGTTTGTGAGTGATTCAGTACCATGTTCGGTAAATTTACCAACAAACAAAGTGTCAATATTACAAATGTGTGTCGTTGCCTTGTTGACGAGCCTTATCCCTCCATCCGAAAAGGAGCTTAGGTAAATTAGTAACACTATTTCTGTAGTAGAGTTAGTTGGTCCACTGCATTACCAAAAAAGCTAAATAGGGCAAAAACACAAACACTAGAAGAGTGTGCAGGCCATTTTGAAAGGCCTATGCAATTGCCAAAGGAAGCTTTATCAGAGTTACAGTGGTGGATTGAGAATGTTCCACAAGCTGCTTAAAACATATTAGCTCAGCAGCCAGCAGTCATTGCAAACTGAAGCAAGTATTCTCGGATGGTGGATAGCTTCTCGGTTTTTTTTGGGCTAGATAAGTGTAATATCTGTTCTTATCAGGCTAATATCTGATACATCCCTTATCTAGGGGGCTACGGACAATAACACCAGGTGGTGGCAGATGGATTGTCCAAGAAACTTATTTCTCCAAACATTTGGTAGTAATTATTTGGAGTTGTTAGGAGCTTTTATGGATTAAAAGCTTATTGTTCTACTACGAAAGATTTGCATGTCCAATTACAAGTAGACAATACCACAGCTGTGGCATATATCAATCACATGGGTCAAGTAAGATCATTATCATATGATTATCTGGTTAACCAGATGTGGCATTGGTGTATCTTTAAGAATATTTGGCTTTCAGCTGCATCTCAGGGAGAGACAATATTGTGGCAGACAACAGATCACGAAAATTTAAAGACAATACAGAATGGATATTAAATCCACAAGTTGGAAAACATTGTCAGTGGAATGGATTACCTGACATTGATCTGTTGCGTCTAGATTAAAGCACTAATTGCCCAAATGCATCTCATGGGAACCCAACCCAGGACCAATAGCTGTGGATGCATTCTCATTACATTAGGGGGGGGAGAAATATGTTCTTTTATGTTCCCCATTCTGTCTGATTAGGCAATGTCTGATGAAAATATAGCAAGACTCTGCCACGGGCGGTTTGGTGGCCCAAATCAGACACAGTCATGGTTCTCATTGATATTTAGAATAATAATTGAACCATTTATGACGATTCCTAGCTGCAGTAATTGGTGGCCCAAATCCGGACACAGTCATGATTCTCATTGATGTTTAGAGTAATAGTTGAACCATTTATGACTATTCATAGCTGCAGTAAATTGTTGAAAAATTCATCCATGGCATGATCATATGAATTTATTAATCTGCAGGTTCTGACCAGACCATTACAAGAGCTTGGACTGTCGGATAGGACCATGAATGTTATAACTGCAGCTTGGAAAAATAGCATTAAAAACAGTATTTTACTTCGGAGTCACCTGAGTGACTACGTGAAGAAGCCCCGCCTGGCGCTTGATCGGCATTACGTCGACGCTGACGGCAGAGCAAGAGTTGCAGAGCGCAGCTCCACTCAGCAGTAAGAACGGGCCCGCAGGTAAGTGCAATTGATTTACTTTAGGGTATTCTAAAAACCGTTACGTTGGCGTATAGAACCAGCAAAGTGAAAGTAAATTTTTTTTTAACAAAAAACAGAGTCATGCTGGCGTACAGAGTCAGCAAAGATAAAAAATTGAAACAAAATGGAGAAGTCTCAGAGGAAGATTTCGTGGGTAAAAAGATCGTCCCGGGGAGAGGCTAAAGAGTCGGGACAAGAAATTAGTGCGGAGCCGGTTCCGATACCGGTGGCCGTTGATTCACCCATTAGTGAGACTATAATTTCTCCAGAAACTAAAACCACGGAGGAAAATTTGCCTAAGAAAAGTTAAAAGAAATCCGTGAGGCCCGTGGTTTCTGATGATGACTCTGATAATGAAAGTCCTCCGGATCATAAAGCTATATGGCTTAAAATGGAACATATGGAGAAAGTGCTCCAAAATATTATAAGACAAGGGTCAAAGAACCCAGAATGTTCCCAAACAGACCCTGAGGGGTTTGAATATCCAGAATATGGCTATGTGCCAAATTGGGAATATGAAACTCCAGATCCAGGATTAAGGGTGGAGGAAGTCCCAGGAGTATCAGGGCTGCAAGAGACAGACCCTGAAAGTGGTGATGTGGATTATGAGTGCACACCACAAATAAAAAAGAAAAGGCCATATGTGCCTGATATGGCAAAAGATTTTGCTATACCTGAAGGAAGTGGTGAGGCTATGGAAGAAAACCTAGCTGCCAGCATTAATTATATGGTATCTCACAAACTTCAAGATTCTGTTATGGCTGAAACAGCAGAATTAGATAAAACACCGAAAAATTGCACCTCATTGAAGGTACCTACGGTGAATCCGACTATATGGACACCTATGTCATCAGTCATGAGAGGACAAGAAATAAGGTTTCAAAGAATCCTCAAACTGATTTCAGTTGCCATTACTGTTTTTTGAAAGCAAATGGAAGGGTCAGAAATGATCAAAATCCAAAGAGATACATTGGGCTTATTGTGCAATTCCTTTTATGAAATCAATTGTATGAGGAAAATTGCGATTCGGCCCATATTTCATCCTAGATTTGCAGGTCTGTGCCAATCAAGTGGTGTTCAAACTCCTGGTTATCTATTTGTAGAAAACCTGCCTAAACAAATAAGAGAAACGGATGAAGAGGCCAAATCTATTAGCTACATGAGACCTTTCGTTTTTGGACAAAAAAGGTACTATACACCAAGAAGGGGATCTGATTTTGGAACAAACAGAGGCAGGAATATGGTAAGGAAATATTACCGTCCAACACAGCCTAATGTTCACCCATATACGGGGAGAAGGAGACCACCACGTTCATATGGAGAGGTACAAAAACTTTATTCTGTTCTTGAAGGAGATTACAAATGTTTTATGATGAATGGCTTTGCATCACATCTGACCGATTTATTTTACAAACTGTTTCAGGAGCTACAATAACATTTAAAGGTGTTGATTCTCCGGTACAATATAAACCTATTCATGGTTTCATGTTCTCTGCTGTTGAGGAAGCAGAAATTAATGTGGAAATTGACAAATTGTTTAAAAAAAGTGTTATTGAAAAAACTGTTGAGCATCCACACCAATTTGTGTCAAACATCTTTCCAAGAGATAAAAAAGATGGTGGTTGTAGAATTATTCTGGACCTTACAAACTTTAATACATTTGTCCAGTATAAACATTTCAAGATGGAAACGTTCAACACTGCAAGACATTTGATAACAGCAGGTTGTTATATGGTTATTCAGTACCAATATATCGGTTTTTTCGGAGGTACTTAAAATTTTATTGGCTGGGACAGCTGTGGCAATTTAAAGCATTACCAAAATGGGTGAAGTTCAGCTCCTAGGCTTTTCACAAAGCTGTTGAAGCCAGCTTTAGCACAATTAAGAGCACAAAAGCACATCGTTATGGCTTATCTTGATGACGTTTTAATTGTCAGTAATAGTCAAGAATCAGCTGGAAAAATCAGTTTCAGCAACTAAAACTTTATTTGAAAAACTAGGGTTCCTGATTCACCCAATTAAGTCCAAGCTGCAGCCAGCACAAACAATTATTTAGGTTTTGTGATTAATTCAGTTACTATGTTAGTAACTTTGCCAATGGACAAGATTGTTGATATTTCAATTGTATGTTGGGGCCTCATTCACAAGCCTTATCCCTCCATCCGAGAGGTAGCAAAGGTTATTGGTAAATTAGTAGCAGCATTTCCTGCAGTGGAATTGGGTCCATACATTATACCAAAACCTTCAAAGGGACAAAACGCAAGCTTTAAAAAAGCGAGCAGGCCATTTTGATAGGCCTATGCAATTATCAAAAGAAGCTTTATTGGAATTACAATGGTGGATTGAAAATGTTCCACATGCTGCTAAAAACATTTTAATACAGCAGCCTGAAGTATTTTTACAAACAGATGCAAGTGCTCTCGGATGGGGGGGCGACAGATACATTTACCAGCTGTAGGGGCAGATGGACTGTCCAAGAGGAATTGTTTCTCCAAACATATGGTATTAATTATTTGGAGTTATTGGGGGCATTTTATGGACTAAAAGCCTATTGTTCTACAAAAAAGGATCTGCATGTCCAGGTAGAATTAGACAATAAGACAGCTGTTGCATATATTAATCACATGGGTGGAGTAAGATCGGTATCATGTGATTGTCTGGTCAATCAGATAGTGAGCACCAAATTTGGGTTTCAGCAAGTTATATCCCAGGTAAAGACAATGTGGTGGCAGACAACAGATCAAGGGTATTTAAAGACACACAGAATGGATGTTGAACCCACATGTTTTCAGTAAAATTGTTATTCGCTATGGGTTACCAGACATTGATCTGTGTGCACCAAAATCATCAATTGCCTAAATATGTGTCTTGGGATCCAGATGCAGTAGCAGTAGATGCATTTTCGCTACATTGGGGAAATATGTTCTTTTATGCTTTCCCTCCATTTGGCCTGGTTAGGCAATGTCTTAAGAAAATAGAACAAAATTCTGCCACAGGACTGTTGGTGATTCCAAATTGGCCCACACAACCATGGTTCCCGTTGATGTTAAATATGATTAAGGAACCATGTATGTCAATTCCTAGCTGCAGTGATTTGTTAATACAACCAGTAACAAAATAAATTCACCCATTACATGTTCATATGAATTTGTTAATCTGCAGGTTTTGACCAGACCACTACAAGGGCTTGGACTGTCGGATAGGACCATGGATGTTATAGTCGCATCATGGCGAGATAGCACTAAGAAACAATATACGACACATATAAAGAAATGGGAAGTTTTTTGTAGACAATCAAATATATCTTATCATACTGTAAACATTTCAAACATATTGGAGTTCCTTGCTGAGTTGTATTTTGAGCAGCACTTGAGTTATAGTGCCATTAATAGTGCTCGTAGTGCTTTATCGTCCTATTTAGGACAAATTTCTGACCATGAATCAATTGGATCTCATCCATTAATATCCAGGTTTATGAAAGGAATTTTTTAACAAAAATCCACCCAAGCCAAGATATACAGAAATTTGGGATGTCAGCATTGTACTTACTTTGCTTAGGCAATGGACTCCAATCACAGTTATGTCTTTGGAAAAATTAACATTTAAAGTAATAATGTTAATGGCGTTGGTATCAGCACAAAGAGTGCAAACATTGCAAATGCTACGTTTAGATTGTATGCATGTGGCTTCAGATAACATTGTGTTTTACGTTTATGATCTGATCAAACAAAACAGACCAGGAAGAACTGGAGCTAAGGTAATGTTTTAAGCTTACCCTATTGATCCAACGTTGTGTGTAGTTAGACACTTGAGTCAATATATAAAAGTCACCAAGAGTCTTCGAGGTGATGAAAAAGCGTTATTTATTACGCATAAGAAACCACACACAAAAGCATCAGTACAAACCATTTCTAGATGGTTAAAACAGGTGTTACTTTTAGCGGGCGTAGACACTGATGTGTTTAAATCTCACTCCACCAGGGCTGCAGCTACGTCCGCGGCAAAGTTACAGGACGTACCGCTCGAACACATTTTAGAAGCCGCAGGGTGGTGTAAAGAAGAAACTTTTTCAAAGTTCTACGATAAACCTATTCTCACAATGACAGGCTTTGGACACGCGGTGTTGGGTTCACTGTAATCACCTGCTTTGTTTCACTATCGATTTATATTATCGACTTATGTTATCACTTTATATCTTTTATCACTTTGTAGTGATTTTCCCCAGGTATAAAAAAGGGGTTATTATTTGTTCTTTTATCACTAAAAGATTTATGAAATAAACTAAAAGTGAATTCTGGTAAAAGGTTATTTACTCATTTATGTGTTGACTTAGCCGAACTGTCGTATGGAATGACTCTACGACATAAAAAACACAGAAGCTACAAAATCTTCACGTAGTCACTCACGTGACTCCGAAGTAAAATAGTAAATTAAATGAGAACTTACCAGTTCGAAGTTTGATCGTTATTTTATGAGGAGTAACAATAAGGGATTACGTGCCCTCCACTCCCGACCCTCATAAAATAAATGATCTGATAGTTCTAAATCTATGTTGAGCCTTACTATCTTACTCCGGCTATTATGTTCTGTGTTTTTCATGCCGCTGCTTTGAAGTATGCCGATAAAGTGCCAGGCGGGGCTTCTTCACGTAATCCCTCATCGTTACTCCTCATAAAATAACGATCAAACTTCGAACTGGTAAGTTCTCGTTTAATCTTACTATTTTGTTTATAAAAGAAATTGGAAGTCTTTGGTAGACAGTCAAAGATATTTTATCATACTGCTAACATATCAGATATATTGGAGTTCCTTGCAGGATTGCATTTTGATCAGCACCTAAGCAATAGGGCCATTAATAGGGCTCATAGTGCTTTATCGTCCTATTTAGGACAAATTGCTGACCATGAATCTAGCGGGTCTCATCCGTTAATATCCCGATTGGGAAAGGAATATATATTAAAATCTGCCCAAAGTAAAAATATAGAAGTTGGGAGGTCAGCATAGTTCTTACTTTGCTTAGGCAATGGGCTCCAATTCTATCATTGTTTCGGAAGTTAACATTTGAATAATGCTCATGGCTTTAGTATCAGCACAAAGAGTGCAAACGTTAGACTGTATGCATGTGGCTACAGATAACATTGTCTTATATGTTTATGACTTAACCCAAACAAAGCAGACCAGGAGGAGCTGGAACCAAGGTAAATTTTAAAGCATATCCTATCGACCAAAAATTGTGTGTGGTTAAGCATTGACTCAATATGTTGAAGTAGGCAAGAGTCTCCATGGTGGTGAGACAGCGCTATTTATTACACACAAAAAAACACATAAAAGTATCAGTACAAACTGATGGTTCCCGATAGTTACATTCTAGATGGTTAAAACAGGTTTGGGACTCAGCAGGAGTAGACATTGAGATGTTAAAAATCACTCTATCAGGGAGGTAGGTACATCCACGGCAAAGGCACAGGATGGGCCACTCGATCAAAAAATTAGAGGCCGTAGGAGGATGTAAAATAAAATTTTCAAAGTTTACAAGAAACCAGTTCTCACGGTGTCAGGGTTGGACACGCAGTGTTGGGTTCTCTTTGATTGTGCTTTGTTTTATATTATCAATTTATGTCTTTGGTTATAAATCTTCCCCTACGATAGAAGGGTTATTACTTTCATTCTTTTATAATGAAAAGACTTATTACATAAACTAAAGAAATGTTTAAAAGATGTATTATTTACTCACTACTGTGTTGATTGAGCCAGAGTGTCGTATGGAATGAATCTACGACATGAAAAACACAGCTACAAAATCTTCACGTAGTCACTCACGTGACTCCGAAGTAAAATAGTAAGATTAAACGAGAACTTACCAAGTTTGATCGTTATTTTATGAGGAGTTACGATGAGGGATTACGCGCCCTCCACTCCCAACCTCATAAAGTAAATGATCATCTGGTAGTTCTAGCCTATATTGAGCCTTACTATCTTACTCTGGCTATTAGTGCTGTGTTTTTCATGCCGCTGCTTTGAAGTATGCCGATCATGCGCCAGGCGGGACTTCTTCACGTAATCCCTCATTGTAACTCCTCATAAAATATCGATCAAACTTCAATCTTGGTAAGTTCTTGTTTAATCTTACTATTTTATGTCATTCTCTGGAAAGTGAGATACTGCTTCCCATGTTCAAACTGCCAGTTCTCTTAGAATATACAGTTGTCTGTGGTTAACTACAACTTATTTATATGTGACTGGTGTCACAGGAATGCTCTACCTTTGAGGTTTAGAATATTTATCAACAAATGGATGTATGGTAAAAATGTCTTCCTCCCAAAACAATTAAGGAGAGGGCTGGATTAACCAAGCAATTGCAGATTTGTTAGTTTAAGTTCAGTGTTTGCCAAATATTGGTATTCATTCAAAGAAATGGGATAACCTCAACTCTGAGCATTGAAGTTGGGAGGTCATGTTGCAGTTATATAAAACGTTGGTGAGGCCACATTTAAAGTATTGCGTTCATTTCTGGGCACCATGTTATAGGAAAGATGTTGTCGTTGGAAAGGGTTCAGAGATTTACGAGAATGTTGCCAGGACTCGAGGGTCTGAGCTATGGAGAAGTTTGAAGCTGAGACTATTCCTTGGAGCGCAGGAGGATGAGGGGTGATCTTATAGATGTGTATAAAATCATGAGAGGAATAGATAGTATAGAAACAGAGTCTCTTGCTCAGAGTAGGGGAATCAAGGACCAAGGGACATAGGTTTAATGTGAAGGGGAAAATATTTAATAGGAATCTGAGGGGTAACATTTTCACACAAAGGGAGGTGGTATGTGCAGAACAAGCTGCCAAAGGAGGTAGTTGAGGCAGGGACTATCCCTAACGTTTAAAAAACAGTTAGACAGGTACATGGATAGGACAGGTTTGGAGGGATAGGGACCAAACACAGGCAAGTGGGATTAGTGCAGCTGGGATATATTGGCCGGTGTGGGCAAGTTGAACAGAAGGGGTTGTTTCCATGCTGTGTGACTCTATGATTCTGATCACGATGCAAAATATCTGCTTATATCTGCTGACTCCAAGCAGAATTTCCCTCCTTTATCTTGAGCAGTCCTACCTTCACTCTGGTTAGCCTAATTTTTAATGTAGGTATAAAAAGCTTCGAGATTTTCTTTAATCCTATTCACCAATGTTTTTCATTATTTTCTGTTTTTTATTGCATGACCAACACAAATCTCCACGAGAGTGGACAGGACACATACAGTGGCTTGCAAAAGTATTCATACCCCTTGAACTTTTCCACATTTTGTCACGTTACAACCACAAATGTAAATGTATTTTATTGGGATTTTATGTGATAGACCAACACAAAGTGGTGCATCATTGTGAAGTGGAAGGAAAATGATACATGGTTTCCAAATTTTATTACAAATAAAAAACTGAAAAGTGTGGCGTTCAAAAGTATTCAGCCCCCCTAAGTCAATACTTTGTAGAACCACCTTTCGCTGCAATTACAGCTGCAAGTCTTTTGGGGTATTTCTCTACCAGCTTTGCACATCTAGAGACTGAAATTTTTCCCCATTCTTCTTTGCAAAATAGCTCAAGCTCAGTCAGATTGGATGGAGAGCGTCTGTGAACAGCAATTGTCAAGTCTTGGATTTAGGTCTGGACTTTGACTGGGCCATTCTAACACATGAATATGCTTTGATCTAACCCATTCCATTGTAGCTCTGGCTGTATGTTTAGGGTTGTTGTCCTGCTGGAAGGTGAACCTTCGCCCCAGTCTCAAGTCTTTTGCAGTAACAGGTTTTCTTCCAAGATTGCCCTGTATTTGGCTCCATCCATCTTCCCATCAACTCTGACCAGCTTCCCCGTTCCTGCTGAAGAAAAGCATCCCCACTGCATGATGCGGCCACCACTATGTTTCACAGTTGGGACGGTGTGTTCAGAGTGATGTGCAGTGTTAGTTTTCCACCACACATAGCATTTTGCAAAACTTCAATTTTGGTCTCATCAGACCAGAGCACCTTCCTCCACATGTTTGCTGTGTCCTCCACGTGGCTTGTGGCAAACTGCAAACGGGACTTCTTATGGCTTTGTTTCAACAATGGCTTTCTTCTTACCACTCTTCCATAAAGACCCGATTTGTGGAGTGCACGACTAATAGTTGTCCTGTGGACAGAATCTCCCACCTGAGCTGTGGATCTCTGCAGCTCCTCCAGAGTTACCATGTGCCTGCTTCTTGGCTGCTTCTCTGATCAATGCTGTCCTTGCCCAGCCTGTCAGTTTAGGTGGACGGCCATGTCTTGGTAGGTTTGCAGTTGTGCCATACTCTTTCCATTTTCGGATGATGGATTGAACAGAGCTACGTGAGATGTTCAAAGCTTGGGATATCTTTTTATAACCTAACCCTGCTTTAAACTTCTCCACAACTTCATCCCTGACCTGTCTGGTGTGTTCCTTGGGCTTCATGATGCCCAAGGAACATTGTTTGTTCACTAATGTTCTCTAACAAACCTCTGAGGCCTTCACAGAACAGCTGTATTTATACTGAGATTAGATTACACACAAGTGGGCGCTATTTACTAATTATGTGACTTCTGAAGGCAATTGGTTGCACTAGATTTTATTTAGGGGTATCAGAGTAAAGGGGGCTGAATACTTTTGCACGCCACACTTTTCATTTTTTTTATTTGTAAAAAGATTTGAAAACCATGTATCATTTTCCTTCCACTTCACAATTATGCGCCACTTTGTGTTGGTCTATCACATACAATCCTAATAAAATACATTTACGTTTGTGGTTGTAACGTGACAAAATGTGGAAAAGTTCAAGGGGTATGAATACTTTTGCAAGCCACTGTATGTGAGTTTTAATTTACATGCAGAAGAATCTACATCTTGATTCCACTTGTCGCTGACCAAGAAATCACAGTATCAGGTCTGCTGACATTAAATTTGCAAAGTTTACTAGAGAAATTGTAATGAATGTGTCATTGAATTTTTTTTCTTACAATACCAGATATCTTTAGTAAAGTTAGGAACCAAGTCCTTAAATGTTTTCATTAATTATCTATCATGTTCAAATCTATTTTCCATTTCACCCATATCTCCCTTCAAACCTTTGTTAATGCCTTTAAAGCAAAAACACTTAAGTTTCAGATCCAAATTTCTCACCCTCAATGTGAAATTCTATAATGCTACAATTACTTTCCCCAACAGGATCAATCATTAAAAGATTGTCCACTCCTCAATACGAAGTTTGGCAACTGCAGTGACAAGGGTGCCATGGATGAAAACGGGCAGTTAATACAGGGACATTTGTTTTGTTTATTGTCACATGTACTGAGGTACCGTGAAAAGTTTTTGTTGCGTGCCATCCAGTCAGCGGAAAGACAATACATGATTACAATTGAGCCATTTACAGTGTATAGATGCATGATAAGGGAATTACGTTTAGTGCAAGGTAAAGCAAGTAAAGTCCGATCAAGGATAGTCCGAGGGTCACCAAAGGGGCAGATAGTAGTTCAGGACCGCTCTCTGGTTGTGGTAGGATGATTGCCTGATAACAGCTGGGAAGAAACTGTACCTGAATCTGGAGGTGTGCGTTTTCACACTTCTGAACCTTTTGGCCAGTGGGAGAAGAGGGAGTGGCAAGAATGCGACTCGTCCTTGATTATGCTGCTAGCCTTGCCGAAGCAGCGGGAGGTATAAATGGAGTCAATGGAAGGGAGATTGGCTTGTGTGATGGTCTGACCTGCGTCAACAATTTGCTGCAATTTTGTGGTCTTGGATGGAGCTGTTCCCAATGCAAGCTGTGATGCATCTTGATAAAATGCTTTCTGTCGTACCTGTAGAGGTTGCTGAGAGTTGTAGGGGATATGCTAAACTTCATAAGCCTTCTAAGGAAGTAGAGCATTTGGTGTGCTTTCTAGATATGCTAAACTTCATAAGCTTTCGAAGGAAGTAGAGGCTTCGGTGTGCTTTCTAGATCATTGGTTCAATATGGGTGGTCTAGAAATTGTTGGTGATATTGACTCCAAGGAATTTGAAGTTTTCACTTTGGCGCCATCAATGCAAACTGGGATATGTGTATCACTACATTTCCTGAAGTCGATCACTATCTCTTTTGGCTTGCTGTCATTGAAAGGTTGTTGTCTCGACACAAGGTTTTCGATCCCTTCCTGTACTCCATCTCATCATTATTTGATATCACAATTCAGTGTCGTCTTCTAATTAGAAATTTGAATTATTCTTGTACATGGCTTCACAGTCGTGGGTGCACAAGGAGTAAAGAAGGGGGCTGACAATGTAGCTTTGTGGAATACCAGTATTGAGGATTATCGTGGAGGATGATTAGTCGCCTATCCTCACTGATTGTAGTCTGTTGGTCAAGAAGTTGAGGATCCATTTGCAGAGATGAGTGCTGACACAAAAGTCCTGCGAGTTTGGTGATGTTTGGATGGTATAATGGTGTTAAAGGCAGAGCTGTAGTCTATGAATAGGAGTCTGACATAGGTGTCTCTCTTCTCCGCGTGTTCCAGGGATGAGTGTAGGGTTAGGGCGATGGCATCATCCGTAGACCAGTTGTGGCTGTAGGCGAACTGCAGTGGGTTGAGGCCACTGGGTAGACTGGATTTAATGCGTTCCATAATTAGCCTCTCAAAAATGTCATAAGATCCCAGTCAGATGAGGTAGTTTGAATGTGCTTGGTTTAAAGTTATAACATCCCACGGGTCTGGCACAACTTCCTCCTGCACCCAATCCAGCACGGAGGATTCAATACATTTTCCATCGGTCACAGAAACAAGAAGATACAAGGAAGTGTGGAGATCTGGATTATAATAAACAATGCGACAAATTCTAGGACGCTCCAAACTTTAAAAACTAATTAATAAACATGTACTCCATCAACTAGGACTAGAATAACCAGACAGACTTCTTGTAGCGTTGTTACAATCCCTGCCATCAGTGGCGCACCAGATCTGCCGACTGCTGTGTGCGGGACTCATTTTTTTCAACACGTTGCTGGTCTATTGAATCGCTGGATTTGAAAGTCGGAGCTCAAATTTAAGGCCTTCAAAATCACGGATTGCAAGTTCAGGCTAAAATAGTAAGATTAAACAAGAACATACCAGTTCGAAGTTTGATCGTTATTTTATGAGGAGTAACGATGAGGGATTCCGTGAAGAAGCCCCGCCTGGCGCTTGATCGGCATACTTCAAAGCAGCGGCATGAAAAACACAGAACATAATAGCCGGAGTAAGATAGTAAGGCTCAATGTAGATTTAGAAATACTAGATGATCATTTATTTTTTGAGGGTCGGGAGTGGAGGGCACGTAATCCCTCATCGTATGCTAAGCTTATATTTAAAGCAGCTTGTGGAACCTTTGCTATCCCCCACTTTAATTCTGATAACGTGTCCTTTGGTAATTGCATAGGCCTGTCAAAAGGCCTGCATACTCTTCTAATGCTTGTGTTTTCCTTTTTTTTGGAGCTTTTTTACTCTTTTACCTAAGCTCCTTCTCTGATGGAGGGACAAAGTTTGTCAACAAAGCAATGAGACATATTTGTATCTCGGAAAACATTTTTCCCCCTCATATGGTGCTGAATTACTCCTAAACCCAGAATAGTAATTTAGGAATGTTTATGAATGCCTAAAACATACTTTTTATTGGATGGGTCAGGACCCTTGCCTCACAACAGGCTTGTAATTGCTGCACTAATTTGCAGCTGACTCCTGATCAACCTTCCAATTTAAAATGTGATCATGATAAACCATGACCATGTCCTCATAAGTGCAAGTGCTGATCTTCTTATCATTGCAATTGTTATTCCAATAATTATGTGAACAGCCTAGAACTGAGTTTAATCCATTAGACAATGTCTTAACTTGCACAGCTGACCCATTCTAATTAATTTCCAGCACCTGTAAATATGATAATAAATTGGTACTAAATACCAATCCTTCGAGTCTTATAGTGATGATTAACAATTTGTTAATAACAACTGTTTTTCAATGTTGAAGATGTCCATTTTTATAAAATGTTTTTACACTGTAAAAGTGTATTTAAAATGATGTCTTGTATGGCTTTACCACCACTTCTTTTTCCCTGGGGAAATTTATGATACAAATTTACGTACCTCTTCTTTATTGGAGATATTTTGGGTGCAAACCTAAAATCAATTTTTAGGTTTTCCTATACAGGTGAACCGATTCCTTCTACACATTTTTTGTAGGTCCTTTACACATTAAAATAAATCAATCCTTTGTTATGCCATATCATTGATCATAACACACCTGTAATCTCCCACAATTGGAGATTTCATCAACTTCTTCTGTAGTTTTTGCACCTCTTCAAATGTACATGAAGCCTTCTCTTCCCAATCATATGGGTTCACATAAGGCTGTGTTGGATAAATATGTATTTATCATACTCCTGCCTTTGTTTTGACCCATTATCAAGTCTTTACATTGGATCATAATTTTGCCAAAGTTTAATGACCAATAGCTTTGTAATCAATGTCTTTGATTTATCCTGGTCTATCCAGGTTTACTCCATAATAATCAGGAGTTTAACATAACTTGATCTGTTTTGACCTGCAAATCTAAAGTACAAAATTGGTCCCAATAACAATTACATATATATATATTTTTTTTATCCCATTGAGCTCCACAAACTAATGGCAATTTGTCTTTTTATTTAAAATGTTTTGGTTATTGCACAATGTTTTATTTGTTTTACATAAGTAGTGATGCCATGCACCAACTTGAAATACTTTGAAATCGTATTTCCTTATCTCTCCATATAATTGAGACATGGGTACCATAATCGGATTCACCTTATTCACGTTGATACCTTAATAAAACATAAAAGTTTTATCAATAACTCTGCTGTTTCAACCTTCACAGCTTTGGTGAGAGACCAATTAATTTTGGTTTCCATGGTTACTTTCCATGGCCTCACTCCTTCATTCAGGTATCGTACCAAGTACACCTGTGTATATATATATATATATATATATTTGTGCTGTGGTGGGTACTTTATGACCAGCCACCACTATCAATGCACCCTTAGGGTCAGTTTTTTCATATTATTTTACTGCCCTGGTTACTCAAAAATATTAAAGGATTTTTTTATGCTTTATCTGAAGGGATAAATTACAGGCTTGGTTTTTAAAATCTCAACATTTTGTAACATTCCTACTTCTTGCCACCTCCAATCTTCCCGTTTCTCCACTCCTCGCAAATAGTCCCCCATTGGTTGACCCTCATCGATGAGCTATGTTAATATTGTACTAATTTGTACAGTAATACTGTACTCAATACTGAATTGAGTTATTTAATGGATAGGAAAGAACTGCAGATGCTGGTTTAAAATGTAGACACAAAAAGCTGGAGTAAATCTAGGTATGTTACAAAACTTACCTTGAGCAGCGCTGCAGTTTAAAGTGTGTTTAAAGTGCCTTTTTTCTGCAGACAGGGCAAATCGATCCATGTCAGGGGATTTCGTTGCTGAAGAAAAATCGCTCCGACATTTGATTTATGAAGGTATTTTAAAATTACGTTAGATTATTTATTAGCTAGAGTAATTTAAAAATCATCTTCTAAAGCCGTGAGCGCCAACAACGGGAACGATTTTACGTAGGGGAGAAAATAAAGTACCGAGTTTATTTTTACATAAAAACGTGATTCTTAAGAAGCATTTAATCACATTGTATCAGAATGCTTCAATCTATAATAACTGAAAATGTCATTGAATTCTCTTTTGACTGTCTCAGATCACAGTTTTTGAGTTAAGTCAATGGAAAGGCAATGGGGAACAAGATGCTAATTTCCGAGTATGAAAATGGCCATAACCTTTTTAATACTGAAGATATGAAAGTAAATTAGGTGTCAAATTAAACTTCTTTTTATGCTCTATATGATGGGATAAATTGCATACTTGATTTTTTTAAATCTAAAAATTTTGTAACGTTGCTAGTAAATCAATGGGTCTGGAGAAAAGGCATCGATGACATCTGAAGAAGGGCTTCGACCTGAAACGTCACCTATTCCTTCTCCCCAGAGATGTTGCCTGACTTTCTGAGTTACGCCAGCTTTTTGTGTTTGTACTCATTTAATGGAAGTACTCCAACAGGTTCAGCTGCTGGATGTTCTATTGCGCTGGTGTCACATATTATGGTCTACTGAATGCAAGCTTGTAGTAGGTGTTCATGGGCTGATCAGGAGCAGTCCACCCAGAGCTGCAAACACTCCATCTAGGACCCGAACTGACATTCATGTTCCCCAAAACACTGGGGCTATAAAGACATTGCGTACATTTTATATAATGTACAAGTAAATCACGTTTGGATCTGAAGAAGCGTCTCGAACCGAAAGATCACCCATTCCTTCTCTCCAGAGATGGTGCCTGACCCGAGTTTTTGTGTCGATTGTCAATTCTTTAACGATCTCCGAGGCGAAACGCGTTGTCGCGGACACTGCTTCGACAGCAGCCTGCGTGTAATACCTGCACCTGCAGAGAGAAGCATCGCCGCCACCACCACACTCAGGCGGCCGCCGCCCGGGCGCGCCATTCCCAACCGCCGCCGCCCGGGCGCAGGCAGTTGCCGCGCGGCCATTTTGCTGCTGGTAATTGGCGGGAGATCTGCCGTCGCGTCGCCCGCCTCAGCACCGCCCCGCCACTGGGAAACTCGTTCAAAACCCTGATCTATTTACATGTAAAATATGAACCACGTATACACGCCGATGATGAACAACCCGCAAACACTAATGGTGCACATGTCAGAAGTAGGACTCTCAGATTCGTCGCATAAATTACTTAGATTATTGGAATCAGTAAAAAAAGGCTGTTACTGATACAAATGTGCTCAGTTGTCAAAGATTGCGAGGCTCACATGAATGTTTTCCCAATATAGGTTTATTAGAATTTGGCATTACATAAGTTAGTATTGAGGTAAGAATATTACTGTATTTGAAATAATATTTGAAAAAGAAATTAAATGCCTTCATTGATCACCATCCAGAGCCCAAAAATCTCACGGGCACTCACCTGAACTCCAGCGTCTGCCTCCTCATGACCTTGGTGGTTGAACAATATTATGCTCCAAAATGTGTACACTTTGACATGGCTTCTTTGTCGTTTCCTTGGGCCAGAGCTGCATTTTGATTTTAAGGTCGAATTTCAACTTATCTACACTAACTTGCAATACCTGGATTACTGTGCATCCCATACATTTTCTTGGTTTTATCAGGCACCTTTTATACCTTCAGTCCCCTACTCACTATATCCATGACTGTGTAGCTGGACACATTTCCAACTCCATCTTCAAATTTGCCAATGACAACACTGTTGTACGAATGATGGTGAGTCAGTGTATAGGAAGGAGATCAATCGACAAACTGGATGGTGCCAATTAAACAAGTTTGCTCTCAACTTAAGTAAAACGGGAACGGATTGCTGACTTTAGAAGAGAAAGGCAGAGGATTCACAAACCTGTCTTCATTGACGGGACAGTGGTGAAGAAAGCCAAAAACAACAAATTCCTGAGTGTGCATATGTGAGGGATAAAGTGATTAAACTGAGACAGGTCAGTTAGAGGTGAGCAAACTGGGGCAGGTCATTTACAACTGAGCATGCTTAATGAAATAAATGAATGTTACTAACACATCCCTGGTCAAGAAACTGCTCATTACCATGCACATGTATGAACATGTGATGTATGATGTGGGAGGTACTCAGGGGACGTACCTATAGACTGTGCACCTCAGTGCTCTGATTGGAGAGGGCCAGAAGGGGAGGTTAAATGTAGAATTGTGTATATAAAGGGGTTTTACTTTCCTGACTTCGGTGTGTCTCAAATTGGAGAGGCACCCGACTCTGCAGACTCACAAATAAAGCATTTCTTGTTTCCATGATTTAGGTTCTGAGTAGTGATTGTGAGCACAACCTATATCTCAGACATATCTCTCATGACCTGTCCTGGAACCAGCACATTGATGCAATCATAAAGAAAGCCTGTCAACTCCTCTGCTTAGAAGATTGAGGAGATTCGATATATCAACTAATACTCTCTTGAATTTCCACAAGTGTACATACAATAGGGAGCATATTGACTGGTCGCATCACAGCCTGGTTTGGCAACTCGAATGCCCAGATACAAGAAAGATTACAAAAAGTAATGAACACTGCCGTCCATCCTGGATACACCTCTCCATCATCGAAGGGATCTACAGGGGTCATTGCCTCAAAAACGGCAGCCAACATCTTCAGATAATCACACCACCCAGACTTTCCAAACCATTAATTAGCTGTGCAAATTAATTGTACGTTATCCAACTTTTACATCCACTTCCTGCACACTGGGGGCCAATTGATAGGCCAATTAATCTACAAGGCTTTGGGAGAGGAAACCGGAGCACCCAGAGGAAACCCACCTGATCACAGGTAGAACATGCAAACTCGACAGACAGAACCCGAGGTCAGGATTGAACTTGGTCTCTGACAGTGTGAGTTGGCAGCTCTACCACCTACACCACTGTTATCTCTTTCCAAATGTATTGCCTATACATTTGGAAAATGTGTTTTGTAGCACTTTCTGTTTTTAATGCTGTTATTGTAGCACTCTATTTTTAATGCTGTTATTCTCTATTGTTTCAGTCATAACTCTGGTTATGCCTCATTGTTGGCTGCTCATTTCCCTTGAGCAGGTGGGGTCCTGCAGCCAGCCCATGCCCCACTGGCAAGCTGCTATTCTCTCCAACTATGCCTAATTTAATTCTGCCAAAGGCAGATTGTCAGTGAATGCCATGCATTGTTGTTACTCGTTATGAAAGGTGTAAGCTTGCATCAATGCCAAGAGTGAAAAATATGAGAGACTATTTGCAGATGTTTGTTGGTTTGCTGTAGGTTTGTACTGCATTAGCTGGAATACAATTTTCAAGGATGCATTCACTGACATTAATTTACGAGTATGGCTGTTGAATTTCCCATTGCATTACATGAAGGTCCTTGGTGCATGGCCCTAGGATTGGCTGCTATGAGTCTAAACTCCCACCATCATTGAAGAGTCATCTCGTACCTTTGAATAAATTGAATCTCTCCATTCCCTCCACCCAGATCTCTATAATTTTTCAATGACCCAGTTCAAAATAAGTTCCAGATTCCCAGTTAGAATCTGTTGCATCACTTGGAGGGTTTAGGTAGTGCAGGTTAGTCATATGGTTGCCCCACAAGAGAAAAACAAGCAACAATATAGATATTATTTTGAACCAGAAGACCAATGTATTGCCTGCTTCAAAAGCAACAGATATAGGTTAATTGCATACAGTGATCTATGCAGAATTTCCATTTTAAATCATGTTAACCCCCTGTGTATTATAGGAAATGCACAACAGGAGTTCCTAAAGCTAGAGGGCAAATCTAATAGAACTAAAACTCTGAACCAAATGCAAGCTTATAAACAGAGGCAGCATCATATTGATTTGGCTTAGAGATTGAACAAATGTTTACACATGTCTGCAGGTCAATTTGGGTGGAGTAGTGAATAAAAACAGCTGTCTTTGACATCTGCATCCTGAAAATAAACTAAAAGATCAGATAAAATCTCCGTAGTTCTTTTTTGTTTTGTCAGTTAAATAACTAATGGGAGGAAAATAACGTATTAAGATCGCCATCATCAGTGATGGTATAGCTTTCAACATAAATTCAAAAGACAAGGCTGAAATATAACAATCACCACACAGAAATTCTCGAATGATAAGTATTCACTGCCTATACATGGTGTTCAGTTAACTTCACTCTCTCCACGTGTAAAAGAATAAGCTGAGCATCTATTTTAAATACAATAATTCCCATCATCAAAAAAACGATGACAGGCACGTTTTGGAAACTCCCCGATTGTTTATATGAGTGCAGTTTGATTAAATTCAGTCCATCTAAGACAATTCAACTCAGTCCACCCAATATAACTCATAAAATTCACAACGTCCATTAATTGAAGGTTAATGGCACCAGGAAGATGGGAATACCATTACTTCCAAGTTCCCCTTCAAGTTGTACATCATCCTAATTTGGGCCAAATGTTGTATGAGCAAAATCCTGAAAATGTCTAATGGAAATGCTGTGGCACGGTTACCAGTTGCATTTCACTTAAGGATTGTGAAACCTTGCTAGCTGGCTTCACTATATGAATTTTTTTTAAGTGCTGTTTGTTCCAAATTTAAATGCTCCAATATAACAATTTAGCAGTGTGAATTTTAATAGCTTGTCCATCTATGCCAACTTCAATCCTTCAATTTATGTTAATCTGAACATCTCAATGGGTTACTGCCAAGACCAGCAGTCCTTTGTAATCAAACCAAAAAAATGTCTACAAACAGATACTCTGGTCAGATTTAGTGAACACTGGGCGTTATATTTAACAGGAGATGTTTATTACCAGAATTAATGAAGAACAATTAATTGCTGTTCTGTTGTTTAATTGTCCTATGTGTTCCAAATCTTGATGTCACAGTGTTATATTGTTATGTCAGATGAACTGCAAAGTACAGCTAAAATTGAAGACCTGCAAGCCAGTAACATAATAATATTATGTGATGTCACAATCGCCTAAAGCATTTGTAACTGATGCCATATAATACATCACTTTGTGTCACCTGTGGTGTTTGGGGGCCTTTAAGTACAGCCAACACCACTGCCACCATGGAAGAATGCATGTTTTATTTTATCTTGCTTTCCATTCTCATTACTTTGCCTTCAGGTAGGAAGAATCACGCATTTATTTGCACAATGAACTGGAAATTATTGTTCATGCAGTACTTTGGTTTGACATACCCTACTTTTATAGAATGTTAGCTATCTGTAAAGATAGTTGTGGAAGATAATTGGAATCTTAGATATTGTAACAGAAACTATGTCCAGATTTGTTAGATTTTGCCAGCTGCTAACATAACCACATAAATGACAGCAAGTTCAGGGCATTGGCATATGCTTTTCAGATCTATAACATTCGCCATAATGCAGGCCAATGGTTTAAAATGGTAAATTGGAGAAGGCTGCATGAAGACCAGCTTTCCATCTGGCATGGATTTTAATTTACTTTGAATTATTAGAAAGGTTAAAAATAAAAATAATTGCAGACACTACAAATCTAAAAAAGAGGAAACCTATGGAAACACTCAGCAGGTCAGGTAGGATCTGTGGAAAGTGAAAGAAAACACGTTTCAGTTTAAAGATCTTTGACAGAATATTTGTTTCTAGTATTTGTTTCCAGTATTTTTGTTTGGAAGACTTTGCTTACCTTCCATTTTTAGTATAGTTGAGAGCTTTGTCTGGAATAATTTTAATACATATTCTAGGCTTTGCTTCTGAAACTCACATGAGAATTACAGAACAATACCTATATTTAATTTAGAAATAAATTCCAATTTCTGTGCATTTTGTTGCTATCCAAATATTAGGTAAATATGGTAACTGCAGTGCATAGAAAAGTAATCAGGATTTCTCTGTGGAAACTGCTACAGTGTAAACATTGACAATTAGACCAGAAATGGTTTTATAACTTTATTTCTGTGTCAGTCCTACGTCTCAATGCACCAAGAAATATCACACACTTAATTTTAAATTAATCATATTATGTAATACTTTTTAATACATGCTCCCTTTTCTATATGTAACTAAAATACTATTTGCTTTCCCTTGGTTGAAAAACAAAAACAACAATTTGCATTTATATAATACCTGTACAGCCAAGGTGGCTAATAGGAACATCATGAAATTAAAAATTGACAGTGAGCCACAGAAGACAGCAGGTGAGAATGCTATACTCTTAGTCAATGAGACTAAGTTTTGGAGTAGTTAATTCAAGAGCACTTGGGAGAGAGTTCTCTAAAGCCTCGATCTAAAGGACCACACAGGGTGGCACAGCGGCACAGCTGGTAGAGCTATCAGAGGCCTGGGTTTGATCCTGACCTCAGGTACTGTCTGTGTGGAGTTTGCATGTTCTCCAGGAGACCACAAATGCAAGAAAATTTGTGATGGGCAAATATGACAACAGACTTTAAGGTATAGAAGCCAAGCTTTTGGATGAATACGTGGCATGTGATAAACCAGTAAAGAGAGAGAAGGAGACACAAGATTGCAGATTCTGGAATCTGGGGCAAAAAATACTGCAGGAAGAAATCAGCAGGTTGAGCAGTATCTGTGAAGACAAAAGGATGGTTGGCATTTTAAGTTGAGACCCTGCATCAGGATTGGGAGAGTAGAAGGAAGATGGTCAGTAAATAGAAGTTAGCGGACGGGTGAATCAGTGTCTGGTAGGTGACAGGTGGAATCAGATTAAGGAGCGATGATAGGCGAATGAAACAACATGGTGGAGAGGGGATGTTAAGGCAGAGGCTGGTACGTGATAGATGGAAACAGAAATTTGATTATTTTAGGCAGATGGAATCAAGTGGGGGATGGAGGGGGAAGGATAGAGACAGCTGGATGAAAGATGGAGCCACTGCTAGTTTGCATTTGGTCTCATCATTGGCAGTGTTTCTAGCTTATTTTTTCTTCGCTGGGACACAATTAAAGGTTTCAGGATTTGAAAGCTGAAACATGGGCAAAGCCAAGTGATTCATAGAAATGGAATTAACCTGTCATAATGAAGATGTGGATGTGAAGTTGGAAACTCAGCTCCAAGTCAAGCCCAATGCCAAGCTTGCAGGATTTAGCTCTAGATATTTGCTAGTGATGAGAATATTGGACAGGGTGCAGAGATTGTGGCAGGTGACTACAGGCAATGGCTTCAGCCTTCCCTCCAGTGATGAACTCACTGGATGCACCCGCCTACCTCAAGTAATGGCTTACTCCACTCACCGACTCCTGGGCCCAGCCAGGAGCAGCTGTTTACTTAGAAACGTGTGAAGTATACTGGCCTGCAGTTGAGACTGAAACAACATGGCTTCAACCCCCTTCCCAACATTCTACTTTCCAAACGTCCAAGCTATTGAAAACAAGCTGGGTAAATTTAAAGCTAGTTTTACTTACATTAGGGAACTGAGAGATGTCTTGTGCACTCTGCATTTCAGAGACATACCTCACCTGACCGTGCCAGACAACCAGAGGTCTGCACACTTCACCGATGGACTGTCTAGTATTGGCATTCTCGGGCAAGATTAGGGGCACGGTGTCTGCTTTCTAACTCATTCCTCGTGGTGCTTGGCTGTGGCGGTCCTGGTGAGCTCCTGCTCCTTGGACCTGGAATCTATCATTGAAGTGTCATTCTTACTACCTGCTGCAGGAATTCACTTCGACCATCTTGACGGCAGCCTACTTCTCATCCCATGCTAATGTAAGTTTGCACTGGATGAACTACACACTGTTGCCAAAAGCCTTGAAACAAAGTACCCCAAGACCATGTTCATAATATCCCAGGGACTTAACCAGACCAGCCTCAAGAGTGTGCTACCAAAATACTATGAACATGTCTCCTGTCCCTCCAGAGGCACAGATTCCCTTGACCATTCCATCCCCTGACCGCATTTTGGAAAATCTGAAATCCCGGCTGTGCTTCTACTACTTGCTTACAAGCAAAATCTGAAATGGGAAGAGTTGTATTGAGGAACTGATCTGAGGAAACAGGTAAGATCCTTCTGCATTACATTAATTGACTGGTCCATATTCAAGGGCCCTGTGGCTAAACCGAGTATGCCATTGCTGTCACAGACTTCATCAGTAAGTGTTTTGAGGAATGCATGCCAAAGAAGCCTATATGTTCCCCAACCGGAAACATTGGATGAACTGTGAGGTCTTTTCCCAGGTGAAGTCCAAGTCTGCAATACTAAAGTCAAATGGTGCAAGAAATCTATTAATGATCTTCACAAACCCATCAGGGCTGCCAAGAGGGAATTCCGGAACAACTTAGAGTCCAGGGATAACCACATGGACACCCGCCGATAGTGACATGGCTTGCAAAGTGTACAATGGTGTACAAAGTGAAGTCAGGCAGTATTGTAGGATCTACTGAATCCCACGACAGAAAGCAAAGCATAGACGACACTTAGCTGAGCCGGACACCTTGTGTCCCTTTTAATCCAGAAGCCCCTTTTACCTACATTCTTACCAATCATAAACTGGGTACAGATAAGGCCGATTAGTGCATCTGACCTTGAAGTTGTTATTGAGCTCTTGTGGCTGGACCTTCTCGTGAGGCTGCTGGCGTCAGGCTGTATGCATGCTGGTTACTAAAGCTGCAGAACTGGGTCTCTGCGTCTCCAAGCTGGTTACCAAACTCGCAGAACTGGGTCTCCGCGCATCCCTCTGAAATTGGATCCTTGACTTCCTCATTCACAGACCACAGTCTGTTTGTATTGGTGGAAATGTGTCAGACTCGATAACAATCAGCACGGGAGCACCTCAAGGCTGCTCTCTATACTCATGACTGCGTAGCCAGTCACAGTGCAAACTCCATCATCAAGTTCGCTGATGACACCACTGTTGTGAGACGTATCACTGATGGGGATGAGTCGGAGTTCAGAAGAGAGATGGAGCGACTGTCCATATGGTGCCAGCACAATAACCTGGCCCTCAACACCAGCAAAACCAAGGAACTGATTGTGGACTTTGGAAGGAGTAGGATGGGGACCCACAGTCCTGTTTATATCAACAGGCCGATGGTTGAAAGGGTCAAGAGCTTCAAATTCCTGGGCGTGCACATCTGTGAAGATCTTTCCTGGTCCGAGAACACAGATGCAATTATCAAGAAAGCTCATCAGCGCCTCTACTTCCTGAGAAGATTACGGAGAGTCAGTTTGTCAAGGAGGACACTCTCTAACTTCTACAGATGCACAGTAGAGAGCTTGCTGACCGGTTGCATCGTAGCTTGGTTCGGCAACTTGAGCGCCCTGGAGAGGAAAAGACTACAAAAAGTAGTAAGCACTGCCCAGTCCATCATCGGCTCTGACCTTCCTTCCATCGAGGGGATTTACCGCAGTCGCTGCCTCAAAAGGGCTGGCAGCATCATCAAAGACCCACACCATCCTGGCCACACACTCATCTCCCTGCTGCCTTCAGGTAGAAGGTACAGGAGCCTGAGAACTGCAACGACCAGGTTCAGGAATAGCTACTTCCCCACAGTCATCAGGCTATTAAACCTGGCTCGGACAAAACTCTGAACATTAATAACCCATTATCTGTTATTTGCACTTTATCAGTTTATTTATTCATGTGTGTATATATTTATATAATGGTATATGGACACACTGATCTGTTTTTGTAGTAAATGCCTTCTATGTTCTGTAGTGCTGAAGCAAAGCAAGAATGTCATTGTCCTATCAGGGACATATGACAATAAACTCACTTGACTTGACTATGCAAAACCAACATGGGCGTGAAGGCGCCACAGTATCACCTTTGGTATCACTGACAACAAACCATCCTTTCTTGATGAGCTGATTAGGGATTGTCAACATGGATATGTGGGAAATCGTGTCTCATGAATTGGATCACGTTTTTTAGAAGAAGTAACCAACAAGGCTGACGGGCAAAGCTGTAGACATTGTGTATATGAACTTCAGCAAAGCTTTTGACAAGGTTCTGCACAGCAGGCTGCTCTGGCAGGTTAGACCACATGGCATCCCAGGAGTGCTAGCTATCTGGAAACAAAATTGGCTTTATTGAAGGAAACAAAGAGTGGTGGTGGAAGGTTGTCTTTCGAACTGGAGCCTATGATCAGTGGTGTGCCTCAATAGTGCTGTTTGTGGTTTATAGCAACACTTTAATGAGAATTTACAAGGCATGATTGGTATGTTTGCAGATGACATTAAAGTAGGTGCTGTCATAGACAGCGAAGATGGTTATCAAAAATTACAGGCGGATCTTGATCAGCTGGGTAAGTGTGCTGAAGAATGGCTATTGGAGTTTAATGTAGATAAGTGTGAGATGTTGCATTTTGGGAAGTAAAACCATGGGAGGACCTTCACATTGTATGATAGGGCCCTGAGGACCTTCACAGTGTATCGTGTGGCCTGAGGAGTGTTGTAGAGCACAGGTATCTAAGAGTACAGATACATAGTTCCTGGCGGGTGTTTTGGTCAGGGTGTTGAGTATCAGTGAGGGTACTGAGTATAGAGGTTGGGAAATTATGTTACAGTTGTACAAGACATTGATGAGGCCGCATATGGAATATTATGTTCAATTTTGGTCATCCTACTGTAGGAAGGACGTCATCAAGCTGGAAAGATTGCAGGGAAGATTAACGAGGATGTTGCTAGGAGACGAGGGCCAGAGCTATAGGGCGAGGTTGGCAAGCTGGGACTTTATTTCTTAGAGTGCAGGAGGATAAGGGTTTTTTTTTAATAGAAGTATATAAAATCATGGGGAATTGATAAGGTGAATGCTTGGGGTCTTTTACTGAGGGTTGGGGAATCAAGACCCAAATACATAGTTTTGTGAGAGGGTTAAGGGCCTGTCCCACTTGCATGCGATTGCATGTGTTTGGCGCGACCAAACGTTGTCGCTTGAGGTGTACGGGCACCGTATGGCCGCGCGGGGCCGGTCCCACTTAGAAGCACGGAGTTGTGCGCGGCTCCGAAAATCTGACAGTGTCCGAAATCTTCGCGTGCCAACGACCTTGCGGCATGCAGGCGCATTACGGTCGTATGCAGCGTCTTGACTGCGTACACCTAGCGCGTGGCATTGCGCAATGAAATCACCGCCCGGCGTAGCGTTGCGTGATGACGTCATCACCTGACGCCGTGCGACGCCTAAATTCAGTCGGCCCGCCTCCTGCCCAGCTGATTGGTAAGCATGATGCAAATGACGTCACACGCAAACTTAGCGCGTACTTAACGCGAACTTCGCGTGAACTCCGATTCCGTTTGGTCACGCCAAATGCATGCAATCGCATGCAAGTGGGACAGGCCCTTTCAGGTTTAATAGAACCCGAAGAGCAACTTTGCACTGAGAGGATGGTGGGTACATGAAAGAGCTGCCAGAACGGCACAGTGGTGCAGTGCCAGAGACACCGGTTCAATCCTGACCTTGGGTGCTGTCCGTGTGGAATATCCATGTTCTCCCCGTGAATGCATGGGTTTCCTCTGGGTGCTCCGGTTTCCTCCCACATCCCAAAGACGTACGGGTATGTAAGTTAATTGGCCTCTGTAAATTCCCCGAGTGTGTAGGGAGTGGGTGCCAAAGTGCAAGTACAAAGAACTAATGTGAACAGGTGATCAATGGTCAGCATGGTCTCAATGGGCTGAAGGGCCTGTTTCCATGCTGTATCTCTAAATTAAACTAAATTAAATAAAGTGAAAGATGGAAGTTACGATAGGTACAATAACCACATTGAAAAGACACCTAGACAGGTACAAGGATATGAAAGGTTTAAGATATGGGCCAAATATAGTTAAATGGCTCTAGTTTAGATGGGCATCTTGGTCTGCAAAGACGAGTTGGCTTGAAGAGCCAGTTTGCATGCTGCATGACTATAACTCTATTAAAGCTTTTGTGGCATTCTGCTGGGTTTCTTTACACAAGCTGGAGCTACAGAGCTTGTATTGGTATTAGGGCAGGAATCTCCTGGGGGAACTATGGAGAGGGGGTTCTGTCTGTAACACCCCCAAGAATTCTCAACAATCCCATTCCTTTCTCTGGATCTCTGAGGAACAATGCGTAAACTTTGGAGGCTATTTTCTTCTTTCGGCAGAGATTTGTAATTTTCTGCAAGCAGAGCTACAGTCGAAATTCCTCTGTTCATACAGATCAAGTCACTGTCATTCTTAGTTCCTGGCCTCCAAATCACTCTGGTAATGTTGCATGGTTCAGTTGTAGCCTACTAGTGCTAGGTGTTTCTCCATATAAACTGCTGTTCATTTGGCCTATTGAGCTCTTGCAGTACCAGTATCTGACCTGGGGCTTAATAGTGTCAGGTGTCATGTTGGATCTTCCTCTTTCTTTTTCTTGTTAACTCTGGGATAATAAATAGCAGTGTTGTCATGTATTGCAGTACAAAAGTGCAAACCATAACAAGTAAAATAAAAGCCATACCACTAGCTTGTACTATGTCTCAGTTGATTGTGATTCTTGAAGTTACACTTTTAAAATAAAGTCTTTTTTTTAAAACTCATTCCTGAACCATCATATGTGCTAAATCTCTTAAACTGTAAATCATGGCTTTTATTGTAGACAAATAACCATGGCTTTTATTGTATACAAATAAGTGCTTGTGTACACCTTTAATAAACGTACATGTCACTTGGCAGGAAAATGAAATAATGACATTTAACTTTTTAAAGTATGCCACAAAAAAAGCACTGCCCAAAATGCTTTTAACTGCAGGTAAACAGAAATGCTGGAGAAACTCAGTTGGTGAGGCAGCATCTATGGAGAGAAGGACTAGGCGACATTAAACATGCTTTTAACTGCAATTAGCACGAACCAAAATATAACAAAACACACAAAACCTCACAAATATGTATGTATTGTCTTTTAAATGTATGTATTGACCCGAAATGTCGCCTAATCCTTCGATCCATAGATGCTGCCTCACCCGCTGAGTTTCTCCAGCATTTTTGTCTACCTTCGATTTTTCCAGCATCTGCAGTTCTTTCTTAAACATATGGTCTTTCAAATGTTTTCTTCTAATTTCTTTTGAGCTCAAAAAATGAAAGAAGCTTGTTCAATATGTGTGATAATCATGAATACTAATAGGAAAATGACATAGTTGATGCCTTCAAAAGGCACATTTTCATGAATGAAATCTGCGTGCGAAATCCAGGCATCATTGGCAGTAAGTAAAACTGGGATAGTTTCCTGCAGATTGTTAATTCTTTGCATGTTTCTATGTATGAGATAGCATCTGGCCATTGTTTTGAAATGTTATATGTCTAGTTTAAGTTGTACATTTAATCTGTTCACTTTGCAATATGATCTTTTTTAACTTTTGATCAAAGGTTGGACAGAAACTGAGAATGCAACAACCAATCTTCCACCTACATCTGCTGCAGTGGAAATAATTATCAATGAACTTCCTACTTCGTCAGTTACCACTTCTGCTACAGTTACTTCTGTCGCTTCCATTCGTTCTTTGCCTCCAAATACCACTAAGTCTGTGGCCATTGCCGATAGGAAGGTGAGCAGTTCACATCACAACACACATATCAAAGCTCAGGCACATTTCTTAGGCGAACATTAAATGGACAACACATTCACGGTAATAATATTTGAATATGTTCCCTTGTCATTAACAGGTTAATGAAGCCTAAATGGGAATCATTACTTACCACTATGTTTGTCTTGGTGATGTAGGTTGAATTATCCACATTTCAGAAATTAGAATACCTTTGGTGGTATCTTAATTAGGAGCACAGCAGCCATTTTTTTAAAAAACTAGAGCATTGGCTCTGATTAGTTTAACTGTTGATGATTGCATTAACAGTTGGTGAACAAGAAACCTACTACAATTAAGTGTTTTGAATTATTTTTGTGAGGAGCTGTTTCCAAAGCCTGTCATTCCAGCATTCTATGGTTTAATACCATTTATACAGTAATTTACTGCTTGTTCTTTCAGGATTGATATAAAGATTGCTGACATTATCATAGACACTGATCTTTCTTTTTTATTCTGGATTTTAAATCATGTATTGTGTTTTTGTATATAATTTACTATGCTTTTATAAGTAATATACTATGGTGTTTTTTTATGCAATGGATTTTATGTTATGTCGTCTCTTGTCTGGACCTTGAGTCTGAAATAAAGTTTAATTAAAAATATAATAAATAGACATTTCATGCACCAATTAATGTGCCAGCAACATTACGGAAGTATATATCTTGCTCAATTTGGAGTATTGTGAGCAGTTTTGGGTCCCATATCTGAGGAAGGATGTGCTGACGAAGGAGAGGGTCAAGAGAAGGTTTACGAGAATGACCCAGGAGATGATTGGGTTGACATGATGAGCATTTGACTGCACTGGGCCTACACATGCTGGAGTTTAGAAGGATGAGGGAGGACCTCATTGAAACTTACCACGCAGGTAAGAGTGGATGGAGTGGATGTGGAGAGGATGTTTCCGCTAGTGGGAGAGTATAGGACGGGAGGGCATAGCATCAGAATAAAAGGACGTACCTTTAGAAAGGAGATGAGAAATTTATTTAGTCAGAAGATGGTGAATCTATGGAATTAATTGCCACAGACAGCTGTGGAGGCCAAGTAATTGGATATTTTTAAAGCGAAGATTGACAGATTCTTGATTATTCGTATCTCAATTATGCAATATGGTTGAAACACACAAGTGTCCATTCTTCCCACTTTACTTGGGCGCATTTAAACTTAGCTGAAGGTAAAGTAATTATGGAATTCTGTGGCAATGAAGAGTAAACAAAGGAGTTATATCATCTTAATTAATGTATGATTTGTTGTGTGATATATTGGTTTATATCCCAATGTGTACTTATTTTTCTCCTTCATCAGATTCATACATTGTTTTGTTTCTATTTATAGTACAGATCTGACAAACCGGTTCCAAGAATGAATAAAGATTGTAAGTAATGTAATTATTGTATTAAACAAAACAGATATCCAATTGTAGCAATTTTTATTTGGCAAATATTTTTTGTTTGTGGTCAAACTATGTTCATCTTGATTCATTTATGGACCTTTGGCTGTATAATCAAAGGCACATTTTTAATGTAGTACTGGATATTGTATTTTGATATGGCATATTTTCCTGCAGTATCACAACAACAGCAAGTTGAAAGCAATTCTCTGCTGTAAATTCTTTAGGATTCTCATAATATGTATGAAGTACATTTGAAGAACCGAAGCATGTGAGTTCATGGGCTCTGTGCTAAGTAAGAGGTAATTCTTCTCTCTTGTCTCTTGTCTCTTGTCTCTTGTCTCTTGTCTCTTGTCTCTTGTCTCTTGTCTCTTGTCTCTTGTGTGTCTCTCTCTGTCTCTTGTGTCTCTCTCTCTGTCTCTGTGTGTGTCTCTCTCTGTCTCTGTGTGTCTCTCTCTCGCTGTCTCTGTGTGTCTCTCTCTCTCTCTGTCTCTGTGTCTCTCGCTCTGTCTCTGTGTCTCTCTCTCTGTCTCTGTGTGTCTCTGTGTGTCTCTCTCTCCTATTGGGGAAATGTTGAATTTACATTCTCCAATAGAGAATTGCTCTTTTTTTTTGTATTATTGCATTTTATACCATTACTAGGTTTTACGGTAAAACTTTTAGTTTTAGTCCTTCCTACATACACTTCCCATCTCTGAGTCCCTAATTTTTCATTTACCTCCTTCTTTCCCCACCCACCATCCCCTTCCACGTATATATATGTCCTTCTGGCTTTACATTTGATTCCTCTTCCCTCCTTATTTGACACCCCTTTGTCACTTTTTCACCTCTAGTCTTTGCCACTTACTCCACCCATCTCTTGTATCCACCTATCACTTGCCAGGAATTGTTTCATCCCCTACCTCTTTTTTTCCAGCTCCCCCCACTACAATTAGTCTGACGAAGGGCCCCAATGCGAAACGTTGCCTGTCCATTCCTTCCACAGATACTCCCTGACCCATTGAGTTCCACACTGTGTTTTGCACAAGATTTCCCAATCTTCAATTCCTTGTGTCCCCATGCCAATGTGTTTTGGGGAATCTCACTGATCTACACCAAATTCGATATATTGCGTTTACAAGATAGTCCATTCCCAATCAGTACTGTCAAAATTTCAAACATAGAACAATGCTGCACAGGAACAGGTCCCTCTGAATATGATGGCAAGCCAGTTTTAAATCCATAATGCCAAGTCACCATGGATCCTTGCATCTTAATCATCTGGTTCAACCTATCATGAGGAATCTTGTAAAGTGCCTTAACTAAGCTGATGTTGATAACATCTATTACCCTGCCCGCATAGAAAAGAAAATAGGTGCAGGAGTAGGCCATTCGGCCCTTCAATCATCTTTGTTACGTTCACAAAAAACTCAATCAAAAAAGGGCGGCATGGTGGTGTAGTGGTAGAGTTGCTGCCTTATAGCGCCAGAGACCTGGGTTCGATCCCGACTACAGGTGCTTGTCTGTACGGAGTTTGTATGTTCTCCCCGTGACCTGCATAGGTTTTCTCCGAGATCTTCGGTTTCCTCTCACACTCCAAAGATGTACAGGTTTGTAGGTTAACTGGGTTGTTATAAATGTAAATTGTCCCTAGTGTGTGCAGGGAAGTGTTAATGTGCAGGGATCGCTGTTTGGTGTGGACTCGGTGGGCTGAAAGGCCTGTTTCCGCGCTGCATCTCTTAAAACTAAAAAAACTAAAACTAAAAGTTTGTAAGGCATGACCTGCCGCACTTAATGTCACGCTGACTATCCTGAATCACCCCATGCTTTTCCAAATATGAGTAAATCGTATCACAAAGAACCCTCTCTAATGCTTCTCCACTACTGATGTCAGTCTCAATGGACTACAATATCCTGGATATCTCTATTTCCCTTCATAAGTAAAGGAATGACTGGCCTTCAATCCTCTGGAATTTCACCTGAGGCTAAAGACAATATAATTATCTTCATTTATCAAGGCCCCAGGAATCTCCTCTCTCAGTAACATAGGATAGAACCCATCAAGCCAGAGGATTTATCCCCAAATATCTTTCAATAGAGGAAATAACTCGTGGGCATGAAGAAGAAAATTTGTGCTTGGAGTCTGTGGGTGTAGGCAACATATAAATGAGTACTCTGCATTTGTATAAATGTGTACCAATTCACTTAGGAGAAGGAAACGGAGTACTGTGAGATCAGTGTGGAGAATACAAATGTGCAAGGGCAGTTTGAGACGGGGTAGATATTTAGATTTTTTCACCAGGGGGAAAATCTCAAATGTGGGAACAAAATTATAATATTTTGGGTGATCATTTAAAACTGAGATGCATACGAACTTCTTAATAAGGGTGTTCAATCTCTGGAAGTTTCTATCCTGCAGGGTTGTGAATGTCACATCATTGTGAGTACTTGAAGAGGAAGTAGATAAACTTGTGAAAGATCAAGAAATCTAAAGCTACGTAGAAACTGGCCAGAAAGGGAGATAAGAGTTGGGGCAGATTAGCCAATATTATATTGATTAGGAGGATGGGCTTGAGGGGCCAAGTGGCTTACTCTTCCCCCTTTTTTACAGTATGTTCATGTTCTTTATATGAAGAATCTAAGTTTGGTCTCCTATTGATTGTTGTTTCAGTAACTGATCTGCTTCTATACCTAGATTTTTACACTTAAATATATAAGGTACACAAAATGTTTGTGCCAAGGAAATAATCAATGGAACCTAAAAGTTGAAGTGAATTATTCCATATTCTCCGTTTCCTGAAATCAATTTAATTTTAGACCATTAATTAGCAATATCACAGCAGCATCAAAATCAGAGGTGAAAATCACAGAACTAGTTTGAGAAACTGGCCTCAATTAATAAGGTCTGAAGTACAATAGATGACCATGGAGACACTTAGAGCATTTTGCTAAATGCAACCGTGCTCAGAATTGGATGGTGATGAGAAAAAAAATGAAGTTTAGAACCATTCTTGGTTTATGTAAATCTGGATGTGTCATAGTTCACTGCATTTGCTAGTGTCTTACGTGAATTTAAGATAACAGGTGAACTTGTTCCTTTTAACTGCAAAATTAGATATAGAATGTTTATTGATCAATTCTAACATAATTATAATTAATTGTCATTCTATTATAATTTGCATAGTAACTGAAGATTGTGACTGCTCGTATATGGTGACGGAGGGGAATGAGAGAGCTGTTGTGGCAGTACTTGGTCTGCTCTCTCTGCTCTGCATCATTACCACTGTTGCAGGAATTGTGCTTCTCTTATACCCACGTCTTCTCCACAACTGCCTTCAAAAGTTGTAAGTAGCTTGTTGAGATGTAGGAACAGTAGATGAAATGTGTTACAAAATTAACATTCTTCACTGGCACTGATTAGCATGCCATAAGATTGGCAAATGACAGTCATAATAATTTACATTTTATGTATTTTTGTTCCTGGCATGCTGCTTCACCTTTTGGAAGGATAAATTTGAGTTTTGGCACAGAAATGTGTGAATTCCACTAAAATCTCTCTCCATTATAATTGAATGGAAGAAAGCTCTGGGGGTGAATGCTACTATCAATGCAATTCTGCACTATCAATGGAAAACTCTCCAGGCAAAGTTTATATGAAATTTATGAATGTATGCAGCCACACTGTTTTACATAATGGTAGAGCAAAGAGCAAATAATATGTCTCGTGTTGAATATATCCAACTTGCTGACTTAGCTGCCTGGAGCAAACGTGATATCTTGGGATATAATTTATCCTTATTCTGGGTCATTCTGCAATGTTGATATTGTAGCCGCTAATGCAATGACCGATTCCTTAATTTCTGGGACATTTTCTTATATCCTGCCAAATGGATCTGGGAGGATGAATGGGATTCATTACAACAATATCCGTTCATCCTTCAGCCATGAAATTACTTTTGAGGTCTGCATTATCTAAGTCTATAAGCAGTTGGAAGATCTGTGAAACTCTGTAATGTCGCTTTTCAATTCAGTCATTTAGCATTCTAAAGCCTGGTTAAAAAGGTTAAGGTCTCCTGAGCAGTAAAATTAGGATTGGCCTACACACTCTGTAATGGTTATGAGTTGCATAATTAACAGAATATGAGTGGTGAGCATCTTCAAAGTTGCCGGCGGATATTCCATGTTTATTTAGAAAGTGTCAAAATACTCTGGGTAACGTTAATGTATTGAAACCATCATTCTCTTATATATAGAGCCTATGAAATACAGTATGAATTAAAAACATTTTTGTAGGTGGCTGCTGCTGTGCTTTTAAGGTGAAAATAAAATAAAAGGACTATCTGAAGAAGAACTGAAGAGCTTTCCTATTGTTTTGACTAATATTATCTTCATAGAGCAACATCAAAATAAATTATCTGGTCACTTAGTTCATCACTGACTGTGAGAGAATATGGTGACATCTCCCCATATTATAACATTTTAAAAGTTATTACAGGCTATCACTGGGTTAGGAATGCCCGGCCTATGGATACCCATACACATGAACAAGTTTCCGTAATATTATTACATTCAAAAGTCTGATGTACTTTCATATGTTCATTCTTTTGAAAGGCAGAAGTAAAGATAGACACAAAATGCTGGAGTAAGTCAGCGGAACAGACAGAATTCCTTCTCTCCAAAGTTACTCCAGCATTTTGTGTCTATCTTTGGTTTAAACCAGCATCTGCAGTTCCTTCCTACACCATAAAGCAGATCTAGTTTGCTTTTTCTTTCCACTTGTAGTGATAGTTCTTTCTTATCAGTCTTACGTGTGTTTGATGTCATTACAATACTGCAAATTTATGTTTACTATATTCAGCCATTTTTGTATTTTACTACTTATGAACAAAAGTAACTTAAGGACGTAGTAAAAAAGAAATCTGTTCATGACCTGGGCTTGGCCTGTATTAGCTTCAAGACACTTTGTCCAAAGACAAGGTGGGAAATGGTTAGCTGTGGATAAATGAAGCTGATCTATAGATCAGCCTTGGTCTCTGAATGGTGAATCAAGCTTGAGGAGCCAAATGGCCTACTCCAGTTACATACAGTACCTGTCATTTCCTCTGTGCTTTGTGATCAGTGCAGAATATCAATGCTTAGGATTTGTAAAGTTAAAAGGAAGTGAGCCTGATTGGTTGATTGGGAGATGAACAATTTAATGAATGTGGCAGAAAGATGCTTCTGTAAGCAGAACTTATGTGCTAATATATCGCTGGATTGATTCAAGTTTCACATGAATCAAGCATGCAAAAGTGATGGCTTAATTATCCAGGACTTTTTAAGCATCCCAGATTTACCACATGGCTCAAGAATTTGCATGAAATTGATATAAATTTTCCTGTAATTTACATAAACTCAGTTAACTTACATTATATGTACATGTATTTTGTTAGTATCCAGCATTATTCTATTATGTTTTGCCATGCATTTCAAATGTATCTTTGTCAGTTTGCCTGGCAATTGCCACTGACCTATTGTGCAGGCACCTAATTAATAATCCCAAGACATATTTAAGTGTCATCACTGAGTTGGAAAATTGAAACTCTGGTAACTAAATAGTTCTGGAATAAAAATCATCTGTCAGTAATTGTCATTTTGAAATGATTGGATTGATTTATGAATTCAATTGGTCTACGACAGTTCTTCAGCAAGATAAATTTGTCGTCCTTACCTTGAGCAATCGATATGCGACTTCAGTGTAAGACCTGCTCATGTTGATTCCTAACTGACCTCTGAAATAGCTTAGCAAGCTACATTATGTTGCAGTGGTACACAACATTGGTGAGGATGCACCTGGAGTATTTGTACAGTTTTGGTCACCCAGCTGTAGGAAAGATACCATTAAGCTGGAAAGTGTAGAAAAGATTTAGAATTCAGACTGTTTAATTGTACTGACAATGGAACTATAAAAAAATCTTACTATAGCAGTACCTTACCAGGTGTGTAAATGCAATATAAAGATGAATATATATATATTTTCTAATATGCATAATACTAGAACTTTTAAAAAAAATGAAGTTCTTAGCGCAGTCACAGACACAGTTCATAGAAGTTCATATTTGTTGAGGCTGTCATCAATTCTAGAGAGAGGTCCTGAGCTACCATCGACCTAATTGGAGACCCTCAAATCATCTTTAAGTGGACTTTACCTTCCACTAAATGTTATTTCCTTTAATCCTGTAGCTGCACAATGTGGATGGCTGAATTGTAATCATGTATATTCTTTGCACTGACTGGATAGCACACAACTAAATGCTTTTCACTCAATGCACGTGACAATAAACTAAACTAAACTAAAACTGAAAAAACGAAACTAACTAAGCTAAACCTGAGCTGTATTCAAGAGCCTGATATTCTGTAGTTTTCAAGAGCTTGGGTAGAAGCTATTCTAGAACCTGGTGATCACGCTTTTCAGGCTCCTGTAAAGCAAAATAAGAGCATGGCCAGAGTGGTGTTGGTCTTGGATGATATTGGCTTCCTTCTTTGATGGTGGGTAGTTCCGGCAGTATCTACCAGTCTCTGTAATCACCTTCTCATCTGGGAATTCAAGTTGTCAAACCAGGCAATCAGTCAGTCTGCTCTCCACTGTTGACATGTAGAATTTCAATAAAGTATTTGTCGACATACCTAATCTCAATCTTTTAAGGGCATAGAGGGGTGAATGAAGTTTCTTTGTGATTGCATGCGCCCAGGACAGATCTTTAGAGATAAGCAAACCAGAAACTTCAAACTGTTGACTCTGCGCATTGCTGTCCCACTGCTGAAAACAAGTTCATGGGTACTTGGCACTTTATTCCTGAAGTCAATAATCAGCTCCTTGGTATTTCCTGACGTTGAGAACAAGATTGTAGTTCTGGCACCATTAAATTACATTTTCTCTCCCTCTTCTGTACTCTGGCTCATCGTTACCCATTATTTACAAGGATCTTGCTAGGACTCTCGGGCCTGAGCTGTAGGGAGAGATTGAGCATGTTTGGATTTTACTCCTTGGAGTGCAGGTGTCTGAGGGGTGGTCTTATCAATGTGCATACAATCATGAGGGGAATAGATAGGGTGAATGCCAGAGGAGTAGGTGCTTTCACAAAGACAAGGTTGACTAGGAAGACCAACAGGAAAATATGACCGTGTTCGTGAGGGGATGGCCTTGTAGAGGTTTACAAAAAAATATGAGGATATAAAATAGGGTATATAGTCACAGTCTTTTTCCAAGCTAGGGGAATCAAGAATTAGAATGCATAGGCTTAAGGTAAGAGATGAAAGATTTCGTAGAATCCTGATGGGCAACTTTTTCACACAGAGGGTGGGATAAATGGTATGAGCTGCCAGAAGAAGTGGTTGAGGCAGGTTCAAAAATAACATTTAAAAGACATTTGGACTTTTGTGCTAGAATAATATTAATGATTTTAAATGCAAACCCATCCCTATTACCACACTGTACTTCTGAGAAAAGTCCATTAAAAATGGAACCACCGTTCATCTTATTTCTTGTTGATTGGCTTTGTATTATTATATTTGGTGCATTTGTAACTTTCTACAAAATCATTTTACTAACTTACAGTTTCTAAGCTTTGAGTTGGTTTTAAAATAAACATATCTTGTAAATTAGGAAATGACCATTGTTTGAAGGCCTTCGTTGAATTTTATCTTCAGATCCCCCTCCCTCCCCCAAGGTTGAGTGACAAGAGATGTTCTGTGAAAATCCATAACGCCAATGGTACATGGGGTCTGACGAAGGATCCCCACCCGTAATGTCCCCTTTTCTCCAGAGACACTGCCTGACCTGCTGAGTTACTCCAGATCATCAAGCTCTGTTTTTGAAGGAAGAAACCTTCAGAATATGTGCACTTAAGATAAATCTTTTGTACCTGTTCTGATGATTGGCTTTTCTCATGAAACAATAATACATGTTTCCATTGATGCTACCTTATAGAAGTTATTTCTCAAATAAATATTCATGTTAAAAGTGCTCCAACCAAACCTCCCATAGTTTCCAAGCCTTACATTTCAAACTTTTATTACAATAAGACTTGGATTATAAAACCTGTTTGTTGTATATTTCCATGTTACCACAGTTGAAACAGTGGATCGTTGTGTACTGTACTGGGGAGTTTATCCCTGTAATTGTTTCTTTAATTCCTAATCTTCTGCATCTAATGTTTCAGATTTCTGCTTTCCCTTTTCGACTCTTTACCTTTCTTTTTACAATTGTTCATACATTGCCGCCAGTTGTTCCTTATCACTTTAAAATGATTTTAAAATCATCAATATCCGTACAGGGCTTTCGAAGGTTGAATTGTTGTTCGATAAACTCTTGTAATGTGTCAAAAATGTCTTTATCAGTTACATTCGGCGGGGTCCACTTGTCTTTCACCAGTGTGGGTCATTCTTCATTTACTTTACTTACCATGATGTTACTTTAAAATTTTATGAGGGCTCGAGTTGTGAACCAATTTACCAGGTCAGTAAACTATCTTGGATTACCACTGGAGCATTAGACATTGGAGGTTTAAAGATCTTGTGGAAGCACACCCATGATGATCAATGGCTGAGGACCTTTAATAAAGAGGAGTCTTGGGCGCCGGTGTGGTTTTGGTGTCCAGTGGTCTCGCCGTTACTCCTCCAGCAATCCTGCCAACTACGCCAACAGTTTGATCACTGATTCTCAATGATTTGCCAAGTCCAGAAAGGTGCAAGCATAGCATTTAAAATGGTTTATTCAGGCACTGTGGTTACATTATATCAGAGCAAAGCATTAGATGATTAGAAGACCTGCAGACCATAAATAAAAACTGAATATAACATAACTAACAGACAAAAGACTGGAATCACGATTAAAAACTGAACATAACTAACAGACGAAAGACAGAAAACAGGTTTCCTTATTTAGAGGATGATTAGGATGTAATAGGCTCTCAATAGTTGTGGTGCCTCTTACTGGCTCAAAAAACAATAATGCTGTATCCCTTTCTTATTGATCCTGATCCCAAGGAGCTGGTGGGCATTACATTCAAACCATGACGGACGGGGTTGTTGTTCACAGTCTGTCTAGGTTCTTATCGGTTCTTTGTCTCTGTATTGAAGTTCACAAACTGTCCTTTCATGGAGTTAGCAGTTTGTAATAAATAACCCCACCCATCCTCTGATCTGCAGATCCCGGCAATTCTCTGCAAACCCCTACAAAAGTGGAACAAAGCTGTTTTTCTGGCATTAGACAGGAACCTGCAAATGTTGATTCAGCGAGGCTGTTTGCAGGTAAAAGCACATTGGGCAAGTGGGAGTATGAGGGGGAATTTTGTGCTCTACCCATACCCTGTTTCTGCCTTTACTCAGATAGGCTCAAATGAAAATAAAACAGCTCGTAGATCAGTGGTGAGTCTATCGAACAAGTTGGTTTATTGAAGGCCTTAATAATGCACACCGAAAAACACTCTAAGACAACTTATTAATTCAAATGAATTAAGTCATTAAGTCAATTGATCAATGCCTCTGTAACCTTTTATCTTTGTCTTTCCCCAAAGTTATCTCTAACCTTATGTTTCTTGTTATTTAGTTTACCACTCTCCCCGTTTGTACCAAAGATGTCAGTATCTCTGTATGGAGAATTGATGGGGTCAGTTTATTAAAAAGGATAATTAAATGCTGAGTAAAGTAACAAAGAGCAGCTGTAATCTCAAAATTGCAATGGATAAGAATCTAAACAGAATCAAAAACTAAACCCCTTCAATAGATGAGGTCTGCTTTGCAATAGAGTGTATTCGTTTTAGTATTTTAATTGTTCTGTGAAACCTAAATACATTGACACTTCCATTTATTACCTTCCTAATATCCTATGTTGGCCATTTTTCCCATCAAGTTTCCCCGGTATGCAAGCTCTAGGGTTAAACAGACTATAACCTACTTATCTTCCTTATAATTTCTACATTTCCGACAACAGGGAGGATTTTAAGAATAAGATGTTCAGGGCCAGTATATTCTTGTTAGAGTGAAGGGTAAATCTGGAAGTTTAGAGAATCTTAATTCATAAGGGATATTGAGGAACTGGTCAGGAAAAATGAGCCAGGTGTCAGGTGTAGGAGGCTGGGAATAACAAATCCCTTCAGGAGTATAAGAGATGCCGTGGTACACTTTGCACCATTTTGGAGTTTGCTGAATTACAATCTTTGTTCCATTCTACTGTTTCGCCTACCCTTGTTTATTATTGTATTTATCATGACAATGCAAACTGTTTAGAAACATAGAAACATAGAAAATAGGTGCAGGAGTAGGCCATTCGGCCCTTCGAGCCTGCACCAGCATTCATTATGATCATGGGTACACAAAAAGCTGGAGAAACTCAGCGGGTGCAGCAGCATCTAAGGAGCGAAGGAGATAGGCGACGTTTCGGGTCGAGACCCTTCTTCAGACTGGTCAGGGATCAGGGAAAAGGAGAGATATAGACGGTGATGTGGAGAGATAAGGAACAATGAGTGAAAGATATGCAAAAAAGTATCGGTGATAAAGGGAACAAGCCATTGTAAGCTGTTTGTGGTGTGAAAATGAGAAGCTGGTGCGACTGGGGTGGGGGAGGGAGATAGAGATAGAGGGAATGCCAGGGCTGAGGGAGAGGTGGGAAGGGGAGGAGACAGCAAGGGTTAACAGAATAGACAAAATTCAATATTCAAGCCTCAAATATTCATTATGATCATGGCTGATCATCCAACTAGTATCCCGTACCTGCCTTCTCTCCATACCCCCTGATCCCCTTAGCCACAAGGGCCACATCTAACTCCCTCTTAAATGTAGCCAATGAACTGGCCTCAACTACCTTCTATGGCAGAGAATTCCAGAGATTCACCACTCTCTGTGTGAAAAATGTTTTTCTCATCTCGATCCTATAAGACTTCCCCCTTATCCTTAAACTGTGACCCATTTTTCTGGACTTCCCCAACATCGGGAACAATCTTCCTGCATCTAGCCTGTCCAACCCCTTAAGAATTTTGTAAGTTTCTATAAGATCCTCCCTTAATCTTCTAAATTCTAGCGAGTACAAGCCGAGTCTACTCTGAGTTTCATGCAAGCAAGGAATTTCATTGCACCTTGAGAAGAAATAAATCTAATCTAAGAGGGAAATTAAGAGCGCAAAAAGAGGACATGAGATAGCTTTGGCCGATAAGGTAAAGGAGAATCCTAAGATGCACTATAAGTACATTAAGAATAAAATAGTAAAGGGCCTGTCGCACTTTCATGACCTAATTCACAACCTTTTTTACTTGTGGACATTTTTCATCATGCCAGAAAAACGCCCAGACCTACTTGATGCCACGAGTACCTACGACTAGCATCACGACCTACCTACGACCTCCTACAACCTTGTGACGGCCATGCTGCGAGTATGAGTCAAGGGCTAACTCGGCAGAGGCCGTGAATTAGGTCGTGAAAGTGGGACAGGCCCTTAACTAGGAAGAGAATACGTCTCCTTAAGAATCATTGTGGTCATCTGCATGTGAAGCCACATGAGATGGGTGAGATCTTAAGTTAATTCTTATCATCTGTATGTGGAGAAGGTCAAGAAAGTTGGAAAATTCAAAGAGAATAGTGATGCTCAAAACATATCCACATTGCAAAAGAGAAGATGCTAATGGTCTTCAAGCGCATAAAGGTGATTGCATCCCTGGAGCCTGAACAAATGTATCCCTGGACATAGTAGTAATAAATCGCTGGGCTGTGGCAAAGATATTTGTAGCATTGTTAGCTATTCTAAGAGACAAGATCTACCTGTATTTGGAAATACAAGAACTGATTAGGGACCAATCACAACTCCATCAGTTTTAAGAGTGGTTTGAATAGTGTGAAGGCTGGAACATGTGGGAAAGCCCTAAATTGGGTTAAGGCAACTTTATTTAGGCAGGAGCTCGGGAAGGTGCACTGGGAACAATTGATGGCATTTGATAAAGTCCCCCCCCCCCCCCCCCCCCCCCCCATGGCAGGCTAATCAAGAAGAATATGATGCATCGGATTAACAGTGACTTGTTTGTATGGATTCAGAACTGGCTTACTGCCAGAAGACAGCGGGTTGTGGTGGAGGGGCAATATTCAGGCTGGAGGTCTGTGATTAGTGGAGTTCCACAGAGCCTGTGCTGCGACCTCTGCTGTTTGTGATATATATATATATATATATATATCACAAACAGGTTGAGTGCCTGGAAAATGCTGCGTTGTTGGTTGAGGCAGATATGATAGTAACTGTTCAGAGACTTTTGGATCGACACGTGGATATGCAGAGAATGGATGGATAGGGATTGTGTGCAGATAGATAAGTGATGGTCTTGGCAACATGTGGGCTGAAGGGCCTGTCCTTGTGCTGTACTATTCTATGTTCAATGATCTATGGTTGTAATCTGAACAGTGCACGTTAGAAAAGCAGCCACAAACCAAATTCCCCACACAGTAGAAGATGCCTATAACCCTGCAGCACCTGACAAATCAATCCTGTCGGTCTCCCAAATACGAATTCAAATGTACGAGTTGTCTACAAGTCGGTCATTCGTGTGGGGAAGACCTGTATTAAAATTAACTTCTCAATTAACAAATCAACTTTTGTTACGTGTATGTCAATTTTTGCATAGACTTTTACCTGTTTGTTATTTCTACCCATTATCAGCAAGCATACCCTTTGTTATTTTTCCTGTCACCAAATGCATTTAATTCTGATCATCATACAGCTATGAACACAGAACAAAGAACAATACAGCACAGGAACAGGACCATTAGCCCACAATAGTGCAAGTTAAACTCTCACCTGCCTACACATGATCTATATCCCTCTATCCCTTGAATTTTCGTGCTCCTGTCTCCTAAACACCACTATTATACCTGCCTCCACCACCGTCCCTGATGATGCGTTCCAAGCCCCCACCACTCTCTGTGTAAAACATTTGCCCTGCGCATCTCCCAAAGTGCAACACCTCACACTTGCTCAGATTAAACTCTATCTGTATTGGCTACAACTTCATACCATTCATTGAATCTCCACCTTGATTTGTTCATTATTATTTGTATTTGAAGTACACCTGTTAGGGCCACAGATTCTGATTTCTCCCTCCAGATTCATTGGGAACAAGGGATGCTAAATCTGCAGTAAACTGTTAACCAAAATATGATTTGTTAATTTACCAGTTCTTACTTCTTAAACAGGCGTGGAAACCAATCCATCAATTGGTTTCTTGACACTGGATTAAAGTGTTAAGAGAAGAAGTTTCTGACACTTTTTTTCTTTTGTCCTTCAGCAGATTGTTGAAAGACTCAACTGATCTTTGGTAGGTATAACACACAGATTTGTTATTGTCGCCCTTTAAATCACAAGTTATAGTCATAGAGTTGTACAGCACAGAAAGAGGCCCTACACCACATTATGTCCATACCATCCATTTTACACATTTACACTAATCCCATTTGAACGCATTAGGACCATGGTCTTCTCTGCCTTGCCTATTTAAGCGTCTGTCGAAATGCCTCTAAAAATGTAATTATTGTAACTGCACTTTCTCTGGAAGTTCATTCCAAATATCAACAATTCTGTGTTAAAACAAAATCTCAGATTTTCTTTAAAACTCCTCGCTGTCATCTTGGCCCTGTGCCCTTTTTGATAACCCTACCATGGGAAAAGATTTTGACTATCTACCCTATCTCTGCCTTTCGCAATCTTATTTACTTCTATCGGGTCACTTCTCAGCTTTCTTTGCCCCCAAAAAATAATTTTCTCCATAATTTCCCTACTACTGATATAAGGCTCACTGCCTATTGTTACCTGGATTATTTCTGCTGCCTTTGCTCAATAAAGGAACAACAATGGCTATTCTCCGGTCTTCTGGAACTTTGCCTATGAACACCAAAGTGGCAGCAATCTCTGTCAAGACCCCAGCAATTTCCTTCTTTGCTTAACATTCTAGGACAGGTTTCATCAGGCCTGGGGATTTATCCATGCTTATGAAATGGATATGCAGAGAATGGATGGATATGGATTGTGTGCAGATAGATAAGTGATGGTCTTGGCATCATGTTCAGCACAGACATTGTGGGTTGAAGGGCCTGTTCTTGTGCTGTACTATTCTATGTTCAATGATCTATGGTTGTAACCTGAACAGTGCACGTTAGAAAAGCATTGGAAATAAATCCATCCAGCACCTTAGGTCCAGCCTTTAGCATTGTCACTTTGTGATTGCTTGATTACCAGAGTTGTAGTAAATAGTGTAATAGAGACAAAATAAATAGTATACGTTATGGCTTTCAAATGCATGTATGCGTTTTTTAAAAAGATTAACGTACGTGGTTTGCAAGAGGACTAAACCAAGAATAATTGCAAAAAGTTGTGAACTTTGATAAAGCTGAAACACAATATGATCAAGAAATAAAAAAACACTTGAGTAACACAGGGGGCAAGGCAGCGTCCATGGAAGTAGATGGACAGATGACATTTTGTGTTGTCATCCTTCAGACTGGGTTTAAATATGTTTTTAGAGACGGCATACAGCGTAAAAGTATGTTGTTTACTCACCTGTCTTTTTAATTTCTAAATTGCAGCATGGTGTAGATGTGATCCCTCTGATTTTTGACAGTTTAGGGAGCAGTGTGCTAGCACAATGGGCTGGCCAATTAAGAATGAGTAGGAATTTCTTCCTTTGCAAGTTTGTGGATCTTTGATTTCTTTATTCTGGAGAGCTATGGCATTATGTATATTCATTGCAGAGATTGATTGATTTTTTGTACAGTAAGGAAAAAAAGAGTTACAGTAAAATGAAGAGGCCAAAGATCGACAAGGTTTCACATGGTAGGCTGCTCTGGAAGGTTAGATCGCATGGGATCCAAGGAGAGAAAGCTGAATGGATAGAAAATTGGCTCCATGGAAGGAAACAGAGGGTAATCGTGGAAGGTTGCTTCTCAGACTGGATAGCCTGTGACTAGTGGTGTGCCTCAGGGTTCAGTGCTGGGCCTGTTACTGTTTGTCATCTACATCAATGATTTGGATGAGAACATACAGGGCAAGATTAGCAAGTTTGCTGATGATACAAAAGTTAGTGGTTTTGCAGATAGTGAGGATGGTTGTAAAAGATTGCAGCAAGATCTGGATCAATTGGCCAGGTGGGCGGAGGAACAGTTGATGGAATTTAATACAGATAAGTGTGAGGTGTTACATTTTGGGACGTCGAACAAGGGCAGGACATACACAGTGAATGGTAGGCCTCTTGTTAGTGTTGTAGAGCAGAGGGATTTAGGAGTACAGGTGCATGGTTCCTTGAAGGTCGAGTTGCAGGTAGATAAGGTGGTCAAAAAGGCTTATGGTATTGAGTATAGAGGTTGGGAGGTCAGGTTGCAGTTGTATAAGACGTTGGTGAGACCGCGTTTAGAACATTGCGTTCAGTTCTGGGCACCATGTTATAGGAAAGATATTGTCAAGCTTGAAAATGTTCAGAAAAGATTTACGTGGATGTTGCCAGCACTAGAGGGTGTGAGCTACAGGGAGAGGTTGAGTAGGCTGGGTTACAATTCCATGGAGCGCAGGAGGATGAGGGCAGATCTTATAGAGGTATACAAAATCATGAATAGATCAGGTAGATGCACAGAGTCTCTTGCCCAGAGAAGGGGAACTGAGGACCAGAGGACATAGGTTTAAGGTAAAGGGGGAAAGAAGGGGAATCTGAGGGGTAACCTTTTCACACAAAGGGTGGTGGGTTAATGGAACAAGCTGCCAGAGGAGGTAGTTGAGGCAGGGACTATCCCATCATTTAAGTTAGATAAGTACATGTATCTATATCCATATCCCTCCAAACCTGTCCTATACATGTACACTGTTAACAGTTAGATAAGTACATGTATAGGACAGGTTTGGAGGGATATGGACTAAGGGTAGTCAAGTGGGACTAGTGTAGCTGCGACATTGTTGGCCGGTGTGGGCGAGTTGAGCCGAAGGGCCTGTTTCCACACTGAATCACTCTATCAGTTCATCCATAATCTTGTTGTATTGTGGAGCAGGCTCAAGGGGGAGAATGGGCAGTATTGATGGTCTTGCTTCAGCTAATGTTGGTAAAAGATCATGAGCAAGATGTACCAGTCTGTTAGGAGGTGATATTAACATGAATAGAAGGCCAAAAATTAGAGTAAGAATTAATATGTAATTAACATGACTGACAAGTAGCAGAATTGAATTCCCATCTATTCACAATCTACACTAATGACTTGCAGGAAGGACACTGTTTATAATGTCAAGTTGTGTGTCTCTATCGCATGTCCTTGTTTTCTTCTGTAATGTTTCTAGTTACAGAATGAACACATGTTTTCATCTACCTGCTCTGATTCTGCCTCCTTACTGCCACTCCTGCCTCACCATCAATGCTTCCATACCAATGGTCTCTGATTTTTGAATTTAGGGTTCATTTTTCCCTCTTTACTAGTTACCTCGCATTTCTTTCATCAGTTCATTTCTCTGACTGGATTCCTCAGCATCTCTGTATTTGAGATTACCCTGAACATGAGCTTCATTCCCCGCTCCTTCAGCATCAGGTCCATACTCAACTCTGAAATTTGTCCCATGCATTTGAGATTTCATCTGATTTCCCTTCTCCTATTTCTCCTATTGCTCAAAGTTCTGAAAAAAAATCTTAAGGGATTCATGGATCTTAAAGAATTCCCTACTACTCTTTTCCAGAATTCCTGTGTACTTCATTTATCCTCATGCCCATAATTGAGGGCGTATTTGTGTTTAATCAATAGCACTGAATGGTTAAATAATATTGGCTGTGTTTTGTACTCTTAGCAATAAGTCAGCTCCATTGACTTCAATGAAATCAGAAGATGGAAAGTGATTACATCTGGCAACTGATTCCTTTTTGCTCACATCACTGGAGACCAAAGACATATTTCCATGCCAACTTTTTAAGTGACTTGTTAATTATTAAAACAAGGTAATTGTTCATTGTTACCCTCAATTTAGCCCTGACATAGGGAACAGGAAGAGGGAAATATAGTGCATTTAAAGCCAAGAATCCTCCCAATCAAATCTATCTGAAGGAGATTAAACACAATCAATGGCTATAAAGTAGAACATAAAGAGCAGAGTAGATCAAATTACATTTTTCTTTGCTTAAGGGAGTACCCATAGGCAACCTCGCATGGCAAATGCACATTCTGGAGCAATTTGAATTGAGAGATATTCTAATGATTTTAAAAATATAATATAATTGTAGAATTCACAGAATACATGAATATAGAAATATGTTGCTCTACATTTTTCTGCAACATTCCAGTATAAATGATTTATGTAAAAATTTAAATTGCATCTCTTTCATTTTAATACAGGGAAACAACTTAACAGTAGATGGCAACATCGAATCCTAATCGTCCTCATTAATCTTCATTCCCAGATCTCTTTTCCAGGAGATCTCATCAAATCTGTATATTCAGGATGTAGATCAATAAATGTTTTATACTTCTTGGTGATACTCTTGTTTGCCTTGTATTTTATGAATCAACTTCTCAGTAAGAGTTGAGGCTCTCTCTGTTCATGTCAGATGTTTCCCCTACTTTCTAGAATCTCTGTATATACTACTGATTCATGCAAATATAATAGAGAAATTGGCAAATTTAATGGATAAATATGTGAGAAAATATATGATGTCAGGTAAATTTTAGAGATGGTCAGGCAAATTGGGTATCAAATAGTCATCGGCGGTCACTGGAAGCGAGTATGACTGTCCTCTCCTCTCCCTAGGGTTGTCTACTTGTGGGTTTGCAGATGTCTGTAGAGGCCGATCCACAATCCACACACCTTGGTGCAACTTGGGCAGTGGAGACTGGCGATAGTTGGTTGTCGTCAAGTCCCCTTCTCTCTCTCCTTACGGTGCTGTCGCTTTGTCTCTGCGACACGGATTTCCTCCAGGAGCACCTGTCCAGTGCAATATGCTCTGTTCTTGATGTTGTCCTTGAAGCGTTTCTTTGGCCTGCCGGGTGCTCGCTGACCTTCCTTTAATTGAGAGTACAGGATTTGTTTAGGGAGACGTGTGTTGGACATGCGGATGACACGGCCGGTCCATCCAAGTTGCTGCTGCACTATTGTGGTGGTGATGCTGGTCATGTTGGCTTCCTCCAAAACGCTGATGTTGGTGCGTTTGTCCTCCCAGCTGATCCTCAGAATCGTTCGTCAGGATCTTTGGTGGTATTGTTCCAGGAGTCGCAGGTGCCTGCAGTAGGTGGTCTATAACTCGGCTCCATACAACAGGGTGGGGAGGGCAACGGCTCTGTAGACCAGCAGTTTTGTTTGAGCCTTTAGGTCTCAGTCTTCAAAGACTCTTTTCCTGAGTCTGCCGCAGGCTCCACTGGCATAACTCAGGCGATGGTTGACCTCAGAGTCAATGTCAGCTTTTGAGGAACGAATGCTGCCAAGGTCGGGGAAGTGGTCAACGTTTTCACGAGTGGTGTCCTCCACTTTTATAGTGGGCTGGGTAGATGGCTAGTTGGGTGGAGGTTGATGTAGGACCTGGGTCTTATTGATGTTCAAGGCTAGGCTCATGGCTTCGCTCATCTGCGGAGGTCTTCTGCAGAGTGTGCTGCAATGGCACAACTGTCCGCGTACTGAAGCTCCATGATGGCGGTGTTACTGACTTTGCTCTTGGCCTTCAACCTATTAAGGTTGAAGAAACAAGCGTCAGTTCTGTAGAGGATTGTGATCCCCTGTGGCAGCTCTTCACCAATGAGGTGAGTTATGGCAGCAATGAAGATGACAAACAGGGTGGGTGCGATGATGCATCCTTGTTTGACCCCCGTTTCCACAGTGAGGGGCTCAGACTCAGAGCCGCAGTTGCTGAGCACTGTGACCGACATGTCATCATGTAGAAGCCTCAATATTCTGATGTACTTGTCATGGCAACCATACCTTGATCGTATGCTCCAAAGAGCCTGGCGGTCTACCGAGTCAAAAGCCTTTGTCAGGTTGATGAAGGCCATGTACAATGGCTGCCTCTGTTCTCTGGAGTTGGCGTGCTGTGAATATCGTGCCTGCTGTACCTCTGGATGGCAGAAGCCACACTGTGATTCTGGGAGTATCTCCACAGATAGTGGTAGAAGTCGGTTTGCGAGGACAGGAGCAAGGGCTTTGCCTGTTGTTGACAGGAGCGAGATGCCCCTGCAGTTTCCACATTCAGCCTCGTCCCCTTCTTGAAAACGGTCACTATTAGAGCATCTGTGAGTTCTGAGGGAAGTTCTTCTTTTTCCCCAGACCTTGTACATTTCCCAGACCTAGTGCAACTAGTAGCAATGCACATAAAAAGGAGTAAAATGACATATTATTGTAAATGTTGGTAAGTTTGATGATTCTGTTTTAGAATAATGCAGCATTAACAATAGCCGAGGGAAAGTTATAGATAGTAAATGTCAGGTTAAAAATGTAAGACCTAATAGAGCAACTTGCAGAATTTGAATTAACATTGTGAAAAAGATTGCAAAAAGGATTTTAATACCCAGCAGTAAACATTCTACAAAAACATTCTTTATTTTTTGCTAGAGAAGTGTGAAACTTTATCTAAAAGTTTGGTTAAATTAAATTGTATTTTCTCCTTGTGTAAAATTTTAGGCAAGTAAAAGTAAAGACAACAATGTATAAATTTAACACAATTTGTCAAATTAAAATCTATAGGATCCTTTAACGTACATGCTGAAAGTCCTTTTTGAAACAACATTCTTTCCTTCATTTATGTTAAATTTTATGTTTTTTATGTGGTTGTGTCTTGTTGCTTTTCACTTAGTATGGCTGTATGGTAAATCAAATTTCACTGTACCTTAATTGGCACATGTGACAATAAACTGACCTTGAAACCTTGATGACCATATAAATAGATTATTTTGCTATCTTCTGTGCCATTGTAATGTGCTATAAAATAATATTTTGCTCATTGTTCTTTAGTTCAATACTGTTTTTTCCATTTAATTCCAATCATTACATTGACCATAACCAAGTTAGCGTGATGATTTGATGCATGAATTTTATGGCACTGAAAAGCCTTGTGGAGGAATTGAAAGGCATTCATTCAAGGAGAAGATATGGGAAGTCCCCTTCCAATGAAGGTCCACAAGTCTTAGGTGGACGCATCTCAAAGGAGTCTCCTTTGTAGGGGCCTCTCCTCTGACAAATATTAAGTCAAGTCCTCTGCAAAAAACAGAGGAAATATTTGCTACTTCACCATTCTGCTACAAAGCTTCTGCATGTTCCCTGGGGATCTGTCGGCTATGTTCAGAAACCACATAACCAGATGATTATGTGGTAAACCATTTTTAAGCATCTGTAATATCCCAGTCCTGTTCCAGGACCTGCCTGTATGATGGTGCTGCGACCCTACAGGTAATTCACACTGTCTCTTGACTCTAGGAACTAGCAGTGATCTTGACAGGGTTATTGGTTTATTATTGTCACGTGTATCAAGATACAGTGAACACCTTTGTTTTCATGACATCCAGTCATATCATACTATACATGAGTACAATCAGGTGATATGCAAGAACAACTGATACTGCAAAGAGAAAAATACCAGAGTATAATATTATAGCATTACAGTTACAAAGAAAGTGCAGAAAATTGTGAAAGGTCCTTGATGAGGTAGGTTGGAAGATTGGGTCTACATCCCAGATTATGGGAGGACTATTCAGTAGTCTGATAACAGCGGGAAAGGAGCTGTTCTAGATTCTGGTGGTATGTGTTTTCAAGCTTTTGTATTATCTGCCCGGCCCCATAGCAGAAGCGTCCATGTCACGGGGCTGGAAACTGGAAGTATCCCGAGCTAATTCTGCTACCACCATCATCTATTGCAACAAGTGATGGCTCCCACTGATTGTTGCCGGAAGCTTGCGTCCTTTTCACGACAGACGATGACAGTGATGTCAACATTTGGAACATGAAAGATGGACACAAAAGAAGGTCAATGGGAGAGGGGAGAAAAAGGGGAATAGTCCTTGATTATGTTGACTGCTTTCCCGAGGCAGCATGGTGTAGATGGAGTCTGTTGGAGCACAGGGGGTGGTGGTGCGGATGAGGCTTGTTTATGTGATGTAATGGGCTACTTCTACAACTCTGCAATTATCTCTCCTATTTCTTGAGGAGAGCTATTGCTAAACCAAGCTGTGATACATCCCAATGTGATGCTTTCTAGGGTGACTCTGTTGGCCGGTAAGAGTTGTTGGAGGCTTGCCAAACTTCCTTAGTTTTCTGAAGAAGTAGAGGCATTAGTTCCTTTCTTTCCTCTAGCATTAGTGTGGTTAGTCTCGAACAAATTATTTGTGATACTTACACCCAGGAACTTGAAGCTCTCAACCATCTCCACTTTGGCACTATTGATGTTAACCTGGGCATGTACATCATCTTGCTTCCTGAAATCAATAACTAGCTCCTTCATCTAGCTGACATTGAGGGAGAGGTTGGTGTTTTGACACCATGTCGTTAGGTTCTCTATCTCCTTCCTCCTTTTCGTCATTGTTCAATATCTGGCCCGCTACATCTGCAAACTTGTAAATTACGTTAGAATAAATTCAGCCATACAATAAGGGCTGAGAGTACATCCTTATGGGGCACCAGTGTTGAGAATTATCATGTTTTGTCACCTATTCCCTTTATTGTGGTCTATGAACAGAAAGTTGTGGATCCAGTTGCAGAGGAGGCGATGAGTCCTCAGTCCAGGAGTTTGGAGATGAGTTTGATTAGGATTATGTTGTTGAATGCAGCATTATAGTTATTAAATAGGAGTCTGACGAAGCTGTCTTTATTCAGCAAAGAGTGTATGGCGAGGGTGCTGGCGTTAGCCGTGGACCTTTAGCGACCAAAAACAACTGCAGTGGATCAAAGTGTCACGGAGGTTGGAGTCAATGTGCACCATGACCATCCTCTTGAAGCACATCACGGTGGACGCCAGAGCCACTGGACGGTAGTCAGTAACACACACTTCTTTGCTTTTCTTTGGCCCCTGAATGATAATGGTCTCCTTAAACCAGATGGAATCCTCTGAATGGAGCAAGGAGAGGTTAAAGATGTCTGTGAACACCCCCGTTAGCTGGTCCGCAGTTCCTGACTACATGGTTGGTTAGTGTGACAGATGGATGCCTTCTCTAGAACCTAGCATGTAGTAAAGGAAAAATGAAGCTATTATTTCACATAATTTCTGAAAACATATCATACTGAAACTGCTTTTCAGACCAAAATTTGTGAAAATAGTACACTCCGATACACCTTTGTGAGTCACCTTCAGTATGGCACCTTGTTGAAGCCTTTTGAAAATCCTATTGCTTCCCATTGTCCAACCTATGATTACATATTCAAAAAATTACTGAATCTAACACTCTGTTTCCCTTTCTTTCCATCTATCTCAGCTGAATTATATTATGAATTATTAGATATCTTATTACTATTTGCTAATGAACAATTCCAGCAGTTTTCCTGAGATAGATAATTAGCTGTCCTGTAGTTCCCTGCTTGCTCTCCACCCTTTCTTGAGTTGTAATTTTCCAATCATCTGGGGATGTGACAAAATGTAGGGAATTTTGAATGAGCATTGTTTCTGATGAACTGCGAGATTCTATAAAGGTCAGGCTATCTAGCCCAGGTTCAATTACTTTAAGATCCTAAATCAATGAGGTTCTTCGTATAAGCATGTAAGAATTGGCGATCAATACCTATGATTGATTAGTATTAAGTTACATTTGTAACTCTTCAATTAGTGGGTAATACACGCCCGTATTACACGCCTACACGCCACAGTAATACACGCCTCTTCAATTAGTGGGTAATACACGCCTGTATTACACGCCTACACGCCACGGTAATACACGCCTGTATTACACGCCTACACGCCACGGTAATACACGCCTGTATTACACGCCTACACACCACGGTAATACACGCCTGTATTACACGCCATGGTAATACACACCTGTATTACACGCCTACACGCCACGGTAATACACGCCTGCCTGTAGCAGGACCCTGATATTTTGTCGTGGCTTGCACATCATCTTCAGCAAGGTTCCCGTTAGAATGGAATTCATTTACTGTTCAACCTAGGTCGCATTCACTCCAGAATCATGTCATCCCACCCGCCAAGTCAGTAAGCTGCAGTATGAAGACATTGTCTGCCCATGCACCACAACATTGACTAATTCACTAGAGTTACATGGAAGAGTCTTACACTTGACACCTGCAAATCAAATACTCTGTGTATACCACTGCACCCCTACTGACAAGATATGTTCATGATATCTCGCTTTAACACTTAGATTGCTTAATTTCAAGAGAGATCCTCTTAATGATAGTAACACAGCCCATGTAAAAAAGCTTTGCACATCGCTTTTAAACTTTTCCTCTCTCACCTTAAAGCTATGCCCTCTATACTTTAACATTTCCACCCTGGGAATACTATCTACTCTTTGTCTCTCCTAATTGTAGACCTCTATTACGTCTCCCGTCAACCTCTGACATCCCAGAGAAAACAAACCAAGTTTGCCCAACCTCTCTTTATTGCCAAAACCCTTAAATCCAGGCAACATTCAACACTCTTTCTGCACCATTTTCAAAGTCTTCACATCTTTCCTGTAATGGGGTGACCAGAACTGCACACAAGACTGCAAACAGATCAGACCTATCAGGATTTTGAAGTTCATAGAACTTACTATTCTGAATCCTAGTGTATATATAAGAATGTCACGGTGACACAGCTAATCAAACTGCTGTTTAACAGTATAGGAAGGAACTGCAGATGCTGGTTTAAACTGAAGATAGACTCAAAAAGTTGGAGTAACTCAGTGGGACAGGCAGCATCTCTGGAGAGAAGGAATTGGTGACGTTTCATGCATTCCTTCTCTCCAGAGATACCGCCAGCCCCGTTGAGTTACTCCAGCTTTTTGTGTCTATCTGCTGTTTAACAGTGTCAGAGGGCAGGTTTAAGGAAGGCAAATGGCATACAGTGCTCCTAATTTATATGTTTGTATGTACATTCCTGCATCTATTGTATCAGGTGACTAATTAACAAGTAATCCTAATTTCTTCACCATTATTTGGTTCTCTGAATTGTTTGAGAGGCAAGATGTTAAGGAGGCATCCCTGATGTGAAGAACTCACCTTTAATGAGGAGGAGACCATGGAGCTCTTATTGACGTACATTGCTTTAGCTGCTGAAGATTTGAAGCACAAGCATTAATTTATGGTCGCAGATTTTCATAGTTAAAGTGGCATTTCTATAAAACAGCAAAATGACATAATCTGAATAAATTACTCCATTGCTTGAATATCAAGGGGCGTGCATCACCCATGTTCACTCTTTATCATTCTTTGCTATATTACCATTGTAGCATTGGGAGCCAAAGAAGATGAGATAAGATCACGTTTATCAATCACTTGAGGATGACTGATAAAGATAATCTTGAGGAAGAAGTTGTTGAAAACAAGACTAAACAATAAAATCATACCCATTATAACCTCCTCAAAATGATTGACTAGAATTGGAATCTGGAAGGAAATGGATGAATGGTTTTAGTAAAACCAACATTTGATGGATAAGGTGAATTTGTGAGGGCATGACGGGAGTAGCACTAAGGAATGTTGTAGCTAAACACTTGGACAAACAAAAGATTCAATTGACAGTCAAAAGACAGGAAGACACTTAAACAGAAACTACCATCCATGATAGTTTCCTTCTAGTACAAATGTTAAGTTATGGTTGCAGACTTTCATGGTTGTAGCAGCATTTTTATAAAACTAGACTAATTGGGACCTGTTGGGTCCCAGTATCACATGGGAGGCTGGACCCCCAACGGAATATTCCACCTCTCCGCCAATTCCAATATTGGTGGCCAGTGGGGGGGGGGGGGCTTTCTGGAGCGCTAATATGGGAGTTGTGGGCTGAATGGACTGGTTTCCAGAGGGATAGTATGGACATTGTGGGCTGAATGGATTATTGGCTGGTGGCTCAAGCCTGTTGTGCTGGCAGCTCACTAACACATGGCTGGTGGGCTGGCAGTTGATTCACGGCTATTCCTTGAAATTCCATTTCAAGCAGGGTGCAAGGACACCAAATTCAAGTGCAGTTTCTTACCACTTCAAGTAAGGGTACAAGGCCATCAAATTCAAGTGCAGTTTCATACCATTTCAAGCAGGGTGCAAGGCCACTAAAGACAGTGAGTCATGACCTCTCCCTCCTCCATCTTGCAGAGACTGAGCCACGCCCACACTTCTGGGTTTTATCGTCCCTCCCACTAGAAGGGGTGTGGCCGTCATGGCATGATTGACAGGAGGGAGAATCTCAACATTTTAAAAACACTAATAACTCTTATTTTTCATCGATGAGAAAAATCCTCTGCACCTGATGAGCGGAGTGGGATTCTGAGTAAGATGGCCAAAAATCACACCCGTACGTGATAGCATTTAAACAAAAAAATCAATATAAAAAGTAAACAAAGTGGTCAAGATTAGACTTTTAATTATATAGAAGGCAAGGCAACTTTAATTAGGCAAGGCAACCTTAATTAGGCAAGGCAATACAGCTTTAGCATTTCCAAACGAAAGGCAACACAGCTTTAGCATTTCCAAACCAAAGGCAACACAGCTTTAGCATTTACAAACTATATTTTCAAACCACATAAGGGCACTGACAGGTCAATAAAACCACTCACAGTTTAGTAGACATGTGTTCAGTGTTACTCACAGCTCAGACTGAGACATGACCCTCTTCCCTCCCCCCATCTTGCAGAGACTGACTGAGGCACTCAACACTTCTGGGTTTTATAGTCCCTCCGGAAAGGGTGTGGCCTTCAGGAAAGATAATCTCAACATTTTTAAAGCACTAATAACTTTTTTTTTTAATGATGGGAAAAATCCTCTTGTCCTGCGCAGCAGAGGGGGACTCTGAGTAAGATGGCCAAAAATCACAGCCGTAAATGGCAGCATTCTTTCTAAAATCAATATAAAGAACAACAGGAAGTGGTCAAGATTAGACTTTTAGTAATATAGACAACACAATGACATTCTGTCCCTCATTCCATTACCTTTATGCAGTGACCCACATGAGCTTCATCTCAACTCAGAAAAGGTTATAGTTTTACATATGCAACTAAACAGCACTTAGATATGTGAACCTTCAAGATGACTGGCATTTCTGTGCTGTTTATGTCTTGAAAGCCTGAGGGGCACATTCCTATATTTTGAACTAGACTAAGTGGGACCCGTTGGGTCCCATGTTCACACGGGAGGGCTGGTCCCCCAATGCAATATTCCACTTCTCCGCCAATACCAATATTGGTGGCCAGTTGGGGGGGGGGGCTTTCTGGAGCGCTAATATGGGTGTTGTGAGCCAAAGGGAATGGTTCTCATAGGGCTAGTATGGACATTGTGGGCCAAATGGATTCTTGGGCTGGCAGTTCAGTCACTCAGGGCTGGTGGACTGGCAGCTTGGTCACTCGGGGCTGGTGGGCTGGCAGATCAGACACTCGGGACTGGTGGGCTGGCAGATCAGTCACACGGGGCTGGTGGGCTGGTAGATCAGTGACTCAGGGCTGGTGGGCTGGCAGTTCACTCACGGCTATTCTTTGAAATTCCATTTCAAGCACACTGCAGGCCACCAAATTCAATTTCATAGCATTTTAAGCAGAGTGCAGGACACCAAATTCAATTTCATAGCATTTCAAGCAGAGTGCAGGCCACCAAATTCAATTTAAAGCATTTCAAGCAGTGCAGGCCATCAAATTCAATTTCGCAGCATTTCAAGCAGTGTGCAGGCCATCAAATTCAATTTCACAGCATTTCAAGCAGAGTGCAGGCCACCAAATTCAATTTCACAGCATTTCAAGCAGAGTGTAGGCCACCAAAGTCAATTTCAAGCATTTCAAGCAGACTGCAGTCTACCAATTAATTTCATTTCAAGCAGAGTTCAGTTCACTCACGGTGTAGACTGACATTTCTGGACTCAACTCTCACTCGCAGTCTTTCAGGGTGACTGACTCATGTCTGGCCTCCGGGGCTTTATACTCCTGGCCACCCCAGAAGGGGCGTTACCTTCATCATGATGATTGACAGGTGAGAGGACCAATCAGCTGATCTCAAGATTTTTAAAACATTCATTACTTTTTTATTTTCCATTGACCGGAAAAATCCTTGTGGCTGCCTCAGCGGAGGGGGACTAAGTAAGATGGCCAAAAATCATAGCGATATGAAAACCAATATACAGCGCAGACAGGAAGTGGTCAAGATGAGATTTTTAGTTATATAGATTATTCGGTGGTAATCTAGTTTTCTGGCAAAGATGAGCTAGGGAAGCAAATGTGCTGATGTTCAAAGAAAAGGAAGCATATATAACCCCCTCTGCATCATTACCATCCTCATTGAGTTAGACATAATGATCACGATAATTTTGTTCCTGTTTCCATTAACTTGCTAATTGAAGTAATCATTTTCTATCCAAATTTTGCAGGGTATTGGCAGACCATACAGTTATTAGAAGCCTAATCAATATGTCTATGTATCTGATTTAGGTATAACCAATAACAAGATTAGGAACTATATTAATGAATACACACCTTTGAGCTTTGAGAACTAGCATGAAGCCTTTTATGTCTGTCTTCTTTAGCTCAAATTATGAGATGGCAGTTTTTTCTGATGGACCCCTCACAGGGACTAGAAAAAGGACAAATGGGTGAAGATAAATTATCATCATCCACTATGATGTAAGCAGTGACATGAAGAATGATGATATTGAGGATGAGCATAATGAAGCAAGATTTGGCATGAGCTCTTACCATATATGCCCCTGTCTTCACTCCTTACACAGCAGATTGGCGGTTGCTTACACTCCCAGATCCAGATTAACTGAGATCATTTTATCTGAGGAGAATTAGTGTCAGTGAGAATGTATGCGGGAAGCAATAATTCATTTTTAAAAGCTTATCAAGAAGAGACCAAAATAATAATGGGTCAACATCCCAATGGAAATTGAAGTAAAGCTACTCAAATCTTTAGAATTCCAGCAATCAAAGTGTGTGAACTCCTACATAGATGTGCAATTTCCATGTAATTTTCTTGACAGAAAGATATTGCATCACATCGATGGAAGTGTTCCCATGTCTCTGTAAACATATATTACAAAAAAACAACTGACTTCAAATTCTTCAGTTCTTGTTTGTTGGAATGCTAGAAGCCCTTTCTACCTTCTAGACAATGGTGAAGAGAAAATATTATTTTTGAATTATGCTTTTCTGGATATTATAGCATCAGCCCGGCACCATTCTTGGACCTTCCTTAGTGAAAGCTTACACTAGCATTTGTGTCAAGTAGTAGCTTTTGCATTGGCATTCTGGGGAACTAAGATGCCGAGCTACAACTCAAGATTTCCCACAATCTGATTACGGCTATTACATTATCCAACTCATTGACCAATGGAGCCTAGACTCTAGTGGAATGTAATGCATTCTGCATTATCCAAGCTGCATAAGGATACTATCTCTCAGGATATATTTCTTTCTTAATCACATAAAGTACCCATGAAGCAATGCAGCCAATGCTTACATTTTAAGGCTTTATTATTAATGTATTTGTTTTTTTCATTGTCTTATCAAATATCTTGGGAAATTAAAATGCACAATACTATTACATTTATCATGTTTGAGTTGAGTTCTTGTAAGATTTGTAGAACACTTTCCCTTTAAAATGTCTTGTAGGCTGATGAAGCAAGGTGTTTCTTGTATAAAGGAATACGTATCATTTATTCCTTCAACGTTTGATAGCTTTTTGGATATTTCTGATTTTTTTTTTCAAATGTTACAAGCAACATTTTGTAAGAATGTTGTAATGATTAAAAATATTATTTTACAGGAAAAGAACTTCACAGATGAGCTTTATAAAACTTGCTCTCATTTTCATTTTGTTTGTTAAATATGAATAAAGGAACTTGATGTGAAAGAATGTATCCCTATTTACTCTGATAAATGGAAAGAGAAAAACATAGTTTATAGATTTCGCTTGTATCTGAATCAGTTTAGCTATGGCTCACAGGTATGGTTCATATAAACACTCACTCAATTCTAAATAAGATGAAAGCCCATGTTATTACAGGGAAAATACTAGTATGGATAGAAGATTGGCTGAATGGCAGAAGACAAAAAGTGGGAATAAAGGGGGCTTTTCCTGGCTGGCTGCCAGTGACTAATGGTGTTCTATCGGTGTCTGTGTTGAGTCTGCTACTTTTCACATTGTATATTAATGATTTGGATGATGGAATTGATGGTTTTGTGGCCAAGTTTCCAGATGATATGAAGATGAGTGGGGGGGGGGGGGGGCAGGTAGTGTAGAGCAGTGCTTCTTAAACTGGTGAATGGTTCACCCAAGGGTGAATGAAATTATTTGGGGGTGAATGGAACTAGAAGGGTGAATGAAGGGTGAATGACTTAATCTATTCAGATATTTATTTATTTTTTCCTATACTTAAAAAAGGCATTGCCATTACAGTGGTTAGTAAGCTCTTATTGGTTTTAATGGCAGTGGAGCTGGAAATTTGATATGATTTTTTCTCTCTACCTATGGTTTTCTAATTTAAAAGTAGCAGGATATTTCCCAAACTTACTGTAATATAATCTTTTAGGGAAGACCATGGTTTTTTGAGCTAGTAATCAGAGCCCAAAATGGTAGGATGGAGCTGAAGCTCAGTGTTTAGATTTTGGGGCATGGCTTTTTATCTAATCGAATGATTTTCCAACTCCAGTAGTAATTAAACTTTTTTTTCACTCCTAGTTTTCTTTACATATTTTTAGGATGTTCAAAAAGTTGCATAAAATAAACACTTATGAAATGAGTTAATTTATGTTTTTTTGCTCATGTGACAAAATAAATTATATATAAAATTATACACAAGGGAGATTAAGACACAAATTACCAAAAAACTTAGGAAAATTTAGTCGAGGGTGAATGAAATTTTGTGATAAAGTCTCAAGGGTGAATGACACTGAAATAGTTTAAGAAGCACTGGTGTCGAGGGAAGCAAGGAGTCTGCAGAATGACTGGACTGGTTGGGAGAGTGGGCAAAGAAGTGACATGGAATACAGCATAGCACTTAGGTAGTAGGAGTAAAGGCATAGACTATTTTCTAAATGGGGACAGGATTCAGAAATTGGAGGTGTAAAGGGAATTGGGAATGCTGGTTGAGGATTTCCAAAAGGTTAATTTGTTGTGGCTGTGGAGGCCAAGTCCTTGGGTGCTTTTAAAGCACAGATTGACAGTTTCTTGATTAGTAAAGGTGTCAAGGGTTACAGCAAGAAGGCAGGAGAATGGGGTTGAGAGGGAAAGATAGATTTGTCATGATTGAATGGCGGAGTAGACTCGATGGGCCGAATGGCCTAATTCTGCTTCTATTACATGAATTTATGAATCATTTCAGTGTGTGTCTAAAATCATTTTGAATTAACTATTTACATTTTGATAATCCATAAAATATATTTTTCATTATTTTGACTTGTTCTGTTTGCTATTTAGATTTTGCAGTTCTGTGCCTATTGATGACGCAATGTATTCAGACACTGATGGAGTAACTGACTACCGTCACATTTACAGGTCAGTGCTAGTGGGAAAAAACTGTGAAGTTACTTCACAATGTGAAATGTCAGTGTTGAAAAATGTGCTCCCTAATTTATAAATATGAAAATGTTTTGAATATTTTTATCTGAAAAATCCAGAAGAAATTGTGGAGATTATGTCAATACCACACAGCTGATAACAAGCAAATTTTAATTTTGGAAGGTTTTTTTGAATGTTAGAACCAAAATTATATTGGACTTTGTTTTCTCCATGGTAATAGCTCAGATCTGACCACCACCTTTTCAAGAGCAATTGGCGATGGGCAAGAAATGTTGACGGCACCCAGGTCATAAAAATGGATTTAAAGTATGGAGGTAGAATTAAGAAGCAAAGTTACATTCCAACACAACGAGTTGTATGTGTCAAAGCTGTCAATGGCTTTGAAAAACATGGAGAGACATTCTCTAGCCAACAATTAAATAAAGGATTCATTATCCTCAAGAACATGATATAATAGCGGCATTTAAGAGGCTGTCAGATAGGCACGTGGATCTGCAAGGAATTAAGGGATATCAATCACATGCGTGGAAAGGAGATTAGTTTATCTTGACATTATATTCGGCATAGATATTATGGGCGAAAGGGACTATTCCTGTGTTTTCCTATTTACTTTTTATGTTTGATGTAGTACAGGCAGGTAGAAGTTGGTGGTAAAGGTGATAAAATTGACCAATTCTGCATGAGTGCAGGAAGCAGCACAGATGCAGTTGTCGATTTAATGGAGAAAGTGATGGTGGTGTATGCCGGATTAGGCTCGATACAAGGATTGCTTCACGTAGCCAACACAATGACATGTGTAGCTAGAGCCCATGTGGAGTGCCCATGACTACTCATTTAGTTTATTATTGTCACATGTACCGGTGTACAACAAAAAGCTTTTGTTTGTGTGCTATCCAGTCACACGAGCTACTGCTGTCATTTGTCTCTGAGAGACCATTTCCCCAATAGTATCCAAATTGGTATACCCGTTTGAAAGGGAGATAGCCACTGGAGACTTTGACACAAACTGCCAGCCTTTCCTGGTTACACAAAAAGCTGGAGAAACTCAGCGGGTGCAGCAGCATCTAAGAGGCGAAGGAGATAGGCGACGTTTCGGGTTGAGACCCTTCTTCAGGGCCTTTCCTGGTTGTCACCTGTCTAACTGGCTGAACCTTTGGTGTGGCCAGCTCCCTGAAACTATTGCCTACAACTCTCTCTGCCTCCTGTATGGTCCTCAATGTGTCCAACTGCCGCTCCAACCAATCCATGTGGTCTGAGATGAGCTGCAGCTGGACACATTTTTTGCAGATACAGTCATGAGGACACTTGACTGCTCCCAGATTGGCGACATTGGACAGGATGAGCATACCACTCCACTAACTGCCCTAACTGTCCCTATAAAACAAAATATAAATCTAGTGGATTTAAGGACAAGTAAACCCTCAACACCTTACCTTGATTTTGTGTGCCCTTCTCACCGAAGCCTGGTTTTCACAAGCCTTCCATTTTGATCTACTAGCAAGCAGTCCTCTCAAAATGGACACTCTGCAATATTCTGATTCTCTTTCAGTTGTTGCTAAGGCTGTTGGGCCTGAAAAACATTGTCCTTGCTATAAATATTTCTTCATGATTAGTAATATATATATATACATCATAGAAGTATATAGAAACATAGAAAATAGGTGCAGGAGCAAACCATCAGCCCTTCGAGCCAGCACCGCCATTTCAATATGATCATGGCTGATCATCCAAAATCAGTACCCTGCTGCTGCTTTTTCCCCATATCCATTGATTCTGTTAGCCCTGAGAGCTAAATCTAACTCTCTCTTGAAAACATCCGGTGAATTGGCCTCCACTGCCTTCTCTGGCAGAGAATTCCACAGATTTACAACTCTCTGGGTGAAAACATTTTTCCTCATCTCAATCCTAAATGGCTTGCCCATTATTTTTAAACTGTGACCTCTGGTTCTGGACCCCTCCAACATCAGGAACATGTTTGGGGTCAAAGATATTTTGAAAGTCCAGATACACCATATCCACTGGCTCTCCCTTATCCATTCTACTTGTTACATCCTTGTAAAATCCTTTTACACTTGTAAAATTCCAGAAGCTTAGTCAAGCATGATTTCCCCTTCATAAATCCATGCTTGCTTTGGCCGATCCCGTCACTGCTTTCCAAATACACTGCTATTACATCTTTAATAATCATCTCAAGTATCTTCCCAACTACCGATGTATAGCTAACTGGTCTATAGAAACATAGAAACATAGAAAATCGATGCAGGAGGAGACCATTCGGCCCTTTGAGCATGCACCACCATTCAATATGATCATGGCTGATCATTCAACTCAGTATCCTGTACCTGGCTTCTGGCCTCAACTGGCCTCAACTACCTTATGTGGCAAAGAATTCCAGAGACTCACCACTCTCTGTGTGAAAAATGTTTTCCTCACCTCGGTCCTAAAGGAATTCCCCCTTATCCTTAAACTGTCCTTAAAGAGCTTTCTTTCATGCTCTATTTCCCCCCCTCCTAATTAACCCCTTTGTCCTCCTCTGTTGAGTTCTAAATTTTGTCCAGTCATCTGGTTTGCTGCTTCCTCTGGCCAATTTATATGCCTCTTCCTTGGATTCAACACTATCCCTAATTTCCCTCGTTAGCCACGGTTGAGCCGGCTTCCCCATTTTATTTTTATGCCAGACAGGGATGAATAATTGTTGTAGTTCAACTACGCGATCTTTAAATCTTTGACATTGCAACTCCACCGACAACCCTTTAAGTATCATTTGCCAGTCTATCCTAGCCAATTACCATCTCATAACATCAAAAGGAATTAGAAGGAATTATGTATTCTTTCTCAGATCAGCTGTACATGCTATATGCATTTTGTAAGCATAATACATAATGATTTCCCTTTTCATCTTTTCGATCTTTCAGTTCCGGGCCTCCTGACGAATATCCATTTGAAGAAAAAGATAATGGAGACACCAGCACAACAATGCATAGGTCAGGGTAACTTTGTACCTCACGGATAGTTAGGGTGTCCATTTGCACCCTGCAATGAATTTATTAATTTCTAAGAATTCAAAAATGGGTAGTGTAGATGGTTTATATGCAACCAATAATATAGTTACCTCAGTACTATTAACCCCGCCTAGTTAACATCAATCATAACGCCTTCCCCTTCCTGGGTACAGTTCAGTAGAAGAATGTAGCCAGTGCTTGAAGATGTATGTAATACCCTGTGCTATCATTAAAAGATGTTGCACACTTTAAGAGTTTGTGAATTGCATATTTACATGGTGTCGGAGCTGGAAGACACTTGCGTCTCCTGTCTATCAGGTTTTATTTCTTTTTTTTGATTTGTGCTTTTGTGCTTAATCTCTCTGGCCATGGCGTCCTCTTGCAGAAAGCCAGCGCAGCTTGTCTTTGATGCTGACATCTCTGAGCGCTGGGCCACGTTTGAATTTGATTTTACACACTTTGTCAACGTCGCACACCGCTCTGATCCCTCCGTATCTGTGACTGTCAATGATGTGACCTTCCTTGCAAAGTTAGACACAGGTGCGAAGGTCAACGTTTGTCAATTAATCTTTTTCACAAGATAAGGAATAATGAGCCCCTGGTTGCTGACGATGCTACCCTGCACGCCTATGGTGGAGAAATTCTAAGGCCTGCGGGGAGCGCCACTTTAACTTGCGTGCTGCAAAAGGCCACGAGAAACCTGGTTTTCTATGTTTTGAACTCTGACTGTGTAACCCTGCTGGGCAACCGTGCGTGCCAAGATCTTGGCCTGGTGTCCTTCGACCGCACGGTCCACAAAGTGCAACTGTCGTTTGACCCAGTTGCAGAATACCAGGACCTGTTCAACGATGACCTGGGAAAGTTACCACTGACATACCATATTTCCATTGACCCAAATATACAACCCATGGTCCGCGCACCTCACAGGGTGTCTCACGCCATGAAAGACAGGTCGAAAAGGGGTGCTAGAAGCGGTTAGTGAGCCCACCGATTGGGTCTCCACCATGGTTGCCATGATAAAGAAAGACAAGAACGAAATACGTGTGTGTATCAACCCGAAGGACTTAAACCTTGCCATCAGGCGACCACACTACCCCATGCGGTCTGTTAAGGACGTGGCGGCTCAGGTCGGGCATGCCACCATCTTTTCGGTCCTAGACGCTAAAAACTCGTTTTGGCAGATCCCGTTGGACAAAGCGTCTTCTGACCTGACGACCTTCGCCACACCGTTTGGCAGATTCAAGTTCCTGCGAATGCCATTCGGCATCAATTCCGCTAGCGAGGTGTTCCAGCGAACGATGGAGCAGATATTCTCAGACCTGCCATGTGCCATCATCGTGGATGATATCCTGGTTTATGGGAAGGACATTGCCGAGCACGACCTGAACCTCCGCCGCGTCCTGGATCGGGCGCGACAGGCGAACCTGAAGCTGAATCCCAAGAAGTGCCGGTTTCATGTCTCAGAAGTCACGTATGTTGGACACGTTTTCACCTCTAACGGACTAAAACCCGACCCCTTGAAGGCGGCTGCCATCTCCGAGATGGCAGCCCCCACCGACGTGCCAGGTCTACAACGATTTTTGGGCATGGTGAACTACCTTGGGAAGTTTGTACCAAACCTCAGTGAGCTGAGTGCTCCCCTGCGGCAGCTGACAAAAAAGGATATGGCCTGGGTCTGGCTCCCACATCACCAGCAGGCCTTTGACTGCCTCAAGTCGAAACTGATTAACACTCCGACGTTGCGGTTCTTCGACGCGAGTCGCCCCATCACCGTCACCTGTGACGCTTCCAAGTTCGGTCTGGGTGCGGCTTGCCTTCAGTCTGTCGATGGATCGTTACATCCTGTCTCATATGCCTCCCGCACCATGACGGACACCGAGCAGCGGTATGCTCAGATCGAGAAGGAGCTGCTCGCGGTGGTGTTCGCCTGCTCCAAGTTCAGAGACTTCCTGTTCGGCAGCAGATTTACGGTCGAAACCGACCCCCAGCCACTGGTGACAATCCTGAACAAGCCGATTCACGCTGCCCCAGCCAGGCTGCAGCGTATGATGCTGCAGCTCCAGCGTTTCGACTTCGATATAATCTACAAGAAGGGCACGGAGATGCACATTGCGGACACCCTATCGCGCGCCCCGCGGACCTCCTGCGCTCGCCACCCCTACGAAACAGAGGATTTGCTCGTACTGGGCGTTAACTTTATTCCCACCAAGCAGCTACAGGTTTTGGCCGAGCACGCCGCTGCCAATCCAGTTTTGCAGCGGCTTGCCTCTGTGATTAAAGCAGGGTGGCCAACAAAGCGCTCCGCTGCGCCGTCTGAAACACAGCCTTTCTTCCTGGTCCAGAATGACGTTATCATCAAGGGACATAAAGTTGTAGTCCCGTCCTCCCTGTTTGACTTTTACTATTGTGCAGCCCATAGCGGACACCCTGGGGTCGATGCAACACTCGCCCACGCTCAGTGCCAATTCTACTGGCCTGGAATGGCCAAATATATCCGAGACCGAGTTTCTGCCTGCTCCACGTGCAACAGTCTTGCTCCACACCAGCAGCGAAAGCCCCTGCTGCAACAGCCCGCCCCTGCCTTGGCTTGGTCCTCGCTGGCTGCCGACATTTTCGAGTGGCGTGGTAACCACTACCTTATCCTGGTTGACTCGTACACAAACTGGTTCGAAGTGGATTTGCTAACATCCCTCACGTCGGAGATGGTGATCCGAAATCTGCGGAAACACTTCTCCACTTTTGGGTCCCCTGTCAGGCTGCAGACTGACAACGGCAGGCAGTTTACCAGCCGAGAGTTCAAAAGTTTTGCCGACAGGTGGAATTTCGTGCATTTCACCAGCAGCCCAGAGTACCCACAGAGCAACGGCCTTGCAGAACGGGCCGTCCGCAGCGCCAAGCTTCTGATGGAACAGGCGAGACTGTCCAACTCTGACTTGTATTTGGACCTCCTGAACCTCAGGAATGCTTCCAGGGATCCGGCCATGGGATCACCTGCTCAGCGTCTGATGTCCAGAACAACCAGATCTACCATCCCGACTGCCCAGCGCCAGCTGCAACCTCGGGTGCCGGAGCCTGCCTCCGTGCAGAGGCGCATTCAAGAGAAACATGACAGCCAGCGGCGTTCCCACGATCGGTCGTGCAGACCACTCGATCCTCTGTTGCCTGGACAGGTTGTTCGGTTGCAGACCGCCAGTGGTCACTCCCGTCTGGCTACCGTGGTTAGGGTGGCCGACTCACCTCGTTCGTATCTGGTCGACTATGAGGGAACCATCTACCGAAGAAGCCGACAACACCTGCTTGCGGTTAATGAGCCGAAGCCGCAGCCCCCGGGGCCCTATGCCCCGCCACTCTCATACCAGCAGCCGGCTGCCGTCCCAGCCAGTGTTCCCTGCATGCCTCGATCCCCATCTCGAGCGCCTGGTTCCCCTCTGCGCGGGTCCCCTGTTGCCGGTCGCGGTTCTCCCTCTCCTGTTTCTCCCACCCCACCGCCCTTCCCTGGTTCCCCAGCTGCCTCGCATCCTCCTGTTTCTTCTGCTCTTTCGGGGAAGGGGGAGACATCCGTACGCGCTCAGGCCGGATCAGTAAGCCACCTGTTCGTTATGGCGATTTTGTTTAAGTCTGCTGTTTAATTCTGTTGTCGTGACAACAATCTGTTTTGATTTTCTAAGGGGAAGGATGTAGATGGTTTATATGCAACCAATAATATAGTTACCTCAGTACCATTAACCCTACCTAGTTAACATCAATCATAATGCCTTCCCCTTCCTGGGTACAGTTCAGTAGAAGAATGTAGCCAGTGCTTGAAGATGTATGTAATACCCTGTGCTGTCATTAAAAGATGTTGCACACTTTAAGAGTTTGTGAATTGCATATTTACAGGTAGTGTTCTTCTGAATTCCAATTTAAAATGACAATTATTACACAAAATACTTGTGCTATAACTCCTGGATAAGGGCTCAACTAAGAAAACCAAGCCCAAAACCAAAGTATTATCTCACCAAAAACACCAACTTACAATAAATGATTCCATATCCCCTCCTCCCTCCACTATCTTCCACTAATCCTAGCCCATCATTAAGCTTGTAACATCTGCCCCCAACAAATCCACCTACTGCCTCACTCTGCTGCCTCCGACATCTGCTTTACAGCCTGATGCAAACTCTGTCCACAAATTCCTAGCTCTCCAAATAGCGACGTGATCGATCTCTCTATGATATTTTTTTTTTCAATAAGTAAAGAGTTAATGTTACCAAAACGAATCTTTCTAAGCACTGATTAAAGCACATTTAAATAGTAGGGAATAATTAAAACTTTAAAATGAAATAAGTAAAATCTTATAACAACTTAGCCCATAGAGAATCTTTATTCAAATCAATGGGGACTCGGATCCAGTTAGTGTTGAATCCTAGAAACTCTAGCTTCATCGTTAGACCATTTGTGTGAGGGCATCTGTCTCTTTGCTTGCCAGGGACTGAGTAGGTTTGCATAAGTTGAAGACTTACTTATCTGGGCATAACTAAACCTTACAATTGCTATACATAGATGGTGCGATCCATTGAACTTACATTTCTCTGCTTCTTTTACCATAATGGAATAAAACATTTTTTCTATTGATGTTTCCAATTAATTTATTGACCAGATAATACAGAATATATTATTTGAATAAATTAATTTGTGTTCAACATTTACAAGAGTTATTTTTTCCTACTTAGCATATTCCATTCATTCAAGGCACTTGAAATAAACTATATCGAAGGAATTTACAAATGAATGCTCTCATCATGAAGCTGCCCATTGGAAGGTCACATCCTATAAATGTGGACATGATGGTTTGCAATTCCCATTCAAATAGTTGTTCATACATACGGACTGCTGTGTGAGTGTGGTAGAGTCATACAGTCTGAAAACAGGCCCTTCGGCTCAACATGTAATGCCGATCAATATGCCCCATCTATACCAGTTCACAAGTTATAGGAGTAGAATTAGGCCATTCGACCATCGACTCCACTCTGTCATTCAATCATGGCTGATCACTATCTCCTAATCCCATTTTCCTGCCTTCTCCCCATAACCCTTGACACCCGTTCTAATGAAGAATTTGTCTTCCTCTGCCTTAAAATAATCCACGGACTTGGCCTCCACAGCCCTCTGTGGCCATAAATTCTGCAGATTAACTACCCTCTGATTAGGAGAGGTCCCCCCTCATCCTTCTAAACTCCAGCGAGAAGAGGTCCAGTGTTGTCAAACACTCATCATATGTCAATCCACTCATTCCTGGGATCATTCTTGTAAACCTCCTCTAGACCCTCTCCAGAGCCAGCACAGCCTTCCTCAGATATGTGGCCCAAATTTGCTCACAGTACTCCAAATGCGGCCTGACCAGCGCCTTCTAGAGCCTCAGCATTGCAGAGCCTTATAGAGCCTCGGCATTACAGAGCCTTATAGAGCCTCAGCATCACATCCTAGTTTAGTATTCCAGTCCTCTTGATTTAATGCTAGCGTTGAACTTGCCTTCCTCACTACAGATTCGACTTGCAAATTAACGTTTTGGGAGTCCTGCACCAGCACTCCCAAGTCTCTTTGCACCTCCGATTTCTGGATTCTCTCTCCATAGAATAGGAGTTTGTAGAATCCAGATTATGCATACTCAGTATGAGTTCCTTTTTTGTCAAAACTTTATTCTGAACATACTGATTACAAAATGTATCCCATTTATTTGAAGTAATCTGGTAAAATATAAAATTTGTCATATGTTCATTCATTAAGAGTGCTCACATTTCATTTGAAAGATGCTAAAACAATGAATTTTCAATCTATTTTGTGCATAGCTTTGGACCAAGAGTGTAATTGGTAACTTCATTAAAATTAAACTTATTAATTAATTGATTTTCAATTTGGAAAATGCTGAATTATCTTTTCTGTTTTTAATTTTACTCTATCTCACTTTGAAATATAGGTCGGGTGAACAACCGTGGCCTGATCAAGAATACTACAGACAGAGACATAACATTGATAGCAGGAAGGAGAACAGATCACAGTAAGTGGTTATGACATAATGATTAATCAGTCAGATCTTTTAGAGAATTAAACAATCTTTAGTGACCTTCTTATACTTATACTGTAATACGTTCAGAAAGATTACCATTAGTAGTCGACAATCAGAATATATCGCAAACAGCTGAAATGCTAAAACTGATTAATTTCATTATCACTTTCCCCTATTGAAATACTTGTTTTTATAATGCAATTTTCTATGCACAAGGTTTCTTTCGTGCTCAACTATGGAGTTATAGTTGAGCTACTTATAAATTGCTCTTTTTAAAATTATTCTAAGACTGTTTATCTACATCCTGTTATGTTTAATACTTACTGATGAATACTGTGATGTATTTATGTTGTTGGGGTCAGCCAACTATGTTGGCATCTTTCACATGCAGATGACTGAGAGCTTTCTGCGTTTCTATGACTCTCATTTTAATATGAGAGTAGTTTCTGTCAAAGAATTCAAGAGGTTGAAGATACTTCAGCCAAATGCTTAAACTCCTCAAACAATCTTACTTTAGGTTTGTAATAGTTTTTAATTGCAAAAAAATGTAATCTGTTACCCTCTTACAAAATTCTGTTTTGGAATATAGGTCTCCTTCTCGAAATAGCAGAACCTTTGAGCCACCTGATACATCGAGCAAAATGTATGTTTCTAGGTTAGAGTAATTAATAAAGTAGCGTTGGTATGCCAATCTGTTCATAATATAGAAGTTCATAATATGCAATTATCCTGCATTGTACAATTGTATAATATACAACTGGCATTGAAGGAGGATGAGGAGCAAGAGTGCAAATTAAATGGCAGTAACACAAAGATAATAATATCAGAAATGAAGACCCGATCCTCCTGCAGCCACGTCTCAATAATCCCCACAATGTCATATCTACCAACCTCTAACTGAGCCTCAAGCTCATCTATTTTACTTCTTATACTTATATACAATACTTTTAATTCCTTACGGATCTCACCTTTCACATCGATTACACTATTACACTTGGCCATACTCTCCTATCCCTTTGTGAGCTTCCTTTCCTGTTAATTCTGGGGTAATTGGTTTAGAGTCAATTATGTGAGGATGTCTCAAACATTGGCGTGGGAGTAAAGAATTCCAATTTATATGGCCCTATCATCAGTAGTGGGAAAGAGGGAACTGTTTGTTGGGTTGAGTTTCATTTGAATTCAGCTCAGATCAAAATCCTTGGAAATCAAATAAGTAGGGCTGAAGATAAGGTTTTGAACTGAATAGTGCAAGGATAATTCACCTGAGGGAAATCGACAATGATAATCAGTCTATTAGGAATGAATAGTGTGTACAAACAAACAAATATACCTCTAATTAGAATCAAAGTAGCTCTATACGTTAAAAAGACAAAACTGTACAAGCTTCAGTAAAGGAGGGATAGCCCTCATAAAAGTATGCGACAATAAACAATAGGAAGTGGATCTTGGCTGAGAAAATTAAGAAATAGTTTAAGAAGGAACTGCAGATGGTGGAAAATCAAAAGTAGACAAAAAATGTTGGAGAAACTCAGCGGGTGAGGCAGCATCACAAATAATCAATTCCTTTTCACATTTATTAGACTACGTGCATTGGCACCATGCATCAATCTGCATTCATTTCTCAGCAGACCTGTCCTGGGCCAAGTGCATAGATGTGTCGCAGTATCATGAGAATCAGCATGTCACTGAAACGTCTACAGTATCCAAACGTGTTGCACAGTGGCCTGGTACCACACCTCCACCACACAGGAACACAAAAGGCTGTGAGTAGTGGTGGGCTCAGCCTAGTCCACCATGGGTACAGCCCTCCCAACTATTAAAAATATCTACCTGAGATGCTTCCTCAAGAAGGTGGCATCCATCATCAAGCATCCTCACTATCTGGGCCATGGATTTTCTTGCTGCTACCATCAGGCAGGAGGTACAGACACCTGAAGTCCCATGCCACTAAGTTCAGCAACAGTTAAATTCTGATAGCTGTCACGTTCTTGAACAACCTGCACAACTATAATCCTAACTCAGCAACAGAACATTATTGATAACCTCATGTATTATAATGGACTGGTTTTCTAATTGTGTTTTGCAACTATGTCTTGTGAAGTTTTTTTTGCTTTTTCACTGTCTATATCACTTTTCCCTATTGAAATATTTGTTTTTATAATGCAGTTTTCTATGCACAAGGTTTCTTTGGTGCACAACTATGGAGTTATAGTTGAGCTACCTGTAAATAGCTATTTTTAAAATTATTCTAAGACTCCTTATCTACGTCCTGTTTTGTTCAAGACTTACTGGTGAATACTGTGATGTATTTATGTTGTTGGGGTCAGCCAACTATGTTGGCATCTTTCACATGCAGATGACCGAGAGCTTTCTGCGTTTCTGTGACTCTCATTTTACTATGAGAGTAGTTTCTGTGAAACAATTCAAGAAGTTGAAGATACTTCAGCCAAATGCTTAAACTCTTCAAACAATCTTACTTTAGGTTTGTAATTTTTTAAATTGCAAAAAAATGTGATCTGTTACCCTCTAACAAAACTCTGTTTTGGAATATAGGTCTCCTCGAATTAGCAGAATCTTTGAGCCACTTGATACATCGAGCAAAATGCATGTTTCCAGGTTAGAGTAAATAATAAAGTAGTGTTGGTGTAGTCAATCTGTTCATAATATAGAAGTTAATAATATGCAATTATCCTGCATTGTACAATTGTATAATATACAACTGGCATTGAAAGAGGATGAGGAGCAAGAGGGCAAATTCAATGGCAGTAACACAAAGATAATAATATCAGAAATGAAGACCAGAGCCAAGTGCAAATTGGTTTAGAGTCAATTATGTGAGGATGTCTCAAAGATTGGCGTGGGAGTAAAGAATTAGGAAATTGAATCAGTTTGAGTTGATCAATCCTGAGAAAGCATGGGTGGAGTTATCTAAAGGCACATGAGGCATAGCATACATTAAGAAATTAGAAGCAGGTATGTTAAGGATAATACAATAAGCATGGGGGAAGGGGGGTGATATTGACAAACCAAATTAGCGTATTGGTGTGCAAGATGCACTCTGAGTGTATACCAGATGCTTTGAAATGAATTATGATGACAAATCAATAAGGCAACAAGTTATTTTTGATCTAATATTGATGTTATGAGAAGGATTCATCAGTTGTGCAGTTAAAGAGCCATCAGGGAAAAGTAATCAATCATGATTTGGTCCAATTTTAAAATTAAGACTGGTGGCACTTTAGTTCAATACAAAATCAAGGTCTTAAATCTAAAAAGCCAACTATAAAAGATATGAGGCGTGAGTTGGATTTGACAGATTGGAAAACTGCATTAAGGCCAATGGAAAAGACAATTAAAATGTTGTCAAAAAGAACAACAGCTTCAAGGATCGGGAAAATTGAAGAATTCAGCAGAGTAGGACAAAACATTAACAAGGAAAGGAAAATCGAGAGCAAATCACAAAAGCTGTGTAGCAAAGCTTTTATAAGCCTCTGCTACTTCCATATCAACCGTGCAGAAGGTCATCATCCAGCATTTATTGACGATTCTTGGCTTGTATGGCAACATAGGCAAAGGTCATCTACCAGTTGGATGTTGCAGTGGAAGCTTAAACTTCTGTCCAGTTTCTTGTCATCTTGGCTCTGAATATCAAGTTGTCCAACAACTTTAGGCTGTGCACGCCACACGAAAGAAGAAGGCGGCTCTGGATACCAGTCTTCAATCTATCTCCAGCAATTCCCATTCAATTGTAGCAGGACTTTCAGGTTGCCTATAAAGCCTGGTTGCTGCAATTTGGGGTGAAACACTCTAGATTAAATCCAGTCAGTATAGACCCTACCTTAATTGCAGTTTCTTCCATTGCTATATTTATATTTTTTGCATACACCATAATTTACTTAAAACAATACCAGATATGTAACTAATCCAGTATTATGAGAGTTATAGAATCATACAACACAGAAATGGGTATTCTGGCTTACCACAGTCACGCTGACACTTTATGCCCAAACTTCACTCATCCCATTTGCCTCATCCTTCAATGCCTTGCCTACAATTTGATTTGAAGATAGACACAAAAAGCTGGAGTAACTCAGCAGGACAGGCAGTATCTCTGGAGAGAAGGAATGGGTGACGTTTTGGGGTGAGACCCTTCTTCAGGATTCCTCAGTTTTGATTTTTATGTTTTTGTTCTATCCTTGCTTTATTTTTAGGGCATTCACTCCTGGACCTCCTGAAGAAGGCGTGTTTGGTGGTCAGGATAATGATTCAAATGGTGTGCCAATCTGTAGGTCAGTGCAATGGCTTTGTGAATTACAGAATAGCAAAAACATATAATCACACGTATAGTAATACAACAATTGTGTGTGGGTCATTGCGCTGCTGAATTATTGTGGGTTCCAGGCCTTAGATCCACAAGCATAATTCGAATGAATGAATGAATGAATAAGTTTATTGGCCAAATATTCACATACAAGGAATTTGCTTTGGTGCTCCGCCCGCAAGTGACAACATAGCATACAGTGACAGTTAGGAATGACACATAAAACACATAGTTGCACATAATGGCCTAATTCTGTTCCCATCACTTATGACTTTATGACTATCTCCAATACCACCCACTTTTGTATCTAGAAACGTGCTCATCTTGCCATGTACATTCTCATCCAAATTATTCATATTGATGACAAACAGTAACGGGCCCAGCACCATACCCTGCGGCGCACCACTAGTCACAAGCCTGCAGTCTGAGAAGCAACCTTCCACCATCATCCTCTGTTTCTTTCCATGAAGCCAATTCTCTATCCATTCTTTTTAATGCATTTGATGCTGATGCTTTCCATGATGTGGTAAGGGTTGGTCCATAGAGAATGGGAATTTTGTCAGCCATTCAGCAAACCACCAGAACACTGATACCTGCTCAGACCACCCATCCTAACTAGTCTGGAAGGCAGATTTATTTTTTCAGCATGTTAATCGCTATAATGCACCGTGACAACTCCATGTTTTTTAGATATCACGGCAGTTTTGACAAGAGCCATGTCTGTCTAATATTTTTACATTTCTCTTTGACCTTTGTGATACATATTGTACGGCATATCTATAGAAGGTAGGTGGTTGATCATGCTTTTTCTTTTTAACTAGGGATGTTCTGTCACCCTCACAGTAAGTATTCAAATTATTTTTGGTGCTGCTCTAGTACTAACTGTCTGAGAGAAATTTCTGCTGGGAAAGCAAAACTTTTCTGCAACATTTTCAAGGAGTCGCCTCGTGAAACATAGCATTATCACTTCTCTTAGATAGGCAATCAAATATCTTATTTACAGTTGTCACAACTTATATTAACTAAAAATAAATGTAAATTTCAGTGGTGTTGATTGGACACCAGGAGAATTCCAAGCTTTTCAAATACTGACGGACCTTTACCTTTCACCTTAATTGTCAAATAAGATTATAATTTAACATCAGATTTAAAAGACAGGAATGCAGACTTTTGCCAATATTTTCCTTGAATCTTAGACTCGGTAAAGTACTGGATTTTTGGGACTTGAATCCTTGAGTTTTTCAGTGCCAAATGCTTATTAATTCGATCAAATGAATATTCAATTATTTTGAGGAAATTAGGTGTTCAATAGGTTGGAATCCGTATCTGGTGAATTCCAATATACTAGATGTGCGCTAGTTACAGGAAGCCTCCCCGAAACTGGTCACATATGTTAACAGTTTTTTTCCATTTTCAAGATAGCTTAATTTACTTTAAAGTGTTACTATCATGGCTGACTCATTCTCTCAGCATGTTTGACTATTTCCACTTGGACTTACCCACTTCAGTTCAATTTACTTTATTGTCATGTGTTGCCCTCATCTATCAGAATAACATTTTATTCTGGATAAGCTTTTCCCATTGAGGGTAGGGAAGATTCAAACAAGAGGGCATGACATGAGAATTAAGGGACAGAAGTTTAGGGGTAACGTGAGGGGGAACTTCTTTACTCAGAGGGTGGTGGCTGTGTGGAATGAGCTTCCAGCAGTGGTGGAGGCAGGATCGATTTTAACATTTAAAATTAAAGTGGATAGGTATATGGACGGGAAGGGAATGGAGGGGTATGGTCTGAGTGCAGGTTGATGGGACTAGGGGAAAACAAATGGTCGGCACGAACTGGAAGGGCCGAGAGGGCCTGTTTCCGTGCTGTAATTGTTATATGGTTATATGGTTATTATTCAGCTACTATAACTATACCTCAGAAATGGAAAGGCAAAGAAGTGATTTTGTTCAAGCTTGCGACTTCTTAATGACTGACATATTAACAATGAATTTCAATATGTTTGGGAATTGTTACTAGTGCTATTATCTGACACATCGGGGCTCCCTGGATTCATGGTGATAGCAATTACTCCTCTTTCACTTGATTAATACAACAGAGAATTTATAAAAAATGTGCTGTACAGTATAATTGGAAGATTTGCAGTGACCTTCATTCGTTACCCAACAAATGTAATTGTTCTATTTTAGTACATATGAAAATTCCCTTGATTCTGTTAAAAACATCTGATTATGTATTCCAATGATTTCAAGGAGGCAACGTTTAAAAAAGATTTAATGTAAATTATAGATTTAATCATTTGTATAATTATTAATTATAGATCAATTAGTAATAAATTATATAATATATTGAATAGAATTATATTAAAAGTATGATTATATTAAATATGATTAATAATTATATTATTATAATCAGGCATAATTATTTATAATATTTATTTATATGATTGTTTATATATATTTATAAATATAGATTTATAAATTATAGACTGATTTTAATACTGCAGTTATGAAACAATTTCTATATCATGATTGTCATCCAGATGTGTTATATTGATGGTTATATTAGATGGTTGTATTTTGTTATAAATTAAATTTCTCATCCACTTAAATAGATCTATTTATATGCATGTTTTCATATTTCCACCTTGCTCTTTGACCAGGCACTTATAGAATGTAACAATATAGAGCTTTCCATTATTTCATTTATGGAATGGAAATAATGTCAATCATATCTACCAATGGCATGTGTGCAGCACAAAAATGCCATCAAGAGAAAATCCAAGTCTCACCCTCTGATATTTAATAGTAAGATTAAACGAGAACTTACCAAGTTTGAAGGTTGATCTGTATTTTACGAGGAGTCGCGGTGAGGGATTTCGTGAAGACCCCGCCAGCACGCCTGCGCGGCATCCTTCAAAGCAGCGGTGTGGAATCACAGAACCAACCATGACTAAAAATAGTAAGATGAAAACCGTAGAACTACCTGATTGACCTTATGATAGAGGGTGGGAGCGGTGGGCACGAAATCCCTCACCGCGACTCCTCGTAAAATACAGATCAACCTTCAAACTTGGTAAGTTCTCGTTTAATCTTACTATTTTACTTCGGAGTCACGTGAGTGACTTCGTGAAGATTTCAAAGCTCTGTGATTTCACGCCCTGAACAACGTCCATGCTTATCACACTGCCGCCATTCTGATGGAGGAAGACTGTTAATGGAGTTCAGTTGACACTGGCTGAAAAATCAACACAATTTATTAATCAAATAAACAACAAACCCCTAATTCGGGGACAAATATTTACTGAGCAATTCCCAGGATAGCTTCTGCGAATGTCACAGGGGCGGCCAGAGGTTTGTTATAGAACTGCTGAAACGTTTTCTCACTGGCCCAGCCCGCAGTGGCGAGAATGTGGTCCATGGGCACCTCCATGGCTCTCGCTGCTGATGCGGATGCAGCTCTGGTGGAATGAGGATTAAAAATGTCAGTAGCGACCCCTGCTGCATCCAACACTATCCTGAGCCACCTGGCGATAGTCTGTGTAGTCACTCGACGATGCGGAGGTTTATGGCTGATGAGGAGTCCCTGTTCCTTCATCCTGAGAACACCAGTAACTCGGATGTAGTAGTGGAGATGGGTGACTATACAGAGTGTGGCATCCACACGGTACGCCCGAAATTCCAGCTGCAGCCCATGCGCCCCTGGCCTGTGCTGTTTTAATAATTCTTTAACAAAAAATTTTATTTGACCAGGGGTGGCCACCATGCTGTCCAGACGCAGTTTTTGTAACGTCTGGACTCGTTGGGCTGTCGTCAGTGCCATGAGCATCACCACCTTAAGGGTGAGCTGTTTCAATGGTAGCTCATCTATTGGAGCCCAGCTCCTCAGTAGGGTCAGCACGATCCCCACATCCCACGTTACTGTATATCTGGGTCGTGGAGGGTTGGTATTGAATACTCCCCTCATTAATTTAGACACCAGGTGGTGGGAGCCGATACCTATATCCAGGTATGAAGACAGCGCACTCCTGGCGCTGTTGATGGCACTGTAGCTGAGGCCAGCATCAAAATGGAGGCCTGTGAGGAACTCCAACACATCCGGTATTGTTGCCGAGTTGGAGGACTTGTTGTTCCGGGCACAGAAATCCTCCCACTTTCTGATTTGAGTGAGGTATTGTTTCCGGGTGGATTCCCGGCATGATGCTGCAATAAGGTTCATGGCTCTTGACGAGATGCCTGCCCGGATGAGCGGTCTTTTCAGAACCTGCAAGCCAACAAGTTTAAATGACCATGGCAAGGATGACTGATCCCCGTAATAGGGTGAGTAATTAATTTGGGGTGTTGCCCAATCGCCATCCATGGTTGTTTAAAAATTTTTTCAACCATCGGGTACCATGGTTGTGTAGGCCAGTCGGGAATAATTAATATACCAGTTGCAGAATCCAGTTTAATTTTCTGCAGTACCCGACTGATGAGGCAGAATGGGGGAAATGCGTAGCAAAACCATTTCCCCCAATGGATCGAAAACGCATCCATCGCTATTGCCCCAAGGTCTGGTTCCCATGACACATACGTTGGTATCTGATGGTTCAACCTGGACGCAAATAGGTCAATATCTGGTGTCCCAAAATGAGCTATAATATCTCCAAAAATTTGGGGATTTAACATCCACTCGATGTTGTCATTAAAGACTCGTGACCTGGTGTCCGCCACTGTATTAAGCTTCCCAGGCAAATAGGTCGCAGTAATCCAAATGTTTCTTTCAATGCACCAGTGCCAAATTGTATTAGCCAATTCATCACAAGATAGCGACCTGATACCACCCATATGATTGATGTAAGCCACCACTGTAGTATTATCTATTTGATGACGGACATGTAAATCCTGTGAATTAGTACAGTAAGCCCGCAGTCCATGAAATGCGCCCAACATTTCTATATAATTTATCCCATGTGCCTCCAGAAATGTAGCCTCATGAGAATTCCATCTGCCACCACAACTGGACATCGTATCAGTTGCTCCCCAACCTTGTGCGCTTGCGTCAGTTTGTAACACAACATCAGGGTTGCCCACTATGATAGGTCTATGACATTCTTCAATATTGTCAACCCACCATTGTAGCTCATTTCTGGCTTCTGATGGTAACCGAATTGGCCGATCAAAGTGACCAGCATTTGTTTTTAACGCAGAGATTTTTGATCTTTGTAAATTTCGGTAGTGTAGCGGTCCGAATCGTGCAGCTGGGAATGCAGCTACTAATTTCCCTATAACTTTTGCCGTTTGCCGAATAGTCGGTACCCTGGCGCAAGCAAGATTGTGGCACTCTTCTATAATAGTAGTAGCTTTATTAGTTGGGATGGTAATCTTCATTAAATTAGTGTCTAGGGTGAACCCCAAATAATCCATAACGCGTACCGGGTGCAATTTTGATTTGTCTGGATGAATTACAAATCCCAGCTTCTCAAACAGATCCTTGGTTGCAGCCACTCCTTGAATTGCCAATTGGAGGGTTGGACCCACTATAAGGATATCATCCAAATATGCCATTACTATATAATTTTGTTGTCGGAGAAGAGCCAATATAGGTTTTACCAGTTTGGTAAACAGCCTAGGAGCTGTGGTAATTCCATTGGGCAATGCTTTATACTCCCATAACTGACCCTTCCAGACAAACTTCAAAAATTTCCTATAAGCCTCTGCAATGGGTACCGTATAATATGCATCTTTCAAATCGATGCATGCCATAAAGTACCCTGGGTAAAGCATCTGCTTAGCTGTTTCAAACGTATCCATTTTGAAATGGGTGTATTGTACAAAATTGTTCAATTCAGTTAAGTCTATAATAATCCGACATCCCCCATCTTTCTTAATCCTAGTGAATATATTAGACACAAACTCAATTGGTTCATGCTTATTTTTGCCAATTACCCCTTTTTCTTCTAACCGTATAATTTCAGCTTGTCCTGCCTCCATCTCTTTTTGGGATAGAGTAAATTTTCTACGAGGCGAATGCTGCGCAGGGGGATTTATACCTTCAATGAATTCTATAATATATCCTTGAACACTTTGTAAAATAAACTCATCCGTGGTGACAGTTTTCCAAATGTCCAAAAACGCCCACAACCGCCCACCTATTCGTGCAGGAGGAGATGCTACGGCGTGAGAAGAACCAGACCCCCTTACCTCCAAGGTTAGCGGCGGTTCCGTACATACTGTGTTTTGAGTGGGCGTTGTGGAGGTTGACGAGCCGGAGGCCGCATTTTCCATGCAGGCCTTTGTTGGCCTTGCCCTAAAAAAGGTCGTGGCACTTGTTGGTATGGAGGTGGGTTGGATCTCTGTACCCTTTCCGGCGGCCGATTTCTCCACAAGGATGTAGGCTGTTGCCGGTAATATAGGTGAGGCCTGGTCTGTTGAGGCTTCATGAGGCCGACTGTTTTGGCCTCCTCATCCAGTTCCTTCACCTGTTTGGCTAGGTCTCCGAACAACTGATGCTGCGGTGGAGCGGTTGATGGTCGGCACAACCCCGGGAATTTAGGGTTGAGTGTGGGCTTAATGGAGCTCTTACGCAGGCAGTTTATTTCGTATTGGGCGTTGCATAATAGTGCCAGTGCGTCTTGCTGATCGCTCGACACATTATCCCCATCCAGGGTCCTAGCAAACGCCGTGATGCCCGTGGAGAGAACTTTTAATATTCGCTGGAGGCGGACATCCTGCGTCTTGGTGGCCGTGCTCAAGTGTCCCCAGATCTGGGCGTTAACCAAGGGCACACTGAGGTTGACGCAGTTTTCGGGCGGTTTTATTTTCTACAAGGTATCATTGAGAACCTGACTCTGGAGTTGGTGTGTAGTCAGGTAATCAATGGTGCCCGCCAATTTGAGGTGCAGAGGTTCACCTGTCTGGGTGGTAGCGGCAAACTTACTCACCACTTCCAGCATATCCTCCTCATGCTCTGGCTCAGCGGTTACTGGCTGCCCCGGGTCATCTTCGAACACAGCAGCTGGGAAATCCCTCATGCTTCCTGCTGGAGACGACGAGATGCTGAGTGGAGTCCTCGCACGGCTGGTAGATGCCCGCGAGTCCCGTTCTTCTCGTTCCCGGTCCCGCTGGAGGAGTTGCTCCGCTAAGAGCTCCAACCGCTCAATGCGACCGTCCCTGCTATGTGCAGCGGACAAGCCGACTTCCCCAGGCCCTGCGAATTCACTGGGGCTTCCACCATCGGACCTCACCCCCTTAGAGTGCTGTCTAGGGTCCAATGGCAGGTCGTCGTGACCTACAGCCCAAGTAGGATCATACGACTCCCGCACGGACTCTCCGCTAGTCTGTCTTCTCCCAGACTGTGGCGGCCCACCTGGCTGATATGAAGGCAGGTGAGTTGAATCGGCGCCGGCCCCCGGAACCTGGCTCCCCGGAGTCCGTGCAGGCTTACTCCACACTTGCCCATTATTTGGCGTGGAGGCGCATGATCGGCCGCTCCCAGAGCTGAGCTGACCGACCGCTTCCTGCTGCCACCTCCGCCCTTGACCGCAGCCTGACGGTGTGTGTTGTCGGCGGTATCTGCTCCAGCAGGCCTACACGACGCAGCAGTGTTATGCCCGGGCTGCACGATGGCAGATATCCCCGGCTGTGGTACGTATCTGCACTTTGCAGGGCTACCCTGTCATGCGGCTGTCTCCCGGCCCAGCCCCCTCGGGTCTACTGGAGCTCGGGGAGAGGTGGCTTGTAACAAGCGAGACCCCTTGCCACGTACCTGCTTTCCCCCTCTTTTCTTGGGGGAAGGGGGCTCGAAGTCTGGATCTGACATCTCCAGCTCCGGTGCGGTAAACCATTCCGGTGAGTCGGCCCCTGAATCAGCGGGAGCACCCGACTTCCGCATTCCTGCCCCGACACGCCTCGAAGCTGCTGGTGTTGCTTGCAGCTCCGGAGACAAGGGCCGTTGGCTGGTCGAAGCCCGACTTTTCGACAGCGCCTTTCTCTTGCCCTTTTCCATCCTGTAGGATAAAAAACATACTCACCTACCGGCCTTTTATGAAGGAGCCCGAAGAGAGAGCGCACTCCCCCCCCCAGCTGCCGCTGCAAATGCGCGCGACGATATGCCGCGCAGGCGTGCTGGCGGGGTCTTCACAAAGTCACTCACGTGACTCCGAAGTAAAATGGGATTATTAAAGTGGAATCCCTTACTATTGATATCCAATTACCATAGATCAGAAACTGAACTGGAATAACTATATACATAAAATAGGCACAAAACACTGGAGTAACTCAACGGGTCAGACAGCAACTCTGGAAAAAAGAATAGGTGACGTTTTGGTTCGAGACCCTTCTACAGACTCTGGGTGTTGAGCTGAAACGTCACCTATTTTGAGAATATATGGAGAACTGCATACGCTGGTTTAAACTGAAGGCAGATACAAAAGGCTGGAGTATCTCAGTGGGTCAGGCAACATTTCTGGAGCAAAGGAGTAGGTGACGTTTCGTTTCTGAAAAAGGGTCTCAACCCGAAACGTCACCTATTCCTTTTCTCCAAAGATGCTACCTGATTTGCTGAATTACTTCATAGAAACATAGAAAATAGGTGCAGGAGGAGGCCATTCGGCCCTACGAGGCAGCACCGCCATTCATTGTGATCATGGCTGATCGTCCCCAATCAATGAACCCGTGCCTGCTTTCTCCCCATATCCCTTGATTCCACTAACCCCTAGAGCTCTATCTAACTCTCTCTTAAATCCATCCAGTGATTTGGCCTCCACTGCCCTCTGTGGCAGGGAATTCCACAAATTCACAACTCTCTGAGTGAAAAAGTTTTTTCTCACCTCAGTCTTAAATGGCCTCCCCTTCATTCCAAGACTGTGGCCCCTGGTTCTGGTCTCGCCCAACATTGGGAACATTTTTCCTGCATCTAGATTGTCCAGTTCTTCATCCTTTTGTGTCTGTCTTATAGCAACTCGCTTGATAGGCGCCCATCCACACCAATTCACTCACTTCACCACAAAAGCAGAGTAGCAGCCGTACGTACCTTCTACAGGATACACTGCAAAGATTCACCCATGCTATCTGAGACATCACCTTCCAAACTTATGCCTTTCTGCCCTTAATGGATAAGGGCAACAAAGACATGGGACCCCAGATAAAAGTTGCCCTCCCGGCTGCACAGCATTCTCATTTGGAAATATATTTGCCATTCTCTCACTGTTGCTTGGTCAAAATCCTCAAACTCCCTCCCTAACAACATTATGGGTATACATAATATCTCAATGACTGCAGCACTTCATGAAGGCAGCTCACTATTTCCTTTCCCAGAGCAATTAGAGATGGGCAATTAAATGCTGGCTCTGCCATTGAAGCCCACATCCCTTGAATGAATATTAAAAAACATTATTGAATAAATTAAATAAGAACATTTTATATTGGAAAACTCTACCCATCTCAATGCTAGGTAAAATTAACGTAATAAAAATGATTTTTCTTCCGCAATTACTATATCTTTTCCAATTAATTCCGATATATCTTCCTAAAAATTTCTGTAGGAAGGTGGACTTTTTAGTTACCAACTTTATTTGGGATTATAAGAGCCACAGAATAAATAAAAGACATTTATGTAAATCAAAAATAAATGGAGGTCTAGCACTACCAAACTTTATGTTTTATTACTGGGCAGTTAATATTAAAAATATGAATTTTTGGTTAGTAGAGACAGATAAACAACCAATTTGGTTAAAAATGGAAAAAGAAGATTGTTCTCCTTTTGAAATTAGTTCGATAATATTTGCCAATATTAATTTAGGTAAGAAAACCTATAGTGAAAGCCCTATAATAGAAAGTGGAATACGTATCTGGAAACAAATAAAGAAAACATTAAAATTGGAATCTATACCACTAAAATTGGAATCTATACCACTAACCCTTACCATTGTAAATATTGTTACATTTAAACCTTCAATGATGGATAAAGGCTTTTTACAATGGAAAAATAAGGGAATTAATAAGACGGGAGATCTCTACAGGGAAAATTCTTTCCTTTCATTTCAAGAATTACAACAAATTGATGGATTACATTCAAAAGATTATTTTAGATACAAATTAGAGACTATGTAAAAGCAAACACACAGGAAATTAGAAATAGAAAGACAGAAATTTCAGATGAATGTCTAAATAAACATCCGAACACAGAAAAATTGATATCATACATTTATAATATCCTATTGGAAAACGATGTCCCATTAACAGAAATTTATAGACAATCATGGGAAAACGAATTAGGTCAAATTATTAGACCAGAAGTATGGGATGAAAGTTTACAACATATACACCACTGTTCGTTAAATGCTAGACACTCTCTTATACAATTTAAAATATTACATAAACTACATTACTCAAAATCCAAACTACTTAACATTTTTTCAAATGTATCTGCCATATGTGATAAATGTCAGCACTTAAAAGCTAACTTGACACACTCATTTACAAATTGTGTAAAAATTACAAAATTTTGGATAGAAATATTTAGGATAATTTCGAATGTTGTTAATATGAACCTGACTCCTGACTCAAAGTTAATAATACTGGGAATACTGGAAACAGATCAATTAATAACAACGAATCAAAGAATTTCTATTGATTATAGTTTAATAATTGGGAAAAAATTAATATTAAAATTCTGGAAAGGTCCTACATCCCCCACAATCAAAATGTGGAATACAGAAATGTCGGAGACACTCCATCTGGAAAGATTGAGGCTCGTCCTAATGGACAGGTTGGATCTTTTCAGAGTAATATGGTCTCCATACATTGAATATCTAAAGGGTCAAAATGGCTCGGTGCGAGAGCCTGACTGAAACCTGAATAATGGAATAGATGAAGAATTACGTATAACAAATCATGGATATATCTCCAACGATGGATAACTTTTTAATACTCCATTCACTTCCTTATTTTCGATTTTTTATCTCTATATTATTTTTCTCTATCTTTTCTTACTTATTAAAAAAAATGTATAGAAATATAAAGTCTTAAATGTTAATATTTATAATATTACGAATGTATGTAAGAAGTATTTTCTATGAATATGTATTTACAACTAATAAAAAATATTCATCAAAAAAACATTATTTCACCATGAATAGTTAATTTTGAATATCTCCAACTTCAGGTGTGAAAGAGTGAAATTATATAAGGTACCATGGCTTGCTGAAATTCTAAATACAATTGTGTTAATGTATGGCTCAACACATGTGAATGTAAAAAATATTCCACCATATTATTTGGAAGTATTCAACAGACTGGCATTTCATTTCATCACACCCTTGGAAAGAGTGTGAAAGAGTAGTCTCCCAATGAATATTTTCAATGTTTAATTATATTTAGTTGCTCCTAAAAAGTTGAAGACTGTAAAAAGTAAAATAAAAAAATTCTGGTTTTCATTTGACACCATCTTGCTTTGAAATGTAGATTCCCCAACCGAATTTGGCTCGATCAAGACAATTGCAGACAAAGTTATGTAATTGACACAAATTCGCAAGATGACAGATCACCGTAAGTGATAAAAATGCAAAAAGTAATCAGTCAGAATTTTTCAGGGAATGAGTTGTATTTTCATTTATTTTTATGTGATGCATTCAGTCATTAGTTGGGATCAACTCAACAGATTATTTAAAATGCACCTGTAAATGTTACTGAACATTGTATGAGTACCTCAATAATTAATTAATTAATTAATTGGTATGAATTATGTACAGTGGAATTTAGTCAGGGCATTGACTCCAAGAGTCATTAAGTTATGTTGCAGTTTTATAAAACGTTGGTTTTCCCACATTAGAAGTATTGTAAAAATTCTGGTTGTTCCAACATAGAAGGATGTGGAGGCTTTGGAGAGGCTGCAAAATAAATTTACCAGAATGCTGTTTGAATTTGAGAGTATTAACTATAGAAAAGGTTGGATAAACTTAGATTGTTTTCTCGGAAGTGTCAGAGACTGAGAGGAGACCTGATAGAAATATATAAAATGATGAGAAGCATAGATAGGGTAGATAGTCAGAACCTTTTCCCTGTGATGGAAAAATCAAATAGTACAGGGCATAGTTTTAAGTTAAGAGGGGCAAAGTTTAAAGGAGATGTGTGGGGCAAGTGTTTTTACATGGTGTAGTAGGTGCCTATAATGCTACAGGTGCCTGGGTTGATGGAGAAATAGATACAATGGTGGCATTTTAATGGCTTGTAGATAGACATATGAATATGCAGGGAATGGCAAGATTGGAGATAGTTTGGCATCGTGTTCAGCGAGGCATCGGGCTGGGCCTATTCCTGCGCTATAATAATAATATATAGTAATTCTAAGATAATGCAGATAAGTGGCTGAATTTCTGAGATAGTCTTGCTCAGTAATTTTCTAATTAGAAATACCCAAAAATGTTCTCTGGTTCCTTTTCATGTCTTTTCTCTATTTTTTGGAGTAATCATTTCATAAAAGTAGAAACATAGAGCAACATGAAGCATCCAGCAATTAAAACACTCCCAGGTAGTAAAAATGTGATTATCTATTCAGTGTTTGGAAATTCAAGGTATAATTTGGGTCAAATTGAGCCAAGATTCTGAGGTAACTTTGCTAAATGAGTTACCAAAGTACTGATGAAAGGACTCACTTCTATGTTTTCATTTCCAATACTGGTTATGCTACCATAATGTAAAGTGTGAGTATTTCTCTATATGCTGGGCTTTTAATTGGAATGTTTAATTGTGGGAGGCAAATCAATTCCTCATCCCAGATATTCACAATAGAGTAATGATTTGGTTTGGGAACCAAATATTGTACGCTGGAAAGGGTACAAAAAAGATGTGTGAGGATGTTGCAAACTCAGGGGCCTGAACTATAGGGAAAGATTGCGCAGACTAGGACTTTATTCCTTGGACACAGGAGGCTGAGAGGGTATTCTTATATAAGTGTATAAATTCATAAGGGGAATAGATAGGGTGAATGTAGATAATCTTTTACCAAGAATAGCAGAACCAAAAGGACATAGATTTAAGGTGAGAGTGGCAAGATTTAGAGTCATAGAGTCACAGAGTGATACAGTGTGGAAACAGGTCCTTCGGCCCAACTTGCCCACACCGGCCAACATGTCCCTGTTACACTAGTCCCACCTGTCTACGTTTGGTCCATATCTCTTCAAACCTGTCCTATCCATGTACCTGTCTAACTGCTTCTTAAATGTTGGGATAGTCCCTGCCTCAACTACCTCCTCTGGCAGCTTGTTCCATACAACCACCACACATTGTATGATAAAGTTACCCCTCAGATTCATATTAAATCGTTTCCCATTCACCTTAAACCTATGTCCTCTAGTCTGTGATTCACCTACTCTGGGCAAGAGACTCTGTGCATCTACCTGATCTATTCTTCTCATGATTTTGTACTCCTCCAAGGATTCTATTATATTAAACTCTGATGTCTGACTTATGCTTTTGTTTTCTTACGTCTTAACTTATCTTCTACACACTTTGTCATTCCGGAGACTCCAGAGACTCAAAGTTCTCATATACAGTGCATGAAATATCAGTATCTGAGTTGGTAATAGCATGTATCAAGGGAGGACATATATTCATGATTACTGGTACTCTTCTTCGTCTTGTTGTGTGATCTGGCCATGTTATGCTTCTTAACTACACGATGGAGAAATGGCACAAGGATAGACTATGGTGGGAGAGGATGAAGGTAAGTATCTGCTTCTACCTGTTGCATCATGTAAGACAGAAGAGATCTCAGGTGATGGGAGGTGAAAACATTAGGAATGAGAACACTGTTATCTTCAACAGGTTCAGCTCCACATTTGACTATTAACTCATCAATTGCTATTCTTGTAAGGAAGAAGGCGTCTATAATAATAAGGAGTATTTTGGGGTAATGTAATTGGGATCCCTCGCTTTCTTTCTGGGGATCTCATCCAGTCATCCCCTATATGTTTCTAGTTATAGTTTATTATTTCAATTGTAATCACCATTTTAGATATTTTATGCATGTAAACATATTTTGATGGCAGACTGACCTATAAAAAATCTTCATTCAAAAAATACTTTAATAAAACTATAGAAGGATTTGAAAACAAGTTTCAAATGTTATTTCTTTGCTCTGTTTCAGAACGACACAGTCACCTATATTACGGTAAGTGTTTTAAAAGCAATTTGTATTGCAGAATGCTTCTGGGCATGGAGATGAAGATTTTGAAGTAATTTGCTCCAGTTAAGGCCAAAATCTTTAGGCCACACAGTAGTTGTGCAAGTTCTCCGCTGACAATGGCAAGATTCTTATCTGGTTCAGGTCAAACCAAGGCTGTTGTATTCTCTTCAATACAATTACTGAACAGACCTCTCATAATCTAAGGGTGTACTCCAATCTCCCAACCTACCTCATTGCAGCCCTTGCAATTTTATCTGCACTTTCTCTGTAACTGTAACACTATAATGTTGTAACACTATATTGGGCACTATAGTAATTTTCTCTTTGCACGACCTGTTTATGACTTGATTGTACTTGTGTATATCATCATTTGACTGGATAGCACACAGACAAAGGTTTTCTCTGTATCTTGGTACACATGACAATAATACACCGATACTGCTCGCAACTTTTGAGCCATCTCTTCTCTCCCACAAAGTATTACTTCGTTACAACCGCATACTGTTGCCTGGCTTCTTTGCTCATCCACTGAATACCTAGTGGAGGCATCCTCCCCACATCCATTCTTTCCAAGCCTTTCACTAATCTGTATGTTTCATTGAGGTCCCCCCTCATTTTTCTAAATTGGAAGAGAGGCTAATGGAATTCAAACTCTCTCTATTTTTATTTTAGATTTCCATGTTTAGTGTGTTTGTTTTTGTATTGTAATTAATCTTTTCCTGATTTGCTTCCTCAGGTTGCCACCAAGTTCGAGTCCCATGTCGTGAGTACAGCAACACATCGTTCACACGATTTTCAGAGTAGTTTCCTCAAACAATCTAGAAATTCAATGCGGTTTGTCAAAAAAATCAAGATCCCACTTTCTGTCACCAGAGTGCACACGTCCATTCCGAAGATAAACATATTTCAGAATGCATCAAACATCTGTGGAAGCCAGCGATGTTGGGTGATGTGTAACCCAAAAATAAGTTGATAAAATAAAGGGAAATATTTTTGGTTATCTGAGATTATAGCAACGGAGCATGTATGATTTATTTTCTCATAATAGGAATGCAGAATCTAGAACTTTTGGCAAGTCAGGGAAATCAAAGCTAATGTTGGCATTCGTGACTTACAGTATCTGCATTTCACAGAGATATTTTCAAGTTATACATTCTGGCCATCTCAGATTTTGGGGAAACTAATGGCTTTCAAATTGCCTAAACCTGGAACCAGGTCATACATGCTCAAGTTGTCAAAATCTGTAGTTCCATGTATCTCAACAAACAGTCCTGTCAGGATAACTAGGTAATTTTCATGTTAGTGCCAAGACCATAATAATTTAGTGTCTAAGTTAATAACTTAGATGAAGGAACCAAGTATATTGTAGCCAAGCTTGTTTTGATACAAAGCATATTGAGAAGAGGGCACAAAGAATCTTTAAAGGAAAATAAATATGTTGTGAGTGAGAAAAGACTGATAGATGTAAGGAAATGTGTGATTATCCACTTTAGTCAGTAGAAAAGTAAGATTAAATGAGAACTTACCAGTTTGAAGTTTGATCTTTATTTTATGAGGAGTTACGATGAGGGATTATGTGAAGAAGCCCCGCCAGTGCGCATGCTCGTCAATCTTCAAAGCAACGGTGTGAAATCACAGTAACTACAGTCGAAGTGATATAGTAAGACTCAGAAGATTAGAACTACCAGATGATCTTTGTGATTATGAGGGTCGGGAGCGGAGGGCACATAATCCCTCACGTAACTCTTCATAAAATAAAGATCAAACTGGTAAATTCTCATTTAATCTTCTTATTTTACTTTGGAGTCACGTGAGTGACTACGTGAAGATTTCAAAGCTCTGTTATTACATGCCGTAGATACAGTTCCATACGGCACACTGCCTTAGTTGACACAGGATAAACAAATAATGTATTGAACATTGTTTAAATTATACAATGAACGTCTTAAACAATAAAAGAACAGTAATAACCCCGCTTTCACAGGGGAAATTACAAAGGAGAACTCAAACAGAACCCAAAACAGCATGCCCAAATCTTTGCATTGCAAGGACAGGTTTATCATAAACCGTGATGGATGTTCAATGTTAAAAGATGTTTTGATGTTTTGATTGTTTTGTCTTCAAGATGGCTGCCAGAAGGTAGAGTGAATGCTGGCGCATTTAGCTGCCGCTGCTCTCTCTTCGAGTTGTGTCTTGCCCCTACTATTTCTGTTTTGTATTTTGTTTTATTCTGTTTATATGTTTTGTAATCTGCTTCTTAAATTTTGTAAGGCGTCCTTGAGAGTCTTTGAAAGGCGCCCATAAGTATAATGTATAAATAAATAAAATAAATAAACAGAACATCTCCCATTTCTTAATATGAGATGCATATAGTTTTTTAGTACTATCTCTCCAGGCCACCGTAATCACATCGACGGTCCTACTCGATAGTCCGAGTCCCTGGAACAATCTGGTCATAAGATACAAATCAACAGATTAATACGCTCATGTAAAGGGGAACTCTCTTCCTGTCCCAGTGTGAACCAACAAGTTGCTGTAATTGGGGACAATCATGAATGGCAAAGTCATCAGTCTCAGAACCAATGGTAACCATGGTTGTGTGGCCCAGTCGGGACTACCAAACGCCTGAGGCGGAGCCCTGCTCAATTTTGATGAGACATTGACTGATAAGGCAGAATGGGGGAAGCGTAAAGAGCATACCTCCCCAATGTAGCGGGAATGCATCCACTGCTACTGTCCCTGGATCCGGTTCCTATGAGACGCATTTAGGTAACCGGTGATTTAATCTGGATGCAACAGATCTATGTCTGGCAATTCATACTGAGTGACAATCTTTTAAAAAAAATTTGGATTCAACATCCATTCTATGTTGTCTTTAAATTGACATGGCCTGGTGTCTGCCAACACGTTATCGCTACCTAGTAGGTAGATTGCTAAGACCCAGGTAAGACCCTAGTAATACAGCAGTGCCAGATGGGGGCAATCAGTGAATAAACATGAAACCAACATGTCGATATTCGATGTTCCATTGAACCATACTTTCATAATACCTTGAGATCCAATACCCATTCTGTGTTGTCATGGATCTGAACCTGATGATACACCAGTGGAAAAGGAGATTAGGTAAATTATTACAGGATACTTTTCCTTGATTGCCGTGTGACTAACATATGCCACCACCGTAGCGTAGAAATTTTGAAGTTGAGCATGTATATTCACTCAATAGCCCTTTACCCATGGGGGCCTATAGTGTATATATTTAGTTGATACCAACAACCGAAGAATTGGCAACTCATGCAAATCTCCGCTATCTCCAACTAGAGATGGTATTTGGAACTTCTCACCTTAGAGCTTTTTGCATCAGTTTGTAATAAATGAATTCGACCGACCAAATTACTGGAGCAGTGCTGAACACTGTTTTTTCATCACTGTGACAGAGATAATTCAGCTGACAATAGCAAAAGGTTGTTAACAATGATCTACATGCCCTTTGAGAGGTCACTACTTTTTTTGCATGATATCAGTTCCTTGATTTGCACAGCTGACTCATAGCTACCATATTGCCAATTACCCTTGATGAAATGGAAGTCAGTTTTACAACAGGTTGCTTATTAACTCCAATCTCTAGCCACAGGGCGGAGTCACAGGCCAATTAATAGTTAAAGGTAAATCCCAATGACCAACAAACAGTTTATCCCATTAAGCAATGTTTATCGTTTGTGTGTTGTACAAACAAGTGTAACTATTACAACTTGTGAGTGGTCCATTTACCCATGTTTCGGAAGTGCCAGACCCACCTTGTTGAGTAGGGTTGGTAGGGTGCGTGGAACTTCTGCCCAGCTTCAGTATGTTCCATCGACATCTTTAGAGCCTGGAGTCAGTTACATCTGACCTTTCGCAATCCCCTCCTCAGAGAGGGCGATTCGTAGGCAGCCCTAAACAGGCGCTGCCGCAGGCCGCAGGATACCTGCGCTGATACGGCCCCATTGGACCTGTACCAGGGTGGAACATTTTGCTGGGATGGCAACTTTGTTGTCAGGAAAGGGTACCTCTGTCACGTGCCCTTCATCCCTTGGGGCATGCTGCACGGCCATGCCCGGAGACTCGGCGTCAGCAGGACACTGACCATCCTGGTCTCCGCTTCCAAGAGGGAGACATGAAGCTGCCCTGTCAATAGGCGCTGCTGGCACGGCCTGTCTCATAGGCCAGCGCTGTCACACATAAAGCAGCCCAGTCAATAGGCGCTGCTGGCGCGCTTTTCAGTAGGCCAGCGCTGTGACAAGTTCAGTGTCAGCAACCCATTGACCCGAACTGGTCTGCCCTTTGCAACAAGGAGACCTTGAGCAGCCCTGTCCTAGGCGCTGCTGGCACGACTCCCCCGTAGGCCGGCGCTTTCACACATGAAGCAGCCCTATCCCAGGCGCTGCTGGCTAGGCTCTCCCGTAAGCCAGCGCTGTGACATTTTCAGCGTCAGTAGTACACTGACCCGTCCTGGTCTCCCCCCCCAGCAGGGAGACCTTGAGCAACCCTGTCCCAAGCGTTGCCAGTGCCGCCTCTCGTAGAGGCCAGCGCTTTCACACATGAAGCAGCCCTGTCCTAGGCGCTGCTGGCGCGGCTCTCCCGTAGGCCGGCACTTTCACACATGAAGCAGCCCTGTCCCAGGCGCTGCTGGCGCGGCCTGTCCCATAGGCCCGCACTACTACAGTGTAGTCTCACTAATTTGGTACTGCGGACTTGTGAAGGGTTAAAAGTACCCTTATTATGAGAGGACCCTTGCAGCCCGACTCACCCGAGTCCCAATAGGGCTGCACGAGTTCTCTCCCCCTCCAATTTCACTCCATGCCTGGGGACCAACATGTCTGTGAGTCGCTGACCGCACGGTCAGCGACTCTGGCGTTACTACCTTTTCCTCCACGGCATCCCAGCAGGCTGGAAGCCACTGACTGCATTGTCAGCGGCTGTTGTTGCGAAACCCGATCGGACCGGGGTTCCCCCACCGCCCATAGCCGGCTTACGCATCGGACTCCGCATAAATCCAGCAGGAAACCTCTGTGAGGAGAGGCTCCTGCTCGAACAAACAACCCTGGTAAGTAAAAGACACCTACCTTCTAGGTAGGAACTTACCGCCGGCAGGAGCGTTGCCCTGCCAGTCCGGTGCTGACGTAAATGACGAGCATGCGCACTGGCGGGCTTCGTCACGTAGTCACTCACGTGACTCCGAAGTAAAATATAAGAGTAGAATAAAGTTTAATTTGGGGGAAATTACAGAATGCAGTGGGAAAGTGGGATTGAGTAATTCTTGTATAAAAATCAAATAATTAGGAAGGGAAATGCAGTGTTAGTTATATTGCTGTTGTTGGGAGAGCGCTGGGACACTTGGTTTGTTTATTCAAAGGACGGTGACTTTGCATTGGAAGAATTACAGGAAAGATTTACAAAGCTTACTTTTAGAATGAAGAGGTTGTTTTTTCAGAAACTATTGAGCAGGTTGGGTATATATTTATTGGTATAATGTGGGTAAATATGAGATTGTTCAAAAAAATTATTTATGTAGCAAGAATGAGATAAAATGATGAGAAGGCTTCAGTAGATACTAAAGTTATATTTCCTCATGTGTCATTCTATAACATGGTATACTTTCAGAATAAAAGGTTGCCTCTAGTAGGATAACTTGAAATAATCTATATTAATGAATGGCAGAGAACGCTTGAGGTTCGTATGCCAACCCTTGCTCCTATTTCTTCTGTTCTTTTATGCAGAGGTTACTTTAGGGAAAGCATGAAATGAATACTGTGACTGGTTAGCAGGCAACAGAAGCTTTTCACTGTACCTCGGTACATGTGAAATAAACTAAAACTGAATTGTACTAATGTGCATTTAAAAATTAGGTTTTAGCCTGCTGTTTTGGGACTAATTGATGACTGCTATAATTTAAACCATTAAAAGGAAACCTTCAGCACACATGTACCAGGATAATTTTGAATGAAATGGTGCGCGTGGCTTTCACACACATATCTCCACTTAAAGTCTGGAGTACATTAGCTGGCAGAAAGGTATGCTGAGACAGGAAATGTGTAGACTTTCTTAGCATTGACATCAGAAGACCTCTTGGAAGCCTGGTAAGCCTCATTTCCCTGAGAGCATGAAACCACAGAATCAATTAAGACAATCAACATGAAAATATATCACCAAGGCATTACAGCCAATATGCAATGCACCGAGACTTTACTGCTAAATCACAAAATGTTCAATGAGTGCGTGATCTGGATACAATCAAATCTGGCAAATCTACTACTCAATGCCAAAGCATACACACATTCCTCAGACTTACTAGGAAACAACTAGAAACTGACAACCACTTATCAACAAAGGTGAGCACATACATAATAGCATTATATTCATTTACAATATCCACTCTTCCTCTTTCAAAATAGCTGGGACAAAGTAGACACTACCAGGGTCTGACTGGGAAAATTGAATCTCAATTCCTTTGAGGTTATTGTAACCTCAAACTGGTTCTGCCACGCAACAAGATGATGACTGGTCTAAATATTAAAGAAGGAACTGCAGATGCTGGAGAATCGAGGGTACACAAAAGGCTGGAGAAACTCAGCGGGTGGAAGAAGGGTCTCGACCCGAAACGTCGCCTATCTCCTTCACTCCTTAGATGCTGCTGCACCCGCTGAGTTTCTCCAGCCTTTTGTGTACCCTCGATGACTGGTCTAAAGTTGCCCATAGTTCTATTTTTGCCCATTCCCTGTAATCCCTGACTCCATTTTGGTTCAAAATATGTCTGTCTTGAATATATTTAGTGGCTACAATTTTTAGTTCAGAGAATTCTAATGATTTGCAGCCTTAAATAAGAATAAATTCCTTCCATTGATTTGGCCCATCATCTTCATCCATGAAATTTGAACCACATTCATGATGGGAGATTTGATCTTAACTTCAAAATGAAATCTCTCCTCTGTACAAATTTCTAAAGTAGTACATCACCCCCTTCTCCTCCATCGCTCTTTTTTTTACCAGAACAATATAACAACCAGAACACTTGAGTGCGGAAGATGGGCAGACCACTTAAGTAAGTAAGTCTTCTTCTTATCGAGTCCACTCACAAGATTAGAAGTTGAGCTGAACACATTTATCGGCATCTGCATGCAACGGTGTCTGTCTTGTCACTTCTTGTGCGTGGTGGTGGAAAGATTTGTGGAAACAGGGCCATGACGTGAACGCTCTTTCCTTGACCCCAGTAAGTAAATAATAAGTAACTACTTACTTAAGTAATCTGCACATCTTCCACAGTCAAGTGTCCTGGTTGCTATATTGTTCTAGTAAAAAATTAATTGTAAAAACTGGCATAGAAGAGCTTCCAACTCACCAAGCCCAGCTATTTCTGTACGCTTCCTATACATTTGTTCATCTTTTTAGGGGGCTTTTAAAACAAACGTGGAGTTGACCATTATTAGTTATGCTATTGCATACCAATTGCCTAGGGCCACAATATTTGGAACAATTGCTGCTATTATGAGGTAATTCTATAAGATAGTAAGATTAAACAAGAACTTACCAGTTCGAAGTTTGATCGTTATTTTATGAGGAGTAACGATGAGGGATTACGTGAAGAAGCCCCGCCTGATGCTAGAACGGCATACTTCAAAGCAGCGGCATGAAAAACACAGAACATAATAGCCGGAGTAAGATAGTAAGGCTCATCATAGATTTAGAACTACCATATGATCATTTATTTTATGAGGGTGGGGAGTGGAGGGCACGTAATCCCTCATCGTTACTCCTCATAAAATAACGATCAAACTTCGAACTGGTAAGTTCTCGTTTAATCTTACTATTTTACTTCGGAGTCACGTGAGTGACTACGTGAAGATTTTGAAGCTTCTGTCTTTTTCATGTCGTAGATTCATTCCATACGACAGTCCGGCTAGGTCAACACATACTTGAGTAAAAAACCTTTTACCAGATCAGTTTTAGTTCTTTTCATAAATCTTTTAATGATAAAAGAACATATAATAACCCCCTTTTTTACATCTGTGGAAACCATTACAAAGTGATAAAAGATATAAGTGATAACATAATCGATAATATCAATCGATAGTGAAACAAAGCAGGTGATTATAGTGAACCCAACACCGTGTGTCCAAAGCCTGTCATTGTGTGAACAGGTTTATTGTAGAACTTTGAAAAAGTTTCTTCTTTACACCACCCTGCGGTTTCTAAAATGTGTTTGAGTGGTACGTCCTGTAACTTCGCCGTGGACGTACCTGCTGCCCTGGTGGAGTGAGATTTGAACACATCAGTGTCTACTCCTGCTAAAAGTAACACCTGTTTTAACCACCTCAAAATTGTTTGTACTGAAGCTTTTGTGTGTGGTTTCTTATGCGTAATCATTAATGTTTTTTCATCACCTCGAAGAGTTTTGGTAACTTTTATATATTGATTCAAATGTTTAACTACACACAACGTTGGATCAATAGAGTAAGCTTGAAACATTACCTTTGCTCCAGTTCTCCCAGGTCTGCTTTGTTTGATCAGATCGTAAACATAAAACACAATGTTATCTGCAGCCACATGCATACACTCTAAACGTAGCATTGGTAATGTTTGCACCCTTTGTGCTGAAACCAATGCCATTAACATTACTAATTTAAATCTTAACTTTTCCAATGATAAAACTTCGATTGGAGTCCATTGCCTAAGTAAAGTAAGTACAATGCTGACATCCCAAATTTCTGTATATCTTGGTTTGGGTGGATTTTTGTTAAAGATTCCTTTCATAAATCTGGATATTAATGGATGTGATCCAATTGATTTCTGGTCAGAGATTTGTCCTAAATAAGATGATAAAGCACTACGTGCACTATTAATGGCACTATAACTTAAGTGCTGCTCAAAATGCAACTCGGCAAGGAACTCCAATATGTTTGCAATGTTCACAGTATGATAGGATATATTTGATTGTCTACAAAAATTTTCCCATTTCTTTATATGTGTCATATATTGTCTCTGAGTGCTATCTCGCCATGATGCGACTATAACATCCATAGTTCTATCCGACAATCCAAGCTCTTGTAGTGGTCTGGTCAAAACCTGCAGATTAACAAATTCATATAAGCATGTAATGGATGAATTTCTTTAGTTACCGGTTTTATTAACAAATCACTGCTGCTAGGAATTGACATATATGGTTCTTTAATCATGTTTAACATCAATGGGAACCATGGTTGTGTCGGCCAATTTGGAATCACCAATAATCCTGTGGCAGAATCTTGTTCTATTTTCTTCAGACATTGCTGAACCAGAGCAAATGGCGAAAAGGCATAAAAGAACATATTCCCCCAATGTAGTGAAAAAGCATCTACTGCTACTGCATCTGGATCTGGTTCCCAAGACACATATTTAGGCAATTGATGATTTAATCTTGATGCAAACAGATCAATGTCTGGTAACCCATATTGAATCACAATTTTACTGAAAATTACTGGGTTCAACATCCATTATGTGTTGTCTTTAAATACCCTTGATCTATTGTCTGCCACCACATTGTCTTTACCTGGGATATAATTTGCCGAAATCCAAATTTGGTGCTTAATACACCACTGCCATATTTGATTAACCAGACAATCACATGATACCGATCTGACTCCACCCATGTGATTAATATATGCAACAGCTGTTTTATTGTCTAATTGTATCAGTACATGCAGATTCTTTTTTGTAGAACAATAGGCTTTTAATCCATAAAACGCCTCCAATAACTCTAAATAGTTAATACCATATGTTTGGAGAAACATTTCCTCTTGGACAGTCCATCTGCCCCCACAACTGGTAAATGAATCTGTCGCCCCCCCATCCGAGAGCACTAGCATCTGTCTGTAAAAATACTTCAGGCTGTTGTATTAAAATGTTTTTAGCAGCTTGAGGGACATTTTCAATCCACCATTGCAATTCCAATAAAGCTTCTTTTGTTAATTGCATAGGCCTATCAAAATGGCCTGCTCGCTTTTTTATAGCTCTTATTTTGTCCCTTTGAAGGTTTTGGTAATGTAATGGACCAAATTCTACTGCAGGAAATGCTGCTACTAGTTTACCAATAACCTTTGCTACTTCCCGGATGGAGGGATAAGGTTTGTGAATGAGACCCCTACAGGCCATTAAAATATCATCAATCTTATCTGTTGGCAAAGTTACTAACATAGTAACTGAGTTAATCACAAACCCCAAATAGTTAATTGACTGTGCTGGCTGCAGCTGGGACTTAATTGGATGAATCAAGAAACCTAACTTCTCAAATAAAGTTTTAGTTGCTGAAACTGATTTTCCAGCTGATTCCTGATTACTACTGATAATTAAAATGTCATCCAGATAAGCCATAATGATGTGCTTTTGTGCTCTTAATTGTGCTAAAGCTGGTTTCAACAGCTTTGTGAAGAGCCTGGGAGCGGAACTTGACCCATTTGGTAAAGCTTTGAATTGCCACAGCTGTCCCAGCCAATTAAATTTTAAATACCTTCGAAAAAATTGATGTATTGGTACTGAATAGTACGCATCCTTTAAATCAATTGTAGCCATATAACAACCTGCTGATATCAAATGTCTTGAAGTGTTGAACGTTTCCATCTTAAAATGTTTATACTCGACAAATGTATTCAAGTTTGTAAGGTCCAGAATAATTCTGCAACCACCAACAGGCTGTGTCGGATGGTAATATTTTCTTATCATATTCCTGCCTCTGTTTCCAAAATCAAATCCCCTCCTTGACGAAAAATACCTTTTTTGTCCAAAAACGAAAGGTCTCATGTGGCTAATAGATTTAGCCTCTTCATCCATTTCTCTTATTTGTTTAGGCAGGTTCTCTCCAAATAGATAACCAGGAGCTTGAACACCACTTGATCGACACAGACCTGCAAACCTTGGATGAAATATGGGCCGAATCGCAATTTTCCTCATACAATTAATTTCATAGAAGGAATTGCACAATAAGCCCAAAGTATCTTTTTGGATTTTAACCATTTCCGACCCTTCCATTTGCCTTCCACAAGCAGTAATGGCAGCTGAAATCAGTTTGAGGATTCTTTGAAATCTTATTTCTTGTCCTCTCATGCCTGGAATCATAGGTGTACATATAGACGGATTAACCGTAGGTACATTCAATGAGGTGCAATTTTCCGGTGTTTTATATAATTCTGCTGTTTCAACCATCACAGAATCTTGAAGTTGGTGAGATACCATATAATTAATACTGGCAGCTAGGTTTTCTTCCATAGCCTCACCACTTCCTTCAGTTATAGCAAAATCTTTTGCCATATCAGGCACATCTGGCCTCTTCTTTTTTATTTGTGGTGTGCACTCATAATCCACATCACCACTTGCAGGGTCTGACTTTTGCAGCCCTGATACACCTGGAATTATATCCAATGAGACTTCCTCCACCCTTGATCCAGGGTCTGGAGTTTCAAATTCCCAATTTGGCACATAGCCATATTCTGGATATTCAAACCACTCAGGGCCATTTTGGGAAATTTCTGGGTACTGTGACCCTTGTCTCATTATATTTTGGAGCACTCTCTCCATATGTTCCATTTTAAGCCATATAGCTTTATTATCCGGAGGACTTTCATTATCAGAGTCATCATCAGAACCACGGCCTCACGGATTTCTTTTTACTTTTTCTAGGAACATTTTCCTCCGTGGTTTGCATTTCTGGAGAAATTAGAGTCTCACTAACGGGTGAATCAGCGGCCACCGGTATTGGAACCGGATCCGCACTAATCTCTTGTCCCGACTCTTTAGCTTCACCCCGGGACGATCTTTTTACCCGCGAAATTTTCCTTTGAGACTTCTCCATTTTCTTTTTAATTATCTGGCTAAATCAGTACGCCAGCGTGACTCTGATTTTGAATTTTACTTTCACTTTTGCTGGTTCTACCAGCGTAACGTCTTTTTTAGAACGTCCCCTATTTTCCTTGCACTTACCTGCGGGTCTGTTCCGGCCGCTGCGAGGAGCTGCGCTCTGCAGCTCTTGCTTCTGCTGTCAGCGTCGACGTAATGCCGTTCTAGCGCCAGGCGGGGCTTCTTCACGTAGTCACTCACGTGACTGCGAAGTAAAATAGTAAGATTAAACGAGAACTTACCAGTTCGAAGTTTGATCGTTATTTTATGAGGAGTTACGATGAGGGATTACGTGAAGAGCCCGCCTGGCGCTGGCAAACGGCATACTTCAAAGCAGCGGCATGAAAAACACAGAACACAAAATAGCCGAAGTAACATAGTAAGGCTCATAATAGACTTAGAACTACCAGATGATCATTTATTTTATGAGGGTGGGGAGTGGAGGGCATGCAATCCCTCATCGTAACTCCTCATAAAATGACGATCAAACTTCAAACTGGTAAGTTCTCGTTTAATCTTACTATTTTACTTCGGAGTCACATGAGTGACTACGTGAAGAGTTTAAAGCTTTCTGTGTTTTTCGTGTCGTAGAATTTATTCCATACGACAGTACGGCTCATTAACACAATAACGAGCGAATAACACATTTTCCCCAAACATTGCCTCAAGTTATGTGATAAATAATTTTCACATTATAAAAAATGAAAATAATGCCCTTTCTATTGGAAAGCAAATTTATCACAAATACCAATTGATATATATTTTTTATGGCATGACAAAGCAACAATTATAGCGAACCGAACATTGCGTGTCTAAATCTGACACCATGACTGGTTCCTTTATTTTAACAGTAATCTACAGCCTCCTGCGGCCTTGCATCTTTGCTCGAGTGGCTCATCCTGTGCCATTCCTGTGAATGTATTTTCCTCATTAACAGAGTGATTTTCCACCTTTCAGTGTCTAGTTCCTACTGAATGTATCCAATTATTAACCATCTAGAAATACATTCCTCTATAACCATCAGTTTTACTGAACCCAATGTGGTTTTTGTGTGTAATAAGCAGTCTCATTGCCACAGACTCTTACCTACTGCAACATTTTCATCAATGTTCACACACACACACACAACTTAAAGCCAGCAGGATGTGCTTATAGGTTTACCTTGTTTTTGTTTTCAGGTCTTCTTGGCGTGCTTTGTTTGGTAGATTCATAAACATATATGATAATGCAATTTGTATCCACATGCCATTATAACGTAACATTTGCAATGTTTGCACTCTTATATTGATACTAAAGTTATCAGAATTATTATTTTCTATGTTTAAGTTTTTTGAATCATAGATAGAGTTAAAGTCCATTTCTTAAGGCATTTCAAGATTTTTTTATCTCCTGCCTTTATATTTTTTACAATTTTGGACAGATTATATATACATATACACATATCTATATCTATATCTATAATATATATATACACACACACATATATATATTTTATTAACATTTACATATATATCCCTTTCCATATTGGGATATTATGAATGCATCTGATAACTTCTTGGTTAATATATTGTCCGTTTATAAGACGGTAACACTCTGAGCCCTATAATTGGCTCTATCAATTAGACACTTAAACCCCTGTCTCACTGTGCGAGTTGGCCCACGAGTGACCCCGAGTTTTCACTCGTGGTGATCACGTAGCGGGAACGTCGGAACTCGCGCGTTCAACTTGTCCACTTGTGGCGCTAACGGCAGGTACTCGGGAAACTTGTTAACTCGTGAAAAAAATCAAACATGTTTGATTTTTTCCAGGAGTCAAATTAACTGTTCAAGTTAAAAATGGAAACATTTAAACTCGTTGCAGTAACGTAATGGCCCGTGCGTTTACCATAGTGTCTCGTGAGTCTATCGTGGGAACTTTTTTATAATCTGAAAGGGACTGAACCAAAGTAGTATAATATGTATATACATATTATATATATTATATATATTTCAATTCCAACCCCGAAGCAATTGAGAGGCGATTTCTTGGGGCCGTGTAATTTAACGTGTGTCTTTGCTTTTAAAAGTGAAGCTGTTTAATTGTTTACGCTGCGCTGTGTTTCGTGTCGGGGAGAGTGCTGCTGTACAATGCTTTCGATTTTATACTGCCCTCCCCCTTCCACAGAAAAATGCCTAAATTTTTCTTTGTGCCCGCTCTCCTGGGAGCAATCCAAACCAGGGGAACAATGAACCTTCGCGTTCCTTGCTCCTATATATGGACCTCGCTCGCTCGCAACTGTATGAACGCTCGATCAACCAGGCATCGGCCAACACGGAGGCCTGATTACTGAAAACAAAGTCAACTTGTACCAGACCTCATCATCTTCCTTCCGACAACCCGTAACCACGGCACCACACTTTCAACAGAAAACTTAATATTTAAAGAATATATTATGGGACATTGGATTGTCTGAAGAAGGGTCCCGAGCAGAAACGCCACATATGTGTGTGTGTGTGTGGCTGTGTGTGTGGCTGTGTGTGTGTCTGTGTGTGTGTCTGTGTGTGTGTCTGTGTGTGTGTGTCTGTGTGTGTGTGTGTGTGTGTGTGTGTGTGTGTGTGTGTGTGTGTGTGTGTGTATCTGTGTGTATCTGTGTGTATCTGTGTGTGTGTCTGCTGTCGGGTCCCGGCGGCCGCTCAAAGTCAGTCACCCGAGCTGCTTCCTTCCTCTGAAGTGGCGGCCAGTCCTGCTGTCTGTGTGTATCTGTGTGTGTGTGTGTGTGTGTGTGTGTGTGTGTGTGTGTGTGTGTGTGTGTGTGTGTGTGTGTGTGTGTGTGTGTGTGTGTGTGTGTGTGTGTGTCTCTCTCTCTCCCTCTCTGTCTATCTGTGTGTATCTGTGTGTGTGTCTGCTGTCGGGTCCCGGCGGCCGCTCAAAGTCACCCGAGCTGCTTCCTTCCTCTGAAGTGGTGGCCAGTCCTGCTGTCTGTGTGTATCTCTGTGTGTGTGTGTGTGTGTGTGTGTGTGTGTGTGTGTGTGTGTGTGTGTGTGTGTGTGTGTGTGTGTGTGTGTGTGTGTGTGTGTCTCTCTCCCTCTCTGTCTATCTGTGTGTGTGTCTGCTGTCGGGTCCCGGCGGCCGCTCAAAGTCACCCGAGCTGCTTCCTTCCTCTGAAGTGGTGGCCAGCTGCTGTCTGTGTGTATCTCTCTCTCTATGTGTGTGTGTGTGTGTGTGTGTATGTGTGTGTGTGTGTCTCTCTCTCTCCCTCTCTGTCTATCTGTTTGTATCTGTGTGTGTGTCTGCTGTCGGGTCCCGGCGGCCGCTCAAAGTCACCCGAGCTGCTTCCTTCCTCTGAAGTGGCGGCCAGTCCTGCTGTCTGTGTGTATATCTCTGTGTGTGTGTGTGTGTGTGTGTGTGTGTGTGTGTGTGTGTGTGTGTGTGTGTGTGTGTGTGTGTGTGTGTGTGTGTGTGTGTGTGTGTGTGTGTGTGTGTGTGTGTGTGTGTGTGTCTGCTGTCGGGTCCCGGCGGACGCTCAATGTCAGTCACCCGAGCTGCTTCCTTTTTTAAAATTATTTAAAATAGAGATCCATTGCAAAAAAGTATTTAAAAACATAAAACAACAAGAAATGCTTGGTTACTGGAGGATGCGCATTTTCCCATTGTAGGTCATATCAATAGATGCCGCCGCGCTGAAATAACTCAAAACCACAGGATGGAGATGTATTTTAACATTGTTGCTTTATTAAAACATACCTTCACTCACGGTTGGCTCAAGAGTAACGGGAGAGGAACTTGGTAACTCGGGAGAGGAACTTGGAACATCGCAGCAATGACATACCCGTGGGAACTCGGTTACACACTTGATCATAAACTTGAAGTCTCGTGCACAGCCACGAGTCTGTCACTCGGGGTACCTCGTGGATCAACTCGCACAGTGAGACAGGGCCATTAGAAAATGCAATCCACAAGGAATTCACATATATCTAAATGACAAAATAACTTTACTGTATATACAGACCTCCAATTTCTTATAACAAAATATAGTTATTTAGACTTATTTCCGCAAATTGCAGGTATAACACTTATTTATACATAATTATTTATTGATATATCGTAATATTGGTTTACATTCATAGACTTCTTTGACCATCAGCTGTTTGAGATGGTCTAGTCAACCTGTAGATAGTCAAATTCATATTTTCACTTATGGAGGTTTTTGTACAACAATAAATTACTGCAGGGTTTCTCAACCTGGAGATCCCAGTGGGTGCAGCAGCATCCAAAGAACAAAGGGAGACAGGCAACGACCTAGGTCGAGACCCCCTTTTTTGACTTCAATAAATTACTGCCATTATGAATCATCACCAGCAGTTCAAAATCACACAATATAAATAACCATAAAGGACCCATATTGGGCCACCAAAATGCCTCTGGCAGTGTCCTGCTACATATTCATCAGACACTGCCCTATTAAACAAAAAAGAGGAACACAAAGAATCTTTTCCTCATGTAATTTGGAGAAAAGCATCCACCTTCACTGTTCTTAGATACCCACAAGAATATTCGAAAGATCAGTGATTTAATCTGTATGCAATCAGATTAATCATAAGTAATCCATATTAATGACAATATGTTTTTCTTACCAAATTAGTTATCTTCCGATACCATTGTCTCTTCCTTAGAGATAAACAGGTGGACTAACTTTAAAACATACCACATCTGTTTACTTAGATAATCCCATAATTGTTGTTTGACTTATCTTGTGACCCACAAGAAATATTTAAAATCAGTGATTTAAACTGTATACAACCAGATTAATCGTAAGTATGCAAAATAATGACAATATATTTTCCTCCCAAATTTGACCATAGTTAACATATGCCACAGCCGTGGTATTGTTCATCTTAATATGACATGGACAGTTCCATAATAAAACAATCGATCTTTTTTATCCATAACTCCTTATACTTCAACAATTAATACGAATGTTTGGAAAATTCTTAGGACAAACCATTTATGTTTGCCTGGTATAATTGTCTGCAGTCCGCTTAACAAAAAACATATCAATTATTGTTATAAGAATAGATAATATTCTTATCTTTACCCAAACATTCACAGAAGCTGTACATCATCTGTAATCTTGCTTCAGTTGTAATTAAATAGTTGAAGCAGCTTATGAACCTTTTTTACATTACTAATAATGATAACGTATCATTTGATATTTTGCATAAACCTCTTCACAAGGCATACATATTCTATAAGCTTCTGTATTCCTTCTTTTGGAACTTTATTTATATTTTCCCCTAACCTAATGGAGGAACAAAGTATGTCAACAACAATAATACATATTTGTATCATGGAACAATTCTCCCCACTCTTATGGTGCTTAAATTACTTCTGAATTCAGAATAGTAATTTAAAAATATTTTATTAATGCCTGAGCATATGCTTTATGTAATGGGTCAAGTCCACCAGGTTTATAATGGCAGGCACTAATTTGCAGCTGCTCTTTATCTCTTCTAATTTAAATGTAATCGAGATAACCATACCATGTACCTCATTAGTGCAAGTGCTGATCTTTTATCAGTATATTGTTCCTTCAGTGTTCAGTTTAACAACTTGAACTGATTGATTGTTTGGACAAGTTTTAACTTGCACAGCTTGACCTACTTTAATTAATTTCAAGCACCTGTAATATTGATTAACACTTTGTTAATCACAACAGTTTTCCATGTTCTAGATGTTTCTATTTTCTTACACTGTGAAAGTGTAAATAATGATATTATTGTATGGTTTATACCATTGAATCTTTACACTAAGGTAATTTTATAATATACATGTACGTTCCCCTTCTTTTTAAAATTTACTTTTGAGTGCAAACCTGAAATCAGTTTTCCCCTAATACAGGTGAACCAATCCTCCTTAGTTATATTAAGTTTTAACCATCATAATCCACCTGTAATCCCCCATAATTGGAGATTTCATGACTTATTTTGTAACCAGATGTTTGCACCTCTTCAACGTACATCAAGCCTTCTTTTCCCCAATTATATTGGTTAAGATAAGGCTATGTTTGGATAATACCACTTCTGCCTTTATTTTGATCCATCATCAAATTTTCCATTGGATCATAGTTTTTCCACCGTAAAATAAAAGATCTTTGTCTTTGTTTTGATCCATAATCAAAATTTTTATTGGATCATAGTTTTTCTTCCCCAAAGTTTAAAGATCAGTGGTCTGTTCTTTTGTAATTAATATCTTTGATTAATCATAAGGCAGGTATTCTATAATAATCAGGAGTTTAATATATCCTGATTTGTATTAATCTGCAACCCTATAATGCAGATTCGGTAAATTATATATTTTTCTTCCTATTAAGCTCCACAACTAATGGCAATTTATTTTATATTTTACATATTTGCACCATTTTGAACTTTGAAATTGTATTTCTTATATCTCATAATTTTGAGACATGGATATTTATAAATGGATTAACCATTGATATTTAAATAAAACATAAAGTTTTATCGTATTCTTGAAGTTGGTGAGATACCATATAATTAATGTAGGCAGCTAGGTTTTCCCATAGCCTCACCACTTCCTTTAGATATAGCAAAACTTTTGCTATCTCAGGCACACCTGGCCTCACTTTTATTTTTATTTTATTTGTGGTGTGCATTCATAATTCACATCACCACTTGCAGGGTCTGTCTTTTGCAGCCCTGATCCACTTGGAATTATATCCAAAGAGACTTCCTCCACCCTATCCAGGGTCAGAGTTTTTATATCTCAATTTGGCACATAGCCATATTTTGTATATTCAAGCCCCTCAGGGTCTTTTTTGGGGAACTGTTTGGGTACTGTGACCCTGGTCTTTAGTACATTCAAGCCCCTCAGGGTCTTTTTTGGGGAACTGTTTGGGTACTGTGACCCTAGTCTCTTTTTATATATTATGGAGTACTTTCTCCATATCGTGAATTTTATTAACTTTTTTTTTTTTTTTTTTTTTAAATTTTTTTAAATACAGTCTTTCTGACTTTTAAAATATCCTGCCAAAATTGTGGAGCATCTAAACCTTTCTACCGTATTTTAAACGGTACCAGTATCGGAACCGGCATCTCTCGTCCCGATCGCTGGGTATTCCCCTGGCACGTTCTTTTTAAAACTCCGTTATTTTAACAGAGTATATCTGTTCAATTTAGACTTTTAATTTGTTTTTAAAACCTTTAAATTCTGGTTTTCCACCAGGCACGGAGTTTTCAAGTCCTAAAAAATTTTTTCAACAGCACTTACCTGCCGGTTCCGAACCTACCGCTGTCGAGGAGCTGTCTGTGCAGCTCCTGCTTCTGCCGTCAGCGTCGACGTAATGCCGTTTGCCAGCGCCAGGCGGGCTCTTCACGTAGTCACTCACGTGACTCCGAAGTAAAATCAGTAGTTGAGAGCCCAACTAATTGGTACATTTACACTACAATTTCTTTGATGAAGAAATTCTTAAAATTAGATTGTGCATGTTTGAAATATTCAAGAAAGATGATAGATTTCTGTTAAGTGGGGGTATTATGGGATAAGGCTCAATAATGGGAAAATGAAATGAGTTACATATTACATAGAATGTAATCATATAACAAAACAAGTTTGTAGTAAAAACATGGCAATTCTTGCTCCCATGTTTCTTAGTCAACTTTCCAATGCATTTAGGGTTGAATTAAATTTAAAATATTTCATCCAATTCTGGTCCGTCACAAAAAACGAAAAGGTGGCAGACTGCTGCTATGGAGACTTTGCTCCTGAGGTTTTGACAACCTCAAGGCTTTTAACTGCTCTTTACCTCTTTCATTTTTGCACATCACCTGATTATGTGCCATCCCTACACTCAGCATGCGTTTAGCAGTGAACAGTCTCTACCGTCTTTTTTGGGGGAAATTCTCTATCGAAATAGCATTGGAATAGCCTCTTTGCCCATAATGTCTATGGCTATGCTGTTGAAGCAATTGCCGATAAAATGCCAGAAATCCCCATATCCAGAGATTGCTTTTTAAAAAGTGTAAAGTACAGAAGTTAGAAACCCCAGGTCTACTAGATTTGTTTACAGCAGGACCATGTACAGTTGTCAATGTGCAAATATTATCTCAGCATTTCAATTTAAGCAATTTGCCTTCATCATTATATTTGCATTTGAAAATGAATACCAACTTATGCTGGAGTAATGCTCCTGAATGAGCCATGTGATTATGTATTGCTATTTTTTTTTGAAGTAAAATATTAAAATATTTTTATGTTTATTAGGATTAAAAGGGAAGCATCACCATTGCATGATACGTAAGAAACTTCCTTATTTTATTAAATTATTTGTATCCAAAAAGAATAAGCTTCTGATCACTTTGTGCCCACAAGCAGAGCAGGAACTCTTACTTCCAAAGCAAAAATATGTAGATGCTGGAAATCTGAAATCAAATCAAAAAATTCTGAAAAACACTAGCAGACAAGGCACCATCTGTTGAGAGACAAAATCAAAGTTAATGTTTTAACTTGCTGACCCTTTTATTGGAGCCCTTTCAACTAACAAATGTTCAAGGACCTGAAACGCTAACTCTATTCCTCCCTCCCTGACCTGATGAGTGTTATATTGATGATTGTATTTACAAACAACAGTCATCTTTGGAAAATGGAATGTAACCACCTTCTTCTGATAGCACTCTTGACAGCTATCACATGCATAGCAGCAGCTCGGATCTCCACAGGCTGCTACTGTGGAGAACTGTGCTGGTAACGTTTTTGTGAACAAGTTAGAATGCAAATCACCTTGAATACTTTTAACTGTGCTTTTTACCAATGTCGTAGCTTTGGCAGGCCATCTAATTATGTGCCAGCACTACAAATAACACCTACTAGGCAATTTCTAGGCATGTATCTTCTCAGGGTCAACTAGTGATATGTGCAAATCTTGCCAGAAATCCCCACCTCTTCAGAATGCTTTTAATACAATTAAGAAGTTAGAAACCCACAAATAAGAGATTTTTGTTATGTCAGAACAATGACCTATAATCAAAATGAAAGTATTATCAGCATTACAGTCTCAGACATTTGCCTTGATTATATTACCTGCATGTGATAATGACTACCAAATAACACTATAGCAATGCCATTGAATGGAACCTACAAATTATTAAATATGGTTATTAAAAAATATAGAATAAACAAATATATTTGTTGCTTTTTATTTTAGGGTTCCGAGAAAGCCTTCACCTTCAATGCTTGATAAGTAAGTACCTTCCTTATTGACTCAAGCACTTTTGTCCGAAAAACGAGTTTCCATTCACTTCTTGAGCACAGAGATTGGAAGCTCTTACTTCCACCCCAGTGAACTTGTATTATTGAGAGCAATTATTTATTTTCCCATTTTCCCTTGCAACTAGAAAGACCTAGGAAGATTGGCAAGGGCCAGGTATTAGGGGGAGGCCAGGTCCAATGCAGTACTGAAGCAGAAGAGAGGTGAGCAGTTAATATGGAAGGAAATGAAAGAAAGTTCAGTGGACAGGTCAAACAAGAGCATGACAGCACGACGGAGCTAGGAAGATCTGTTGGATTGAATTGTATTTATTTTAATGCAAGAGTCCTGATGGGTAAAGCAGATGAACTCAGGGTGTGGATAGGTACATGCGACTGGGGCATTGTAGCCATTATGGAGACCTGGCTAAGAGAGGGACAGGACTGGCAGCTTAACGCTCCAGTGTACAGATGCTACAGGTTCTTATTGACCCCTGGTTCTGGACTCCCCCATCATCGGGAAACAACATTTCTGCATCTAACCTGTCCAATTGGTTAAGAATTTTATCACATTTATCCGCATTATACTGCATCTGCCATGCATCTGCCCACTCACCCAACCTGTCCAAGTCACACTGCAGCCTCATAGCATCCTTCTCGCAGCTCACACTACCACCCAGCTTTGTGTCATCTGCAAACTTGGAGATTTTACATTGCCTGCCATTCGAAAAAGGACCCATTAATTCCTACTCTTTCCTTCCTGTCTGCCAACCAGTTCTCTATCCATGTCAATACCTACCCCCCAATACCATGTGCTCAAATTTGACATACTCATCTCTTGTATGGGACCTTGTCAAAGGCCTTTTGAAAGTCCAGATACACCAACCACATCCACTGGCTCTCCCTTATCTATTCTACTTGTTACATCCCCAAAAGTTCCAGAAGATTAGTCAAGCATGATTTTCCCTTCATAAATCCATGCTGACTTTCACCGATCCTGTCACTGCTTTCCAAATGCGCTGCTATAACATCTTTAATAATCGACTCAAGCATCTTCCCCACTACCGATGTAAGGCTAACTGGTCTATAATAGTAAGATTAAACGAGAACTTACCAAGTTTGAAGGTTGATCTGTATTTTACGAGGAGTCGCGGTGAGGGATTTCGTGAAGACCCCGCCAGCACGCATGCGCGGCATCCTTCAAAGCAGCGGTGTGGAATCACAGAAACACATCATGACCAAAAATAGTAAGATGAAGAACGTAGAACTTCCCAGTTGACCTTATGATAGAGGGTGGGAGTGGTGGGCATGAAATCCCTCACCGCGACTCCTCGTAAAATACAGATCAACCTTCAAACTTGGTAAGTTCTCGTTTAATCTTACTATTTTACTTCGGAGTCATGTGAGTGACTTCGTGAAGATTTCAAAGCTCTGTGATTTCACGCCCTGGACAACGTCCATGCTTATCACACTGCCGCCAGTCTGATGGAGGAAGGCTGTTAATGGAGTTCAGTTGAAACTGGCTGAAAATCAACACAATTTATTAATCAAATAAACAACAAATAACCCCTAATTCGGGGACAGACATTCACTGAGCGGTTCCCAGGATAGCTTCTGCGAATGTCGCAGGGGCGACCAGTGGCTTGTTGTAGAACCGTTGAAAGGTTTCTTCACTGGCCCAGCCCGCGGTGGTGAGGATGTGGTCCATGGGCACCTCCATGGCCCTCGCCGCTGATGTGGATGCAGCCCTGGTGGAATGAGACTTAAAATTGTTAGTAGCAACTCCTGCTACATCCAGCACCACCCTGAGCCACCTGGCGATAGTCTGTACAGTCACCCGATGATGCGGAGGTTTATGACTGATGAGGAGCCCCTGTTCCTTCATCCTGATGACTCCTGTAACCCGGATGTAGCGGTGGAGATGGGTGACTATGCAGAGAGTGGCATCTACAGGGTACGCCCGAAATTCCAACTGCAGCCCATGCGCCCCTGGCCTGTGATGCTTCAATAATTCTTTGACAAATAAATTTATTTGACCAGGGGTGGCCACCATGCTGTCCAGTCGCAGTTTTTGTAACGTCTGGACTCATTGGGCTGTAGTCAGTGCCATCAGCATCACCACCTTGAGGGTGAGCTGTTTCAGTGGTAGCTCATCCATTGGAGCCCAGCTCCTTAGTAGGGTCAGCACGATCCCCACATCCCACGTTACTGTATATCTGGGTCGTGGAGGGTTGGTGTTGAACACTCTCCTCATTAGTTTAGACACCAGGTGGTTGGAGCTGATACCTATATCCAGGTATGAGGACAGCGCACTCCTGGCGCTGTTGATGGCACTGTAGCTGAGGCCAGCATCGAAATGGAGGCCAGCTAGAAACTCCAGGACATCAGGCATCGTTGCCGAGTTGGAAGACTTGTTGGTCCGGGCACAGAATGCCTCCCACTTCCTGATTTGGGTGAGGTACTGTTTCCGAGTTGATTCTCGGCATGATGCGGCGATAAGTTCTATGGCTCGTGATGAGTGGTCTTTTCAGAACCTGCAGGCCAACAAGTTTAAGTGACCATGGCAAGGATGACTAACCCCCGGAATGGGGTGAGTAATCAATTTGGGATGTTTCCCAATCGCCATCCATGGTTGTTTTAAAATTTTAACGACCATCGGGTACCATGGTTGTGTAGGCCAGTCGGGAATGATCAATATGCCAGTTGCAGAGTCCAGTTTAATTTTCTGCAATAGCCGACTGATGAGGCAGAATGGGGGAAATGCGTAGCAAAACCATTTCCCTCAATGGATAGAAAATGCATCCATTGCTATTGCCCCAGGGTCTGGTTCCCACGACACACACGTTGGTATCTGATGGTTCAGCCTGGACGCAAATAGGTCAATATCTGGTGTCCCATAGTGAGCTATAATGTCTCCAAAAATTTTGGGGTTCAACATCCACTCGATGTTGTCATTGAATACTCGTGACCTGGTGTCCGCCACTGTATTAAGCTTCCCAGGCAAATAGGTCGCTGTAATCCAAATATTCCTTTCAATGCACCAGTGAGAAATTGTGTTAGCCAATTCATCACAAGATAGCGACCTGATACCACCCATATGATTGATGTAAGCCACCACTGTAGTATTATCTATTTGAAGGCGGACATGTAAATCCCGTGAATTAGTACAGTAAGCCCGCAGTCCATGAAACACCCCCAGCATTTCTATATAGTTTATCCCGTGTGACTCCAGGAATGTAGACTCATGAGAGTTCCATCTGCCACCACAACTGGACATCGTATCAGTTGCTCCCCAGCCTTGTGCGCTTGCGTCAGTTTGTAGCACAACATCAGGGTTGCTTACTATGATGGGTCTGTGACACTCTCTAATATTGTCAACCCACCATTGTAGCCCGTTTCTAGCCTTTGGTGGTAACCGAATTGGCCGATCAAAGTGCCCAGCATTTGTTTTTAATGCTGTGATCTTTGTTCTTTGTAAATTTTGGTAGTTTAGTGGTCCGAATTGTGCAGCTGGGAATGTAGCTACCAATTTCCCTATAACTTTTGCTGTTTGCCGAATGGTCGGTACCCTGGCGCAAGCAAGATTGTGGCACTCTTCTATTATAGCAGTAGCTTTATTGGTTGGGATGGTAATCTTCATTAAATTGGTGTCTAGGGTGAACCCCAAATAATCCATAACCCGTACCGGGTGCAATTTTGATTTGTCTGGATGGATTACAAACCCCAGCTTCTCGAAAAGAACCTTAGTTGCAGCCACTCCTTGAATTGCCAATTGGAGGGTCTGACCCACTATAAGGATATCATCCAAATATGCCATTACTATATAATTTTGTTGTCAGAGAAGAGCCAATATAGGTTTTACCAATTTTGTAAACAGCCTAGGGCTGTGGTGATTCCATTGGGCAATGCCTTGTATTCCCATAATTGACCCTTCCAGACAAACTTCAGGAATTTTCTGTGAGCCTCAAAGATGGGCACCGTATAGTATGCATCTTTCAACTCGATGCATGCCATAAAGTACCCTGGGTAAAGCATCTGCTTGGCTGTTTCAAAAGTATCCATTTTGAAATGGGTATTTTGTACAAAAGTGTTCAGCTCAGTTAAGTCTATTATAATCCGACATCCCCCATCTTTTTTAGTTCTGGTGAAAATGTTGGACACAAACTCAATAGGTTCATGCTTGGTTTTGCCAATTACCCCTTTTGCTGCTAGCCGTATAATTTCAGCATGTCCTGCCTCCACCTCTTATAACATAGAATTTATTGGAGGTATAAATGTGTGTGTGTGTGTGTGTGTGTGTGTGTGTGTGTGTGTGTGTGTGTGTGTGTGTGTGTGTGTGTGTGTGTGTGTGTGTGTGTGTGTGTGTGTGTGTGTGTGTGTGTGTGTGTGTGTGTGGTCGGTCAATCCAGCTCGTGAACAGGTTCCTTCACCTGTTTAGACAGGTCTCCAAACAACTGATGCGGCAGTGGAGCGGGTGATGGTCGGCATAACCCTGCGAATTTGGGGTTGAGTGTGGGCTTTATGGAGCTCTTACGCAGGCAGTTTATCTCATACTGGGCGTTGCATAGGAGTGCCAGTGCATCTTGTTGTTCACTGGACACATTATCCCCGTCCAGGGTCCTAGCAAACGCCGTTATGCCCGTGGAGAGAACCTTTAAGATACTATGGAGGCGGACATCCTGCATCCTGGTGGCCGTACTCAAGTATCCCCAGATCTGGGCATTAACCAAGGGCACACTGAGGTTGATGCAGTTCTCGGGCGGTTTTATTTTCTCCAAGGTATCATTGAGAACCTGACTCTGAAGTTGGTGCGTAGTCAGGTAATCAATGGTGCCCGCCAATTTGTGGTGCAGAGGTTCACCTGTCTGGGTGGAAACGGCAAACTTACCCACCACATCCAGCATATCCTCCTCATGCTCTGGCTCAGCGGTCACTGGCTGTCCCGGGTCGTCTTTAAACACAGCAGCTGGGCAATTGCTAGCACTTCTGGCTGGAGACGATGAGATGCTGAATGGGGTCCTCGCACGGCTAGTGGATGCCCGCGAGTCCCGCTCTTCTCGTTCCCGGTCCCGCTGGAGTATACAAACTTAAAGCATACGGTATTAGGGGTTCAGTATTGATGTGGATAGAGAACTGGCTGGCAAACAGGAAGCAAAGAGTAGGAGTAAACGGGTCCTTTTCACAATGGCAGGCAGTAACTAGTGGGGTACCGCAGGGCTCAGTGCTGGGACCCCAGCTATTTACAATATATATTAATGATCTGGATGAGGGAATTAAAGGCAATATCTCCAAGTTTGCGGATGACACTAAGCTGGGGGGCAGTGTTCGCTGTGAGGAGGATGCTAGGAGACTGCAAGGTGACTTGGATAGGCTGGGTGAGTGGGCAAATGTTTGGCAGATGCAGTATAATGTGGATAAATGTGAGGTTATCCACTTTGGTGGCAAAAACAGGAAAGCAGACTATTATTTAAATGGTGGCCGATTAGGAAAAGGGGAGATGCAGCGAGACCTGGGTGGCATGGTACACCAGTCATTGAAAGTAGGCATGCAGGTGCAGCAGGCAGTGAAAAAAGCGAATGGTATGTTAGCTTTCATAGCAAAAGGATTTGAGTACAGGAGCAGGAGTTCTACTTCAGTTGTACAGGGTCTTGGTGAGACCACACCTGGAGTATTGCGTGCAGTTTTTGGTCTCGAAATCTGAGGAAGGACATTATTGCCATAGAGGGAGTGCAGAGAAGGTTCACCAGACTGATTCCTGGGATGTCAGGACTGTCTTATGAAGAAAGACTGGATAGACTCGGTTTATACTCTCTGGAATTTAGGAGATTAAGAGGGGATCTTATAGAAACTTACAAAATTCTTAAGGGGTTGGACAGGCTAGATGCAGGAAGATTGTTCCCGATGTTGGGGAAGTCCAGGACAAGGGGTCACAGCTTAAGGATAAGGGGGAAATCCTTTAAGACCGAGATGAGAAAGACTTTCTTCACACAGAGAGTGGTGAGTCTCTGGAACTCTCTGCCACAGAGGGTAGTTGAGGCCAGTTCATTGGCTATATTTAAGAGTGAGTTGGATGTGGCCCTTGTGGCTAAGGGGATCAGAGGGTATGGAGAGAAGGCAGGTACGGGATACTGAGTTGGATGATCAGCCATGATCATATTGAATGGCGGTGCAGGCTCGAAGGGCTGAATGGCCTACTCCTGCACCTAATTTCTATGTTTCTATGTTTCTATGGAGGAGTTGCTCCACTAAGAGCTCCAACCACTCTATGCGACCATCCCTGCTATCTGCAGCGGACAAGCCGACTTCCCCAGGCCCTGCGAACTCACTGGGGCTTCCACCATCGGACCACACCTCCGTAAGGTGCTGTCTTGGGTCCAATGGCAGGTTGGCGTGACCTGCCGCCCAAGTAGGTCTCTCACGGACAGACTCTCCGCTAGTCTGTCTTCTCCCAGACTGTGGCGGCCCACCTGTCTGATATGAAGGCAGGTGAGTTGAATCGGCGCCGGCCCCCGGAACCTGGCTCCCCGGAGTCCTTGCAGACTTACCTCCACACTTGCCCATCTTTTGGCGTGGAGGCGCATGGTCGGCTGCTCCCAGAGTTGAGCTGACCAATCGTCTACTGCTGCCACCTCCGCCCTTGACCGCAGCCTGACGAGGTGTTTTGTCGGCGGTATCTGCTCCAGCAGGCCTACTCGACGCAGCAATGGAGCTGCCAGACTGCACTACCGCAGATCTCCCTGGCAGTGGTACGTGGTGGTGCACTTTTGCAGGCTCCCCTGTCGTGCAGCTGTCCCCCGGCCCAGCCCCCTCGGGTCTTCTGGAACTCGGGGAGAGGTCGCTTGTGAAGAGCGAGGCCCCTTTGCACGTACCTGTTTCCCCTCTCTTTTCTTGGGGGAAGGGGGCTCGAAGTCTGGATCCGTTGCATCCAGCTCCGGGGCGGCAAACCACTCGGGTGAGTCGGGCGCTAAAGTAGCGGGAGCGCCCGATTTCCGCATTCCTGCCCCCACATGCCTCGAAGCTGCCGGTGTTGCTTGCAGCTCCGGGGACAAGGGCCGTTGGCTGGTCGAAGCTCGGCTCCTCGACAGCGTCGCCCTCCTCTTGCCCTTGTCCATCCTGTGGAGTAAAGGTAAGTACTTACCTGCCGGCCTTATGAAGGAGCCCGAGGAGAGAGCGCTCTCCCCCCCCCCAGCCTACCGATGCAAATGCGCGCGACGATATGCCGCGCATGCGTGCTGGCGGGGTCTTCACGAAGTCACTCACGTGACTCCGAAGTAAAATTCCCTGTGTTTTCCGTTCCTCCTGTCTTAAAAAGTGGGGTTAACTACACTTCAGTCCATAGGAACTGATCCAGAGTGTATAGAACATTAAAAAATGGTCACCAATGCATCCACGATTTCTAGGGCCACCTCCTTGAGTACTCTGGGATACAGACCATGAAGGGGCTGTCCGAATCTGCAGGTTTTGAAGAAGTTGCCCTTGACTCAAACTCGCAGCATGGTTGATACGTGGTCCTAGGAGGTCCTATGAGGTCACTGGAACTCTCCTTCATGCTCGAGGGAAGTTCCCGCATACTCGCGGCCTCAGTTTGGTCGAGGAAAATTTTTCAGCATGTTGAAAAATTTTCCGCGAGTAAAAATTGGTCGGCATGGTTCTTTTGAACTCGTAGTGCCGTGGAGTGGCATCGCTATGTAGTTACAGGCAGTCGAGGGCAGCCGTGGGCAATCGCCTTCACTGACCGGGCATTTTAATTGGCTCATTGGAGTTTCAGGACCAAGGAAAAACGACCGGTAATGTAAAATGCCCACTAAACTTTGTTGTAAGTTGTCTTCCTTCTTAAAATTGTCTCCACTCCTTCTTCCCTCCCCCCTGTTCTCGCCCCTTTCTCTCCCCTTCTTTCCCTTTCCCTTTCCCTTTCCCTTTCCCTTTCCTTCTCTCTCTCCCCCCCCCCCCCAAAGAACTTACCGTACACTGTGGCAGCAGTCTTTTACCTTCCTCTTCATCGCGGATGTGAATTTCAGACAGCGCTCCCCCATTTTCCCTGGCCCCTGCCTGTGCGTGTGTGCGTGTGTGCGTGTGTGCGTGTGTGTAGTCGGTCAATCCAGCTCGTGGTTTCAACGCTGACGGTCGATCCAGCTCGACGGTTTTCAGGCGAATGCTCTCGAGCTTGAAGTTCGAAGACAGTCGCTGAAAGGTCGCGTCAGTGGGACAGGCGCTTTAGGCCCTGAGGATTTATCTGCCTTCAGCCCCAACAGTTTACCTAACACCATTTCCGGACTAATGTGGATTTCCTTCAGTTCCTCCCTCCCGCTAGATCCTCAGTCCCCTAATATTTCTGGGAGATTATTTGTGTCTTCCTTAGTGAAAAACGGAACCAAAGTAATTGTTTAACTGTTCTGCTATTTCCTTGTTTCCCATTATAAATTCACCTGTTTCTGACTGTAAGGGGCCTACATTTGTCTTCACTAATCTTTTCCTCTTCACATATCTACAGCTCCTTTTACAGTTTTTATATTCCCCGCAAGCTTTTTTCATGCTCTATTTTCTCCTTCTTAATTAACCCCTTTGGCAAGTCAGCATATAATTATGCTTCACATGAGGATAGTGTTCTAACATCATACAATTTACTTACCTTGTGAGAACATATAGCATAATCTTTTTGAACTATTAATGTTAAAGCAGACGTAAGTCAAACAATATGCAAATTAATGATAATATACAAGTTAGGGTCACATGTAGATTTTTCTTTAATTTCAATTTTTTACTCATATTTTCAATGTCTTATATATGTTTATTTGGTCTTCAGTTTTCCCACATTTAATCTTTCTGCTGCTAAAATTCTGTTGATAATTCTGATCATGTTTCTTGTTTATTTTGTTTTCCCAGAAATATGAAGGAGTCTCCATCTCCTGATATGTAAGTATACTGAGGTCCTTCAGACAGACTTGAAAAAACTCCTTAGAGAAAACTCTGGAGATTAGAGAAAAAACTCTAATCTCTTTAGGAAAGAGATTAAACTAGAGTTAACAATCTCCAAATTGTTCCGAATTGGTGTCAGGGGATATGGGGAGAAGGGAGGAGAATGGAGTTTGAATGGAGAGATAGATCAGCCATAATAGAATGGCGGAGTAGACGATGGACCGAATGGCCTAATTCTACTCCTATCATTTATGGCCTTATGTTCCCTGTGCCATGTGCCATTGGATCTAGAGATAGCAGATTCAAATTCTTAAAGGATTGAGTTCCGTGGAAAATGGGATCTGTACAGGCCAAATGGAACAATAGAGATAACCCATTTCCTTACAGGAGAGTTTGTTAGTGTTGTGGGAGGAGGTTTAAACCAATTTAGCAGGAAGATCGGCACAGAAAGGTTGTGCTGAAAAGGAGTAAGAGATGGTACAGAAAGCAGTGAAAGAATAATATAGCTTTAGAAAAGGATATTGAAAATTCTTAAGAAAGATCAGACCAAAGAATTTTGCAAGAAGATATAGGAAGGGTCTGTAATGCAGGCATGTAAAGGAAAACAACAAATTAAACAGTTGGTGTACTGCAGAACCTGGTAATCTTGGTTAAAAACAAAAGGACAGGACTGAGTTCTAAATATTCCTGTAGACATAGTATTCATGAATGTCAAAGAACGGGAGAAGTAGAGCGAGTGGCATTATATAGAGTCATAGAGTCATACAGCGTGGAAACAGGCCCTTCAGCCCACCCACTGGCCAACATGTCCCATCTGCACTCATCCCTGCCTGTGTTTGGCCCATATCCCTCGAATCTTGTCTTATCCATGTACCTGTCTAAATGTTTCTTAAATGTTGCAATAATTCCTGCCTCAACTACCTCCTCCAGCAGCTCATTCCACAAAATCACTGCCCATTGCGTAAAAGAGGTTACCCCTCGGGTTCCAATTAAATCTTTCCTCCCTCGCCTTAAACCTATGCCCTCTGCTTTGAGATTCCCCTACTCTGGGCAAGATACTCTGTGTATCTACCCCATCTATCCCTCTCATGATTTTGTAAACCTCTAAGATTCAGTCACTGAAGGTAAACATCAGGTCCAGCAGGCAGAGAAGAAAGCCATTCCTTCAATTGACCTACATTGCGGGAGGATTTGAGTTTAGGAGCAAGAAGGTCCTACTGCAGTTGTAGGGCCCCGGTGAGACAGCACCTGGAGTATTGTGTGCAGTTTTGGTCTCCTAATTTGAGGAAGGACATTCTTGCTATTGAGGGAGTGCAGCGTAGGTTCACGAGGTTAATTCCCGGGATGGCGGAACTGACATGTGATGAAAGAATGGGTCGACTGGACCAGTATTCACTGGAATTTGGAAGGATGAGAGGGGATCTTATAGAAACATATTAGATTCTTAAAGGATCGGACAGGCAAGATGCAGGAAAACATGTTCCCAATGTTGGGGTAGTCCAGAACCAGGGGTCACAGTTTAAGAATAAGGAGTAGGCCATTTAGGACTGAGATGAGGAAAATCTTTTTCACCCAGAGAGTTGTGAATCTGTGGAATTCTCTGCCACAGAAGGCAGTGGAGGTCAATTCCCTGGATGTTTTCAAGCGAGAGTTAGATTTAGCTCTTAGGGCTAAAGGAATCAAGGGGTATGGAGAAACAAAAAGCCGAAACGGGGTACTGATTTTGGATGATCAGCCATGATCACAATGAATGGCGGTGCTGGCTCGAAGGGCTGAACGGCCTACTCCTGCACCTATTTTCTATGTTTTCTATGTTTCTATGTACCCCTCATCCTCCTGTGCCTTATGGAATAGAGTCCTAGTCTGCTCAACATTTCCCTATAGCTCAGTCCCTCAAGTCCTGGCAACATCCTTGTTAATCTTCTCTGCACCCTTTCCGGCTTGACAACATCTGCCCTATAACAAGATGCCCAAAATTGAACACAATACTTTAAATACGGCCCCGCCATCGTCTTAAACAACCGTTTAAAAGGAGAATATTACTGGAGAGAGGGAGGAATGATTGTGCATAAAATATATATTTTCAGATTTAAAAAGGCAATAGATTTTTGATTACCCTATGGCAAATATTCTATAAACTGTCAACATGTGAAGGAAAGTGAGGGACAAATTTTTAAGGATGGTCCAGAAAGTCCTGTGACCATCATGGTTTATTCTAATATAGGCCACTTTAAAATTATTACGCTTTTCTGCATTGAAAATTATGTGCAATTCAATAAAATGCATTTCGGTATACAGTTTGAGATACAAAATTAATTGAAGAACAGGTAATTTTTGACATGCATGGCACTGTGGAATGTTCACCTTAAGTCTGGGTTTGTGATAGATCAATTGAGCAATTCATTACAATGAAACATCAACAACTCCATTGTCATTGTATCATGGGACTAGAAGAGTCAATTGTGAGATGAATGTGCTTTTTTCTGTTCAGAATCTCCTGTGTAACCATGTTCCCAGCTGCAAATACCATCATCCCAAAATTTCTGATGTTCTTTTGTGTCTTTAGGATGAGAACATCTCCGTCTAGACGTAGGTGAGTACAAAACACTAAGTCATTGGGAAGCACATTCCCATCTAGCATGTGAGCATTATTATCCAGTTATAATCCGGTCATGGTAATAAAGAATTCAATCAGCACATTGGTCATCCAGAATATTATTATAGATGGGGCCATAATGTTTCATAGTAAAGGGAGATGACACGATGCTCCCACAACTAAATATATGACCAATTGATGGCTATTTGTGTCAGCAAATTATTATAGTCACAAAAACTCAACAAACGTGCATTTATTTACACTGTGCCTTAAACGTTGAAAAAGCTCTGAATGAATTTAATATAGGTGTCATCAAATAAAATCTGTAACAGATATACCAAAGGAGTTATTAGGGAATAAATCAATTGCTTAACAGTCTTTAAGGGATGTCTTAAAAGAGGAAGGCCTGAGAATTCATCGCCTTTTGGCAGCATGATACTTGCTATTCAATTATGTCAATTTAATACATTTCAAAAGCCTACTAAGAGTCTCCACCATTTTCTGATTTTGTTTCTGATTTAGAATCAGACTGATACTCCAAAGAGGGATGGGGGTCAGTGATTTCTCAAAGAAGTAATTTTGATTCCATTAGTTAAAATAAAGCCAATGGAAATCGCAGAAAATCCTTCTTCAATGGGCGGATTAACGGAAGATAGTTGCGTTTATTATGGATAATTATATCCCAGGCCATCACTACAGAAATACATCAGAGTACAGACCCAGGCTAGATCTCTCACAGGTGCTTCATCACTAATCTATCCTCCTTCCGAATAGTCCCAAGCAGAAAGATGTGGACCATGTTCTTGATCAAAACCATGTAATTTTTGTGCCACGGAAAAGTTAGCAGCAATGATCCATGCCCTAAAAATTGGATCACCTACAGCAAATCTCTCAGGTCACTGGGAAAATAGCACCAAGTGCTCTCCGCAAAATCCTACAAATTCACTGAAGAGTTAACAAGTCAGTATCAGTATCTTCTCCCAGGCCAAAGTCCCAAAACTTGAGGCCCTAGTTACACACAGTCTCCTCCATTGGAGAAGCCTTGTCCTTTGCATGGCCAACGCCAGACTCCTAGACACTACTTTCTGACCTCTGGTCAAAGCTTTCTTGAAAAAAGATAACTTTCCCTCTGACACTTGGAATTGTCTAGCCCATGCCTGTAAAGCGTAATTCACACCAGCAATAATTCCATAAGGTTTCAATAGGAAATTATTATAACCCAAGCAGATAGACTTAAAATAAATACTTTGTGAGCCTTAGAACGGGAGAAAATGATTTCTTATTCCTTCTAAAAGTCAAAATCAGATGTAATTTCCTTCTTGGTGTTCTCCATTACAGGCAGACAAAAAGTCACATTTTTTGACAAATTGACATTACATATGTCTCATATTTCACTTTAGATAAACAGAAAATATAACAGTGTGAAATTAGAAGTGGGGAGTTAGAACGGAGACGAGGAAACACTTTTTCTCACAGAGAGTGGTGAGTCTGTGGAATTCTCTGCCACAGAGGGCGGTAGAGGCTGGTTCTCTGGATGCTTTCAAAAAAGAGCTAGATAGGGCTCTTAAAGATAGCGGAGTCAGGAGATATGGGGAGAAGGCAGGAACGGGGTACTGATTGGGGATGATCAGACATGATCACATTGAATGGCTGTGCTGGCTCTAAGGGCCGAATGGCCTACTCCTGCACCTATTGTCTATTGTCTATTGAAATCAAACATAAATATTCATAAAATTATTGTTTTTATTTCTTTATTTTATTCTGATTTGTGTAGTCCACCCTATGGTTTTAGCTCGGATGTATTACCATTTTCTACATCATGGTAAGTGTGATAAATCTACATATCAATTATCTTATAATAGTAAAGAAGGTTACAAAATGCTGAAGTAACTCAACGGATCAGGCAGCATCTCGTTGGTTAGGGGCAGTGTATGCAAACTGTGGAGTGATCAAATGAGTCTGGAGGAAGTGGGGTGGGAGGGGGGAGGGGGGAGGGAGAGGGAGGGAGGGGTGGGGGTGGCGTAGAAGTGTGTAGAAGTTAACTAAAATGAGAGAATTCAATGTTCATACTGCATGGTTGTGAGCTTCCAGAGAAAAATATGAGGTTTCTGTTCCTCCAATATGTGCGTGGCCTCACTTTGGCAATGGAGGAAGCTCGGGACAAAAAGGTCAATATGGGAAGGGGAGTTAAAGTGGTTTAGAAACTGGGAGGTCCAGTAGGCCACGGTAGACTGATCGTAAATGTTCAGCAAAACAGTCAGCGAGTCTAGGCTTGAACTCCCCGATGTACAGGAGCCCACATCAGGAACACTGGATGCAGTAGATGAGGTTAGAGGAGGTGCATATGTACCTCTGTCTCACCCGTGTACTGGTAGCAGGAAGTCTGAATGTGTAGAGATAGTTAAAGTTTCAATCAAGACACAAGTTGAACGATGCTGCTTTTCCAATGTGTTGATGGTATTCCAGTTATTCACGCAATGATTAATTTTTAATCACACTGTTAGTGTCTTGTAGATATTTGAAAGGTTTGAGGGAACCAGATGGCATGTCACCCACACACTGCAAATTAGGATATCATGTAGTGGGTAAAATATAAAACAAACTACAGATGCTGGAAAATTGGAAAAAAATGAAATAATGCTGGAAATACTCAGCAGTTCTGTGTCTGTAAAAAGAGAAACAGTTAATATTTCAATTCCAGGACCCTTCTTCAGAACTAGGTAAGAGAGAAGTTAAGTTTGTTTTTAAGTAGCAAGAAGGTCATGGAGGAATGGGTAAAAACAAAATAATATCTTTGACAGGATGAGACCAAATCAGTAAATGTAGAAGTAGGAGTCATGGTTGCTCTTAGATTATGCTCTGTATTGTTCATAGCTATCAGACATGCCCAACAGGCCAGACAAATAGAAAAAGAAAAACTCAGTTGAAACAATGACCAGGTATGACAGAGTCAAACATAAAGACAATTACCTAAAGTAGGAGAAAATATTGAGTCTAGATAGATACATGATGCACAGACAGAAGATGAGGTGCAAAATAGAGTGGTAAGTGGCAACTTACAGAGATGAATAAAGATTGGAATATACTTGTTTTTCTAAACCTAATCATAAGGTCATAAGAAATAGTAGAATTAGGCCATTCAGCCCATCAAGTCTATGACATTCAATCATGGCTGATCTATATCTCCCTCCTAACCCCATTCTATGCCTTCTCCCCATAACCACTGACACCTGTAATAATCAAGAATCTATCTATCTCTGCCTTAAAAATATCCACCGACTTGGCCTCCACACTCTTCTGTGGCAAATAATTCCACAGATTCACCACCTTCTGACTAAAGAAATTTCTCCTACTCTTCCTAAAAGAACGTCCTTTAATTCTGAGGCTATGACCTCTAGTCCTAGACTCCCCCACTAGTGGAAACATCCTCTCCACATCCACTCTATCCAAGCTCACAATATTCCAAATGCGGCCTTACCAGCGCCTTATAGAGCCTCAACAATTTGACACAACAGTTTGACTGCCTGACCGTGGGAGGAGAAGCAAGGAAGAGATAAAACGTTTTGCATACAAGCCCACTTGAAATAAATGCTAGCATTGAGTTTGTTTTCTTTACTACTGATTCAACTTGCAGATTAACCTTTTGGGAATCCTGCACCAGCACTCCCAAATCCCTTTGCACCTCCAATTTCTGGATTCTCACCACATTTAGAAAATAGTCTAAATGTATTCCTACTACCAAAATGCACGACTCCACACATTGCTGCACTATATCTGCCACTTCTCTGCCCACTCTCCCATCCTGCCCAAGTCCTGCAGAGTTCCAGCTTTCTCTACACAACCTGCTCCTCCACCTACTTTTGTATCATCCGCAAACTTTACCACAAAGCCTTCAATCCCCTCGTCCAAATCATTAATATACAACGTGATGAATAGCGGCCCCAGCACCGACCCCTGCGGAACTCCGCTAGGCACCGGCAGCCAATTTCGTTCAGACCGAAAGGTCTGAATGACAAATAAATTCAATTCAATTCAAAGGAATTACTTCTTCAAAGAATTCCAGCAAATTTGTCAAGCAATACCTCCCTTCACAAAGCCATGCTGACTTTGTTATTGTGAACTTCTAAGTACTCCATAACCTTATCCTTTATAATGGACTTTAAATTTTACCAACCATTGAAGTCAAACAAACCGGTTCCCACTATTCTGCTGTGCAGCGGGGTAATTTGGCAATTTTCCAATCATCTGGAACCATTCCTGACTCTAGTGATTCCTGTAATATCACTGTCAATGCCTCCACAATCTCTAAAGCCACCTCTTTCAGAACCCTAGGGTGCAGTCCATCTTGTCCAGGTGACATCCACCTTCAGCCCGTTCAGCTTCCCAAGCACCTTCTCCCTGGTAATATCCACTCCACTAACTTCCACCCCCTGACTCTCTTGAATTTCAGGCATGTTGCTGGTGTCTTCTACTGTGAAGACTGATGCAAAAAAGTTATTCAACTCCTCTGTCATTTCTTTATTCCCCATTATCACTTCTCCTGCATCATTCTCCAGCAGTCCAATGTCCACTCTTGCCTCTTTCTTGCTCTTTATATAACTGAAGAGACTCTTGCTAACCTCTTTTATATTATTGACTAGCTTACCTTTGTATTTCATCTTTTCTCCCCATATTTTCTTTTTAGTTACCCTCTATTATTCTTTAAAAACTTCCCAATCCTCTGGCTTCCACACCCCTCTAACCCACCTTCCTGTCATTCTGATATAATGTATAACCCTGAATATTTAGCTACCGGCTCCGATCCTCTTGCAGCCACGTCTCTGTAATTCCATAACATCATACCTACCAATGTCTAACTGTGCTACACGCTCATCCACTTTGTTTCTTATACTACGCGCATTCAAATACAACACCTTTAATTCGGTATTCACCTCCCTTCTCACACAGGCCCCAATTTTACCCGACCTTACTCTCTTACCCCTTCTTGAACTTTCTGTATTAATTTGGGAGACTTCTGTAACATTTCCTGCACTCTCTTCCCCTTCAACTCCATCCTTACACTTCCAATTTACTGACCCCCCCCCACTATTTAGTTTAAAGGTCTATCTACTGCCTTAGTTATACGGATTGCCATCAGTCTGGTTCTGGTCGGGTTCAAGTGGAATCCGCCCTCTCCGTGTAATATAACATAATATAACAACTCCGTGTAATATAAAAGTTATGACTTAATAACACATTGGATCTATAACCTTGTGGCAATATTGTAACTGCTGTCTTCCCAAAACACCTTTATCCATTATATTTTGTGATTCACACACATATAATTTCACCTGTTGCCAAAAGAGCAGCAATCACAAGGATGCGGAATGTTCCAGACTTCTCAAAGAAAGAGCAAGATAATGAAATAGGAAAGGGAAAGTTGAATACAAGAATAAACTAAAGAATGGAAAGAGGCTATAAAGGCTTCCAGAGATATGTAAAGGAAAACAATAACAATAGTTATTGTGGACTATTTAGGTATATTTCTTGAAGCTTCATCAAAGATGATGTGGAAAATTTCTTGGTAATTGGAATAATCAATGGATCTTCAAAATATGAGGAGCTCATAGACATTGCAATTAGTATAAAACTAGTATTGGATAAATTAATGGTACTGCAAGGCAATGCAGTATATCCGCAATACCCTTTGACCATCCATCCAAAGATTGAAAGAGGTCGTTGTGGAGACACTACCAGAGACCAGAACTGAACCTGGGTGAAGCCATGTTGCTCCAATTTATTTACACTCATAATTTTTTTTCCAGGTTTAGATTCTGTAGCGAGAATGCTGGCAATATTTGTTGCAGTAACTATTGTTTCTCCTTTCTAACAGTTTAATTGCAAGTGATAGGATATGTGCTAACTATCATCCTGTACAGTAAGCTATAACAATTTCTTCACCTTTTTATGAGTCCTATTACTTTCTCAACATACAACATTGAATTTAGGATTGGGCACAAGGTAAATTAGTAAAAAATTTACTTAGGTCGTGAAGCTTTCTCGATAGTACCAATTTCTAGGTTAAATTCTAATCATCTGGTTACGTATAACCTTTTGGAGATGTAGATTAGTAAATTAAATATATTATAGACAACAGTATGCAACCTAGATTGAAATTGGCAGTACAGCCATATACTTTCTAGGTTTCATAGGGCATAGAACAGAACAGCACAAGAACAGGTCCTTCGGCCCACAATGTCTGTGCTGACCATGATGCCAAGACCAACTCTTATCTGCCTGCACATCATCCACATCCCTCCATTCAGTACATATATAAATACCTAGCAAAAAGTCTCTTAAATTCCCCTGTTGTATCTGCCTTAACCACCAACTCTGAAAGCCTGTTCCAGGCACCCACCACCTTCTGTGTAAAACAAAAACATGCTCCTCACATCTTGGGGCCTTTTTGGCCCTTCTAAGCTCTCACTTGATTTATTTTCTCCTTTCTTTATATTCCTCAAAGGCCCTGTCTAATTCCTTTCTCTTGTGTTTTTCTGTGCTTCTTTTTTCTTTTTAAGCAAATTTACAACCTCCTTGGTCATCCAAGGTTCCTTTACTTTGCTATCCTTATCCCTCCTCCTTACTGGAATATGCCGGTTCTGAACTTCGATCAACGGGCCTTTAACCAACTCCCACGTCAGATGTGGACTTACCTAATAACAACTGCTCCCAGTGTACCCTCCCGAACTCCTGCCTAATAATGTTGTAACTTGCATCACTCAAATTTAGTACTTCCCCACAAGGTCCAACCTTCTCCCTATTCAAAACAACATCCGGACAGGCTTATTTCCCTTTCCAATATGTTCCCTTCTCGGGTCGGATTCTCCACATACTCTTTCAAGAAACCCTCTTGGATACATCTTACTAATGCTGCCTCATCTAAGCCTTTGGCACTGAGCAAGTCCCAGTCAATATTAGGGAATTTAAATTCACTCACTAAGACAACCCTGTTGCTTTGGCATTTTTTGGTAATCTATGTACATAGGTGTTCCTCTATCTCTCATTTGCTATGGTATTAACCCATTAGAGTGCTTGATCTTTCCTACTTCTAAGCTCTACCCATATTGCGTCATCATATCATTTCACTCTGGTTCCCACCACCCCCTCGCCTCTCTAGTTTAAACCCTCCCAGATAGCATTAGCAGATCCCCCTGCAAGGCTATTGCTCCCTCTCTAGGTTCCTCTAATGGAGGACACATCTGCCCCTAATGAGATCCCTATGGTCTAAAAATCTGAATCCCTGTCCCCTGCACTAACTCCTGAGCCACACATTCATTTGTCCGATCAGGGTATTTAAGGAAGTGGTTCTAGAAATCGTGGACGAATTGGTGATCATTTTCCAATGTTCTATAGATTCAGGATCAGTTCCTGTGGATTGGAGGGTAGCTAATGTTATCCCACTTTTTAAGAAGGCGAGAGAGAGAAAACGGAATTATAGACCAGTTAGCCTGACATCGGTGGTGTGAAAGGTGCTGGAGTCAATCATAAAAGATGAAATAGCGGCACATTTGGTTAGCAGTAACAGTGTTGGTCCAAGTCAGCATGGATTTATGAAGGGGAAATCATGCTTGACTTCTGGAATTTTTTGAGGATGTAACTAGGAAAATTGACAAGGGAGAGTCAGTGGATGTAGTATACCTGGACTTTCAGAAAGTATTTCAAAGATCCCACATAGGAAATTAGTGGGCAAAATTAGGGCACATAGTATTGGGGTAGAGTGCTGACATGGATAGAAAATTGGTTGGGAGACAGGAAACAAAGGGTAGGGATTAACGGGTCCCTTTCAGAATGGCAGGCAGTGACTAGTGGGGTACCGCAAGGCTCTGTGCTGGGACCGCAGCTATTTACAATATGCATCAATGATTTAGATGAAGGGATTCAAAGTAGCATTAGCAAATTTGCAGATGACACAAAGCTGGGTGGCAGTGTGAACTGTGAGGAGGAGGCTATGAGAATACAGGGTGACTTGGACAGGTTGGGGGAGTGGGCAGATGCATGGCAGATGCAGTTTAATGTGGATAAATGTGAGGTTATACACTTTGGTAGCAAAAACAGAAAGGCAGATTATTATGTAAATGGTGTCAAGTTGGGAAAAGGTGAAGTACAATGGGATCTGTGGGTCCTTGTTCATCAGTCATTGAAAGTAAGCATGCAGGTACAGCAGGCAGTGAAAAAAACGAATAGCATGTTGGCCTTCATAACAAGAGTAATTGAGTATAGGAGCAAAGAGGTTCTTCTGCAGTTGTACAGGGCCCTAATGAGACCACACCTGGAGTATTGTGCGCAGTTTTGGTCCCCTAATTTGAGAAAGGACATTCTTGCCATAAAGGGAGTGCAGCATAGGTTCACAAGGTTAATTTCTGGGATGGCGGGACCGTCACATGCTGAGACAATGGAGCGGCTGGGATTGTATACTCTGGAATTTGAAGGATGGGAGGGGATCTTATTGAAACATATAAGATTATTAAGGGTTTGGACATGCTAGAGGCAGGAAACATGTTCCCGATGTTGGGGGTGTCCAGAACCAAGGACCACAGTTTAAGAATAAGGGGTAAGGCATTTAGAACAGAGATGAGGAAACACTTTTTCACGAGAGAGTTGTGAATCTGTGGAATTCTCTGCTGTGGAGGCCGGTTCTCTGGATACTTTCAAGAGAGAGCTTGATAGGGCTCTTAACGATAGCTGAGTCACGGGATTTGGGGAGAAGGCAGGAACGGGGTACTGATTGTGGATGATCAGCCATGATCACAATCGAAGGGCCAAATGGCCTACTCCTGCACCTATTGTCTATTCCTATACTCACTAGGACAGGGCATCGGGAGAAATCCGGAGATTATTACTCCAGGGGTCCTACATTTTTATGGCATTTTCTGTAACACGCCATTGAATCCATGGAATCACAAAGGGGAGGTAGGGATAACTAATGTATTGTTTAATGTAATGAATTATTGGCTATGTCATTTTTGGCTCAGCTGGTAGCTTTTTCACATCTGAGACTATAATTGTTAAAGTAGTTCAGGTGTGATCATATCAATGATTAATCTATATTTGTTCTGAAAGATTTTTTTGTACTTTTATACATGATCATCTTTTTAAAATGGTGAATGCATTATTTCCTTTCTTGATTTCTTGCTATTTCTTATGACTTACATACAAGATCAACAAGATTTTCCCCTTTACATCTTTTTGAGAGTTTACTTGCTTAATTTGTCAATTTGGATACAAGTCATTAATATAGATTGTAGCCCACCAAAACTAGTTTTTTTTTTTCTTCTGAATTCCACTAAAGTCCCTGTGGATCTATCATACTGTACTTGTTAACCCTTCAACAAAATTGCAATGGATTTGTGAAATTCCCATTTTCTTATCTATCTTGTTTACAAAATGCTGAAAAGTTTCTTATATTTGCCACACATGACATTCCACTCAAAAACGTTTGCTGTGCCTCTTCAAAGTGATTTGCCAAGTTATCATGTTAATACAAAATACCTATTTCTCCTACTGATGTCAAGATAATTTGCTGTAGTTCTGTTTCTCACTCCTTTGTTGAATAGTGGGGTTGCTTCCTACCCCTCAGGATTGGGAGCTGAAGGAATTCTGGAACTTCAAAGCCAATTCATCCAACCTTTCCAGAATCACCAGAATTAAAAAATAAAAACCTAACAACTATGAGTCAAAGTGTCAGCAATTACAGAGTGAATGGGTAGTCGGGAATTAATGAAGGTTGATGTAAGGGCAATGGTATATTGGATTACCTCAATAATATTAAAAAGTTCAAGAATATCAGAAATAGAAGGCAAAATGTTAATGCATAAATGTTACTGTGATAATATTGTGCAAATGTTGGTGTCCAGATTATATTCTAATACTAATCACATTTATTTTGCTTTATTTCACACTGATTCTAACTTCCAGGAATCAACACCTTGAAGGCCCAGAGTAAGTTTCGTCTAGTTTTAAACTTTTTGGCTTCTGTTTGCAATTCCAGGATGGAACTGTCAGTGCCTATAAAGATGCATTAAGCAGTTGCCCAATGATGTATTGCTCATGGGGTGCCTGGTCATTGTGAAATTCAGTAGTGCATGCACAGAGCTCAAAATGTGTAGTAGTGTGACAAAGATTTGGATACTAAAGACGTTTCCTTCAAGTATTCTGTCAGACTGAAGCTTGCAAATAAAATCAGCTAAGCCTTGGTTCAGGTTCAGGATTTTGCAGGAGAGAGAAAGGAAGAAAGGAAAAGGGAGTCATGGCCAATAAATGAGCTGACGGTTTGGGCGAGGATTAGCTGCTGAAGTTCGGTAGTGGAAGTATTGGTTATTAGAGGGTGAAGTTCATAGTTAGGAATGAGATGATTGTTAGCTTTGGATGGGTGTGGTTAAAGAAGAACAAATATTGAGTTGGAACAGGTTAGTACTGTGATTGATGGGAGGGAGCGGGGGAGGGGCTGTCATAGAACATAGAACAGTGCAACACAAGAATAGGTCCTATAGCCCATAAAGCCCATGCTGAACATGACGGCAAGACCATCATATTTCCAGTATCAGTAGATGTTTGCTTTAGTATGAAGACAAATTAGTTACTGAAGATCAAATATTATACTGATGGAGTTGAGTTTTTGGTATAATTATTTTCTCATATTTTAATTTCTAGGTATTATCCAGATGCAGCTAGATCAAGGCAAGATAACATCTTACTTAATGTTCTGAATCTTTGACTCAGACAAGCACAATCATTTTCAAAAACATTCAGTTGAAAATAATCAATCTCCTGATCCACACTAAAATGTCTCGATGTTTTCTGCCTCCATTCTTGTGGCCCCTTTTCCCCATTCTCTCTTCTTTCACTTTTCTTCATGTACTCTTGCTATCTCCGTATTCTTCATCCTTCCCTTGGCAATGGACATTAATCTTTATCTTATCCTGTTATCATGCTGTATGTGACTAGTGTGTTTCTTTCTGCCTTCATTTCTCAATGTATAAAGCATGAAGTTTCTTGGTAGATCAATGTTTCACGTCACATTTTTGCCAGTCACACATTGACACACCACATCACTCACCGTCAGATTCACCTGTATAGAAGGTAGATTCATTATTTTCTCAGTACTCTCTTTTTTTCTATCCTGTTGTTAATCAGTGAATCAGATGTACAATGCGATGTGAATTTTTCATACACCTCTGCTACATGTCATCCAATTCTAAAACCTTTTTAGGTGTTCCTACATGCCCCAATCCAAAGAAGATTACTTGCTAAATATTACTACTAAATATAGTTTTTCACAGGGAGGGGACAATCGTTTTTCACATCTCTAAAAGGATCAGTACTTTATCTCCATCATTGCCAATGTTCTGGCCAAGCCATACAGGTGGATATTGTAAACATTAACTAGTCCAGCAGCTGTGTAAAGGAAACCAAGCAAGGTTTCTTTTGTAAAGAGCTCTTACCATAATCAGCTTTCTCAATGACATGAAATTTCCAACTCTGGTTAGCAATATTCCTGGAGGTTTTGTCATACATGATTTGATCATATGATATCTAATCTCATGAAACCCATAAATGTAGTAACATTTACCTCAACAAGATCAAGCCCCAGTGAACATCCTGGGAATTGGAAGGCCACCAACAGAAGGTAAAGAAGTGTAAATTAAAGACAATATTTGAGAAATTGAGAATGTGTAAAGTAATTTACTGAAGGAGGAAAGCAGAGATCGGAGGAAATTTAAGTTATCATTAACTTTGAAATTGTACTGACATCTAATAACACTACTGATAATACACAGTGTAATGTTATATTGCTATAAAGTGGCACTTCCTCACTAATGATCTGTTCACTAATGCCAACTTTGGATTTTGACAGGAACACTTGGCAAAAGACCTCATCACATAATTGGTTCAAACAGGGATTTACTAGCGTAACTCCAGAGGTGAAGTGGGATTTTACCTTAGTGAGAATGATCATCGCTAACAAGAGAGAGACTAACCATCATCTGTGACATTCACTGGTGTTTCAATTACTGATTCCTCCACCATCAACAGCCATTCAGTGGATATTTTTAAGGCAGAGATAGATAGATTTTTGATTAGTACAGATGTCAGAGGTTATGGGGAGAAGGCAGGGGAATGGGGTTAGGAGGGAGAGATAGATCAGCCATGATTGAATGGTGGTGCAGACTCGATGGGCTGAATGGCCTAATTCTACTCCTATCACTTATGACCTTATGATCTTTCGGGTCACCATTGACAGGAATTCAACTGTGTTGTGTTTAGGGGCCCATTAAGCTGGAGCAAGTAAGAATTTCATTGTTCTTTTTGCAGTATATATGATAGATACTCTTTGCTTTTGATTGTACTAATCTATTCACCAGCACTTGGTCCATTGCCTTCTATGTCTTGCAGATTCAATTGCTTGTTGAAACACGTGTTAACCATTGTGAGAGTACCCACCTCCACAACCTACTCAGGCAATGCGTTTCAGGTGCCAGTCTCTCTCTGGATGAAACAGTTCTTCTTTAGATCTCTTTCAAATTCCTTACAATTTACTCTAAACCTGCATTCTTTAATTTTGAACACCACTACCAGAGAACATGTTCTACTATTTACCTTATCCATGATCTTCATAGTGTTGTGTACTTCCATGATATCACCTGTCAGCCTCCTCGCCTCCCAAGATCCAGTCGTTCTAGCCTCTTATCACAACTAAAGTGCTCCGCCCCAGTCAACATCTTGGTGAATCTCCTCTGCACCCTCTCCACTGCACAGCCTTCCTATTGTTTGGTAAGGAGACAGTATGCCAGCTGTGGCCTGGCCAATGTTTTTTAAAGTTGTACCATAATTCTTTATTATTATACACTGTGTTCTGGCTAATTCACCACCACGTTTACCTCTGTTAACACATAGGAGATGATATTTTGCTTCATTTGGCCTCTGCACTCCCCCATATTACATGAGTGACTAAACACAAAAGATTGTATTTGTTACAAGACCAAAAGATGTGTCTAATTGAAACCGGTGCACTGAATGTAAGGAATGCCTTTCCATCTCAGCCACTCTAAAACACATAAAGAAGATATGCAGAAGTGACTGGTTTATTGATACAGGTTTTGATTTCTAGGAATTTTCAAGGTGAAAGATCAAGGTAAGGTCGTTTCTGATTTTCTCACTTCCCATTCCCTTCTGCCACTGAATTACTATTTGACAACAACTACATAGGGGGCTCTGTGTTGTCTGTCATAGGCTGCTCCTCAGCCACCTCTCCCTGTGGCCAGAATGATGCTTCATGTGATTCATTCCATCCATCAGGAAGCTTGGTGGACACGTTGCTGTGAAATATAATTGGAGCACATCATGTGCAGTTATTTTCTGACCCTATGGTGATAAACTCTGGGAAATCGAGAAACTGGAATTAAAGTACTATGGTATTATTGGGAGAGAGAGAATACTTGACATTTTGTTTTATTATGTTAGCTTTCTCTGTTAGCAAGCAGCCAACGACTAGGATGCATCACCCGTGGTCAGTCATGACTGAGTGGGGTCTACGACTCTCTGTTCTATTCATTCCAATGGAAATTTTTGTGAAATTGGAAAACCCTGCTTGTTATGATTGAAATAACAAAAACTAGTGCACAATCAGACTTGTAAAAGCTGAGTATCCTCCAGTTCTATCCAGTGTCATAATTTGTGGCTCTGCCAAAAAAAGCAGTTACTTACGTAACGTATAGATTAGAAATTTAAACCTCTAACGTATTGTTAACATCTGGTGAAGAAACATCCAAAGTAGGTGAAGTAATATTTTTGCACAACTGTAGCTAAACCCTTCCCATAAACAAAAAAGCAAGCAGCTAACATAATTGAGTAGTTTCTGACATTATCTTTGAGCAAGCTCAGGACCAAAGTTACTTTTTTTCTTGCTTCCGCTCACAGGTAAATTTCAGGAAGCCTAGTAAATCTGGACTCATTGAAAATTCCTACCAATGTTGTTCTAAGAAATTTAAATATTTTAAGTGTGAACATGCCCTCCCAGTGGGATCTGAAAGCTGGGTAGAACTGGCTTCTCAATAGGCCATCAATGTTACAGACTCATTGACTGATTGTCATTGCCTCACACTCCTCTCCAGCCCCTCACTGCCCACAATGAACACTAGCAGCTACTTCTCAAACCATGCCCAGAAAAATTATCATTGATTAGGGATCAACTGGAGAACTATGGAATTGCAATTTGGAGCATTGAAGAGAGCAGGTTGACAAGAATACTGACTGTGAAGAGGGACTACAATTATTGGCACAAAGTGATAAAGTTGTGATTGTTTTCCATAGGACAGGGACATTTATGGAAAGTTTAAGAGAGGTATAAAAATAAGAACACCGTGCATATGGGATAATTTTTATTTCACTTGAGGTTGTCGATTTAAGATTACTGGCAAATGATCCTGTAAAGGGAGAAGAGACAAGTTTTCATAATGAATTGTTCCGATTATGTCCTCAATTAATAATCTTTCTCTGCCCTGATGGAATCTGGCCATTGTAGCACAGAGAAGAAAGTGGTTCTGGGGAACTGGCAAAGATGCTTCAATTGTTATTTTTCTTTCTGACTGTCTCTTCTACTTATTCAATTGGGTGTTTTGCATGTGAACAATGGATGGTTGACAGTTGGTGCTAATATAGTGGGCTGAAGGGCCTGTTTCCATGCAGTGTCGCTCCATAAAGGTTTGTACTTACCATGCCGAGTTTTATTTTATGGATCTAGCAATTCAGTCAACAGAGATGAGATATTTCCCAATGAAGCTGAATTTCTGAGGTTCCACCACACTTTCCTGCTCATTGTGCTGTTGGGATATTTGACTTCATAATGCACTATGATCCTTGTTTAATGGGTGGGAGTGAGGTGAGGGTGCGAAGGATGTTGCATTCTTAGAAAACAGTCCATATCAAGATTTTCTGTAGTCATCTGCACATGCAACAAAAAATGTAAGTTGAAAAAAAATATATTTATTTACTTTTTCCACATGTTGGTGGAATCTGGGGAGAATCTGGGGAATCTCCCCAGATTCCACCAACATGTCTCCTGCCCAACCAGAGGAAACAAGACTCTGGACCTAGTATTCACCAATATTACTGAAGCATACAAAGCCCTCCCCCTCCCCCACCTGGGACAGTCTGACCACCTCTCTCTGTTCCTGCTCCCCAAATACACACCTCTGGTCAGACGCGTGAAACCTTCAGTGAGGACAGTGAAGGTCTGGCCTGAGGGGGCTGTCTCTGTCTTACAGGAACAGTTTCAGCAAACAGACTGGAGTCTGTTTGCCACTCAGGCCACCTTCAACTCCCAAGTGAACATCAACTCATACACCTCAACCGTTCTGGACTATATAAAATTCTGCACGGACAACGTCACTACCCACAAAGAGATAAAGAGCTTCCCTAACCAGAAGCCGTGGATGAGCAGGGAGGTCAGACTCCTGCTGAAGGCTCGCGACGCCGCTTTTAAATCTGGCGACGCTGAGGGATACAGCTCATCCAGGGCCAATCTGAAAAAGGGAATTAGGAATGCTAAACTCAATCACAAACGGCGGATCGAGGAGCATTTCCGAAACAACTCTGACCCCAGGCGCATGTGGCAAGGAATCAAATCCATTGCCGATTACCATAAAGTCAACACCCCCCCCCAGACAATGCCTCCCTTCCTGACGAGCTAAACCATTTCTACGCCGGCTTTGACCGGGATAACAAAACTCCAGCCATCAAAGTTGCTCCACCCCCGCATGAACAACCCCTCAGTCTCTCCACCTCTGCTGTTCAGGATGCACTGAGCAAGGTGAATGAGCACAAAGCTGCCGGCCCCGATGGCATCCCCGGGCGGGTGCTCAGGGCATGTGCTGGACAACTATCCCTGGTCCTCACTGACATCTTCAATCTGTCACTGGCCCAGGGTGTCGTCCCCACTTGCCTCAAGACATCTACCATTGTGCCAGTGCCCAAACAATCAGCGACAGGGAGTCTCAACGATTTCCGGCCAGTGGCACTCACCCCTGTCATAGCCAAGTGCTTCGAGCGGTTGATCTTGGCTCACCTCAAAGCCAGCCTCCCCCCCACACTGGACCCCCATCAGTTTGCCTACCGGTCCAACAGGTCAACAGAGGACGCCATATCGGCGGCCTACACTCTGCCCTGACCCACCTGGACAGCAATAACACCTACATCAGGTTGCTGTTCATTGACTTCAGTTCCGCCTTTAACACTGTCATACCCGCTAGCTTGATCACCAAACTCAGTGGTCTTGGCATCTCCACCTCCCTCTGCAATTGGACACTGGATTTCCTCACTAACAGACCACAGTCTGTTAGGATCAACAACCTCACCTCCTCCACTATAACACTGAACACTGGCGTGCCACAGGGCTGTGTGCTCAGCCCTCTCCTCTACTCTCTCTTCACCCATGACTGCATCCCTAAGTACGGCTCCAACGCCATCATAAAATTTGCTGACGACACCACGGTGGTAGGACTGATCAGCGACAACGACGAGTCAGCCTACAGGGAGGAGGTCCAGCATCTGACAACCTGGTGTGCCAATAACAACCTCGTCCTCAACTCCCAGAAGACGAAGGAAATCATTGTCGACTTCAGGAAGAACAGAGGGGGCAGACACACCCCCATCCATTTAAACGGGACTGAGGTGGAGCGGGTCTCCAGCTACAAATTCCTCGTGGTACACATCTCGGAGGATCTGTCCTGGTCCCTCAACACCTCCAAGCTGATCAAAAAGGCGCAGCAGCGCCTTTACTTCCTGAGGAGGCTCAAAAAAGCCCACCTGTCCCCCCTGATCCTGACCAACTTCTACCGATGCACCATTGAAAGCATCCTGACCACCTGCTTTACGGTCTGGTACAGCAGTTGCACCGTAGCAGACAGGAAGGCACTACAACGGGTGGTGAAAACCGCCCAGTACATCATCGATGCCCCGCTCCCTGCCATGGATGCCCTCCACCGAAAACGGTGTCTGAGACGGGCTGGGAAGATCATCAAGGACCCCTCCCACCCTAACCATGGACTGTTTGCCCTCCTACCATCGGGGAGGCGGTACAGGAGCCTCAGGTCCCGCACCAGCAGGATGAGGAGTAGCTTCTACAATAACACGATCGCACTGCTGAACTCGGAGTCCCGCCGATAGATTTCCACATCTGTATTTATTTATCTGTATTTATCTATATATTGCTATCACTTCGTACTGTCACTAAACTGCATTTCGTTGTACCCATACTTGTATCTGTGCAATGATATTAAAGTTGAATTGAATTGAATTGAATTGAATAATTCCTTTAGAGTGAATTTTATTTTGCATCTCAAATTTTTGGGTCGTGATTTGTGAATTCTGCAAGGGGAAATTTCCGTTACCTGAGAGGCCATAACAAGGGGGGCACCTTTTTCAGTTTAATTTAGAGATACAGCATGGAAACAGGCCCTTTGGCCCAACGAGTGCGTGCAGCCCAGTGATGCCCGCACACTTATATTATCCTACACACTCCAGGGACAATTAAATTTATACTAAGCCAAATTCCCTACAAACCTGTGTGTCTTTGGAGTGTGGGAGGAAACATGCGATCCCGGAGAAAACCCACGCATGTCATGGGGAGAACATACAAACTCTGTACAGACAGCACCCATAATCAGGATGGAACCAGGGTCTCTGGCGCTGTGAGGCAGCAACTCTACCGCTCCACCACCGTGCCTCCCTAAACTGCAATTTAATAGTAGCTGGCCCCATTGACCTTGCGGTTCTCACTACAATGAAATACAAATACAGAGTGGATTGTTTTTTACAAATGAATAGTACTACTGATAATGTACAAATTATACTCACAACTCAGAAAAGTGCATGAATGACATATGTGCAACGTGCAATATTAAGTAAAATAGTTCTCTATTCTTGCACCACAGCCTTTTATCTATAATATCAGCGAGTCTTTTATTCTCCAATATGTATCCAATCACCATATGAAACTCTTTATCCACAACTGCTGTCGGGACATCAACCGCCTCGACTTCTCCACCCCCCTGTCTCACTCCAATCTCTCCCTCCCCGAACGTACTGCCATCGACTCACTCCGCAACAAGCCAGACTGGGTTATCAAACCCGCCGACAAGGGAGGTGCGTGGTAGCCTGGCGCGTCGATCTCTACAAAGCGGAGGCCACGCGCCAACTCTCGGACACCTCCTCCTACTTACTCCTGGACCATGACCCCACTGACGAACACCAGGCCACCATCTCGAGCACCATAACCGACTTCATCAACTCCGGCTCCCTACCCTCCCGAGCCTCCAACCTCATCGTTTCCCAGCCCCGCACGGCCCGATTTTACCTTCTCCTCAAATTCCACAAACCCGACTGCCCCGGCACACCCATTGTCTCTGCCTGTTCGTGCCCCACCGAACACATTTCCACATACCTTGACTCCATCCTATCCCCCTTTGTTAAATCCCTCCCCACCTATGTTCGAGACACCTCAGACACTCTCCGTCGTCTCCGCGCATTCCATTCTCCAGGCCCCCATCCTCTCATCTTTACCATGGACGTCCAGTCACTCTAAACCTCCATCCCCCACCAGGACGGTCTCAGTTCTTCCTCGACCAGAGGAGCAACCCATACCCGTCCACTGACACCCTCCTCCGCCTAGCGGAGTTGGTCCTTACCCTCAATAACTTCTCTTTTGACTCCTCCCATTTCCTCCAAACACAAGGTGTAGCTATGGGCACACGCATGGGCCCCAGCTACGCTTGCCTCTTTGTCGGGTACGTCGAACAATCCTTGTTCTCGGCGTACCAGGGCCCCATCCCCGATCTCTACCTCCGTTACATCGACGACTGCTTTGGTGTCATCTCCTGCACCCACACACAACTGACTGACTTCATCCATTTCACCACCAACCGGCACTCAAATACACTTGGACCATTTCCGACATTTCCCTACCATTCCTTGACCTCACCATCTCTATTGCAGGTGATACACTCCTGACCGACATCCACTACAAACCAACTCACTCCCACAGCTACCTGGACTACTCTTCCTCCCACCCTGCTTCCTGTAAGGACTCCATCCCCTATTCCCAATTCCTCCGTCTACGCCGCATCTGCTGCCAGGATGAGGTGTTCCACACCAGGTCATCACAAATGTCCTCATTCTTCAGAGAACGGGGATTCCCCTCCCCCACTATTGATGAGGCTCGCACCAGGGTCTCCTCCATACCCCGCAACACTGCCCTCTCTCCCCATTCCCCCACTCGCAACAAGGGCAGAGTCCCCTGGTCCTCACCTTTCACCGCACCAGCCGGCACATACACCATTTAGTCCTCCGCCAGTTTCGCCACCTCCAACGTGACCCCTCCACTCGCCACATCTTCCCATCTCCCCCCCTGTCTGCCTTCTGCAAAGACCGCTCCCTCCGCAACTCCCTTGTCAATTCTTCCCTTCCCACCCGCTCCACCCCTTCCCCGGGAACTTTCCCTTGCAACCGCAAGAAATGCTACACTTGTCCCTTCACCTCCCCCCTCCACTCCTTTCAGGGACCCAAGCAGTCCTTCCAGGTCCGACAGAGGTTCACCTGCACCTCCTCCAACCTCATCTACTGCATCCGCTGCTCCAGATGCCAGCTGATCTATATTGGTGAGACCAAGCGGAGGCTTGGCGATCGTTCCGCCTAACACCTCCGCTCGGTCTGCAATAACCAAGCCGTCCTCCCGCTGGCTCAGCACTTCAACTCCCCCTCCCATTCCGTATCCGACCTCTCGGTCCTGGGCCTCCTCCACGGCCAGAGTGAGCAACACCGCAAGTTGGAGGAACAGCACCTCATATTCCGCTTGGGGAGTCTGCATCCTCTGGGCTTGAACATTGAATTTTCTCAATTCTGTTAACCCTTGCTGTCTCCCCCCCTTCCCACCTCTCCCTCAGCCCTCGGGCCCTGGCATTCCCTCTGTCTCTTTCTCTCCCCCACCCAAGTTGCACCAGCTTCTCATTTTCACACTACAAACAGCTTACAATGGCCTGTTCCCTTTATCATCGATACTTTTTTGCATATCTTTCATTCATTGTTGTTTATCTCTCCACATCACCGTCTATATTTCTCGTTTCCCTGATCCCTGACCAGTCTGAAGAAGGGTTTTGGCCTGAAACGTCGCCTATCTCCTTCGCTCCTTAGATGCTGCTGCACCCGCTGAGTTTCTCCAGCCTGTTGTGTCCCCACAATATGAAACTTGCTATTCTTCACACATTCAGTCATTGATTTACAGACCACAGTAACATTGGGTATAAATATGTTGTCAATATCCTTTGACATTTTGGTCACATTTAGAAAATCTCATACTTTTATTTTCTGAAACTAAAATTTTTACATAACTAAACTACCATCTACCGCAAATTGATTATCAGCATCAGTATTAAACTAATTTTCTTTCCTTTGCTGTTCTGCAAAAGATCTAAACCTGTTTCTCTTTCCACATATTTTACCTAACCTGCTGAGTGTTTCCAGCATTATCTGTCTTTACTATAAAACAGTTGCGGCCTTGCCAGTGTTATGAAGATGTTGCATTTTGCACACATCACATCCTTGGAAATTTAATTTATTGTGAACCAACTCATTCTTACTTTCAAAGTATATCACCTGCTTACATCCTATTTACAATTTCTTTTTTTTCTCATGTGGTGAGCCTTATTGGCAAGGCCAGCAATTGTTACGTAATTATTTTTGGAAAGGAGGTCATGAGCTGTTTCTTGAACTAGTGGAATATTTCTGATGAAAGTCCTTCCTCCATGTTGTTTGATAGGAAATTCCTAGAATTAGACTCGGTGCCTGAAGGAATGATGGCACATTTGCAAATCAGAATAGTGTGTGATTGGAGAGGAACCTTCAGGAGATGGTGTTTCCATGAGCTTGATGCCTTTTTTTTGCCACTGGAAGTCATGGTTTGTGCTGTGCAGTCGAAGTTGCCTAAAAACAGTTATTTCAACAGATGTTGCCTTTTTGTAAACGTGTTTCCAGTATTTGCTGTTTTTGTACACCTAGCCACGTAACTAGAGTGCACTTTTGAGATGTTGTACACTGCAGGCAGCCTGTGTACACAGGTTGGATGAATGATGGGGCTTTTGTGGGAGCTGCACTCAGTCATGTACATGTGGTTCAGAGTTGGTGAAACATCTCCTTGATGTCAGGAGATGAATGAGGATATCCAGCCTCTGATTTTTTTCTGCAGCCACAGTATTTGTGGCTGGACCAGTACAGTTTCTAGTATTGAATATGAGGAATACAGCAATGTTAAATGATTTGGATGTAAAAGAGGTGGGCACATATCAGGCACCGATAGCTGGAATGAATGTGTCTTGTTTATACAGACAGATTATACCTGGGCAGGATTCCCTGCGGTGAGGTGTATTGTAAAGATGCTGCTAGTTTGGAACAGTTTGGGTACAAGTGCATTGTGCTTTGCAGCACAGCTCCTCAGTGCTGGTCATCTGTCAGGATATTGGAGGCTCCATTTTGTAGTGGAGAGAGGAGAGAAATTATGTTTGCAGTTATAAGATGTCAACAGGTTGCAGGTAGGATAGTATAAATACACTGGGCATTATCGTAAAGTTTGTAATTGACACAGTATAACAAATATAGCAGTAAACAGTATGAAGCACGAGGCACAGTGCTTGTTTTCTAATAATCCTTTATGAAATGGATTTCCTCATTTCACCAGATATTTTTCTTTTCTTCACCAGTTTATATTGTCCTGGTCTGTTATTATTTTCCATGCTGATTACTAATTTGTATTATTTTGTGTTAACTGCAAACTTGTCAGTAATACCCAATATTACTGTAATATCCTACCTATAATCTGTTAATAGCTTGTAACAACAAACATAAACTCTCTCATCACCATGGAAAGACTGGTCATGCCACTACTTATAAATAATAATAGAATTTCTCACTTTTATTGTGACAAACAAATCCCACAAAATCCCTCAGCAATCAAATCATGTTTTTTTTTCTTCTTAAAAGATGCAAGTACATAAAATATGATTAATTTCTACAATTGGTCAAATTACAGCAAACATTTTTCCAGGCCTTACTTAAATGGCATACACAAGTTTGAACAAGGCTATTCTGTTCTCATTGCTTGTTCAGTCGCAGTGATGATTTTATTTTAAGCAGGTCCAACAGACCATCAAGCTCCATGAAGTCAAAAAATGTCAGCAATCATCAATGATGTTAGTTTATTCAGGGTTCCTATTGAGCAAAACCACAAGATTCAGTTATCTATCTGAATAATTGCTGAACACAGCAGCCCTTCTCAAGCCACTTCACAATGAAAAAACAAATCGACCTCAGTATTTTGAGCTAAATGGCTCCCCCTTACAACATTGAAGGTGTCATATTGGGATCAGGGGATATCAGAACAGGAACAGTTGCTTATGTAAAATTTTCTTTATCCAATCTTTTTTACACAAAAGTCACAGTTTGCCAGATGTTAAGTGAAATGAACCTTGACATTTCACTGAAATCATAGAATTCTAGAGGTATACAGCACATAAACAGGCTCTTCGGCCAGCTTGTCCATGCCCACCAAGTTGATATTTTGGGCTAACATCATTGATGATTGCTGACATTTTCATGTGCTGACATTTGACTCATTTCCCTCTGAACCTTTCCCATACATCTATCTGATAAGAGGCATGGAATCTTGGCGAGTCAAATATAAAGTCATGTATGTCCTATATATATTGAAAACACCAAAAAGGATTTCAATGTCGGTTTTAAATAGCACTAGCAATCATAGACTTATGTACAACAGTTGTATTTAGAGGCAATTTTATAAAAGCAGTGTTGTATATCAGGGAATACATTTATATTAATCAAAAGGAACAGGAAATTATACGTATAGATATTTAAAATATGATTTTCTCCAGTTCCCCAAATAATTTTATTTTTTGATGGAAATTGGTGGACGAACTCAGCGGGTCAGGCAGCATCTCTGGAGGAAATGGATGGGCGACATTTCAGTTCGGGATCCTTCTTGAGACTGAAGAAGGGTTCCGACCAGAAATGTCGTGAACCTGAAGAAGGATCGCAACTCAAAGCATTGCCAATGCATTTCCTTCAGAGATGCTGCCTGATCTGCTGAGTTACTCCAGCATTTTGTGTTTTGCTCAGGATTCTGCCATCTACAGTTCCTTGTGTCTCTCTTCTTTTTTGGTAGCACTGTTTTTAATTTCTAGCTCTGGCCAAGAACCAAATTTATTAAGGTATTACTTCTCGCATGTTTATTATTAACATGTCACTATGCTACGGCCCATCCCCCTCCATGAAAGAATATACATAGACTCTCTTCCCATAAATACACACTGATTTATTGCAGGGAAAACTCCCAGCCAACAGATTTGACCTTTCATAGGCTCTCTTCAATTCATCTCACTCTCTCTCTCTCTCTCGCTCTCTCTTTTCCCTTTTTCTCTTTTTCTCTCTTTATCTCTCTCTCTCTCTCTCTCTTTCTCCCTCTCCATCTCTCTCTCTCTTTCTCTCTCTTTCTCTCTCTCTCTCTCTCTCTCTCTCTCTCTCTCTCTCTCTCTCTCTCTCTCTCTCTCTCTCTTTCGCTCTCTCTTTCCCTCTCTCTTTCTCCAACTCCCTCTTTCACTCTCTCTCTCTCTTTCTCTCTCTCTCTCTCTCTCTCTTTCTCTCTCTCTCTCTTTTCCTAAAGCCCAGGATCCCTTTTGGCTTTTTAACCACCTTCTTGATCAGCCTTGCAACATTAACTGAATGTGTACACATATCCATGGATCTAATGCCATTTAGAATGATGCCCTCTATATTATATTACCTCTTCTAATTTTCCTATGAAAATGTAACCTTTTTTATTTTTGAGTATTAAGTTTCATGCCACTTAAGTTTCCATTCCACCAGTCTATATTTAACTCTTTGAAGTGTATTACTTTCCTGTGCAAAGTTCACCAGCGTCAAGGATTTGTGCCATTGGTAAATTTGTAAATTGTACTTTGTACACCCAAACCCAAGTTTTGTTTATTCTTTATCAAAACATAAAGAAGGTTCCCTACCCAAAATGTTACCTGTGCAATCCCTCCCCAGATGCTGCTTGACCTGCTGAGTTCCTCCAGCTCCTCCAGCTCTTTGTTTTTAAAAAATCAAAATTCCAGCATCTGCAGTTTTGTGTGTCTCCTTTTGTTGATTCTTTCCCTTTGAAATGGCAAGGCACTATATACTTTCCATCCTTAATTGGCCTTGATAGGTGCTGGTTCTTGAAGTGCTGAAGTCCCTCTGGTGAAGGTACTCCGCCAGTGCTATTCCAGGAATGGTGATGTATTTCCAAGACATTCTGAGATGCAGTTTGGAGGGGAACATGAAGGTGAGATGTTCCCAATTGCCTTAAGTCTCCAATCTATTTTGTGTAGAATTTGTGAATTTGGGAGGTGTTAGCAAAGTAGCTTTAGTTGATAAGTCAGAGGAGCAGAAGTGGCCCATTCTACTCTGCCTGCCATTCAATCATAGATGATCTATTTTTCCCTCTCACCCCCATTCTCCTGCCTTCTCTCCATAACCCTTGACATCCTTACCAATCACTAACTATCAACATCCGCCTTAAAAATACCCAATGACTTGGCCTCCACAGCTCCGTGTAGCAGTGAATTCCACAGATTCACCACCTTCTGACTAAAACATTTCTCCTCATCTCCTTGCCAAAGGTGTGTCCTTTTATTTTGAGGCAATACCCTCTGGTTTTAGACTCTCCCACTAGTGGAAACATACTCTCCATATCCACTCTATTCAGGCCTTTCAAAACTCTGTAAGTTTCAATGAGAGTCCCTCTCATCCTTCCAAACTCCAGCAAGTAGAGACCACTGCCATTGAATGCTCATCATCTGTTAACCCAATCATCACCAGGATCATTCTCGTAAACCTCCTCTGGACCCTCTCCAACGCCAGCACATCCTTCCTCAGATACGGGCCCCAAAACTGCTCACAATATTCCAAATGTGGCCTTATAAAGCCTCACCATTACATCCCTGTCTTTGCTAACTTGCATTTGACTTCCTTACTACTGATTCAACTGGCAAATTAACCTTTTGGGAATCCTGCATCAGCACCCAGGTCCCTTTGCACCTCTGATTTCTGAATCATCTTCCCATTTACATAATAGTCTATGCCTTTATTCCAAAATACATGACTGCACGCTTTGCTATTCCATCTGTATTCCATCTGCCACTTCTTTGCCCACTTCCCAACATGTCAAAGTCCTTCTGCAGAGTCCCTGCTTTCTCTACACTACCTGCCCCTCCACCTATCTTCATATAATCCGCAAACTTGGCCTAAAGCCTTCAAATCCCTCATCCAAATCATTGATATACATCGTGAAGAGTAGTGGCCCCAGCACCAACCTCTGCGGAACGCTGCTAGTCCCTGGCAGCCAACCAACCAAAAAGGCCCCCCCTTTAATCCCATTCTTTGCCTTCTGCCATTCAACCAATCTTCTATCCGTGCGTTAGGGTTATCTTCCCCCTGATTCCATCGGTTCTCATCTTCTTTAGCAGCCTCACATGCGGCACCTCATCAAAGGCCTTCTGAAAATCCAGATATACAACATCCACTAACTCTTCTTTGTCTATCCTGCTACTAACTTCCTCAAAGAATTCCAACAGATTTGGGAGGCAAGATCTTCCCTTCACAACCTTTAGTGTCTTAGTGTTCCTATTGCCATTGGTGGAGAATGTGAATGTCCAGTATGGTGGATACGGTATTGTTGAAGTTTGCTGTTTTGTACTATATGGCGTTAAGCACCATGTTGTTGTACTATCCAGGCAAGGGGAAAATATTCCATCATATTTCTGATTTGTGCCCTGTAGAAGATGGAATGGCTTTGAGAATATATCAGGGGCAGTCATTCACACCTTAACTCTGTAAACCAACACTTTAACATGTGTTTAAGCACGTTAAATTTATATTTTGCATTTCATGACCAACTTCACACACAAAATCAGTACCAATTATTTTTTAGAACATGCACTCAACTACTATAATTGGAATGTTTTTGTCTGTTTATATTGATTTTGTTTTCTAGGAATTATCAACCAGTAGAAAGATCAAGGTAAGATAATGTAATTCTATTTTTCACCTCTCAGTCCCTATTCTAGTTTTAAATTATCCACAAAAAAACAAAAAGTGGGTTTGACGGAGGAAGGAAAGAAACAAGGCTGCTTGTATTAATTCATGACAGCATTACCAACCTTATTCCTACCAATAAGTAATTTTCAGGTCAATTGTTATTCCTGCTTTTTTTTGCATTATTGGGTCGCAGATACCGCTGAAAAAATGATCGGATCAGATAAGTTTAGACATAAATTGTATTCATACTCTTTACGGATCTGCTGACCATTTTAGGTCTAGGCATCACTGCATTGTTTTCCAGAGTTTGTGCTAATATCTCATCATTGCCTTTCTAGCTCTATGCACCACAAGTGTTGATATCCTCCTGAAAACTTATTTTATGCCCTTGGCATTCAATATGTATGAAACCTTCTCCAAACGGTTTATAGCTCTATGTGCTCCTCTGATTCCTCTTCAAGATCATTCTTCCAGTGGAGCAGCAGTAACTTCAGCTTCCCACGAACATATGAATTAGGAGCAGGAGTAGATTATTTAGCCCCAGCACCTGCTCTGCCTTCAAATATGATCATGGATAATCAGGCTGTAACATGAACTGTACAATTTTTGTCTGCTGCTTGTCACCCTTTACAATTATGAATTAAGGGGTAGAAGTTAAGAATAAGGGCTAGACTATTTAGGACTGAGACGAGGAAAAACTTTCACTCGGAGAGTTGTGAATCTGTGGAATTCTCTGCCACAGAAGGCAGTGGAGGCCAATTCACTGGATGTTTTCAAGGGAGTTAGATTTAGCTCTTAGCGGTAATGGAATCAAGGGAAATGGGGAGAAAGCAGGAACGGGATACTGATTTTGGATGATCAGCCATGATCATATTGAATGGCGGTGCTGGCTTGAAGGGCCGAATGGCATTGTCCTGCACCTATTTTCTATGTTTCTTTACCCTCTAGAGCCCAAACTCTGGACTTTCCTCTGTAAATACCTTGCTACAAAGTCACATTTATTTCTTGCTATCCTCCATTAAGTTGTTGTTTAATTCCTAGCTTATTGACCAATCTTTTGACCATCTGTCCTAAAATCTCAATATAGCAAAATGTAAAATATCCAAATGACAATGTTTGTATTCATTCATGATTGAACGCTGTTTTTGATGTTATTGTGGTTGCTTTTAAACGACTTTTACCGGACGATTACTGCCTTCTTTATTTCTAGAACTGACAATCAATTTAATCAACAGAGGTGAGATATTTTCCATTTTCTATTTTATTCTCCCTCCCACCTATTTTTCCCAGTTTCTTCTCCAGCTGTGAGATCAGCCTTCATTACTTGCTATAAAGAACAGTACAAGCCAGCTACTGCAACATGCTTGCGGTGAGAAAATTGAGAACCGTATTCACTGGAGCAGAGCAAATCAGTGAGTGAGAATAAAATAGTAGAGGTGAAGCTAAAATGTGACATAGACAAAGGCAAAAATATGACATAGTAGGCAGCTACTAATAAACACATTAATTAATAAAGTGTGAGGATGTGGAATTAAATATCGATAGTTGAAGTAAAGGGATTGAACAAATGTGGGATAAAGGTACCACATGGGATTAAGAGTAAACACCAGGACAGGCTTGCTGGCATGAATCCCATATTGTAAAACTTTAATATCTAAGGTTAGCAACAAATAGGACATTTTACCATAAGTTATCTTATCTCTAACTCACTCCGAGGAGAGGAGTTCAGGACAGATCGGATGAAATGTGGGGCTTGGGGATAGATAATCAGAGTGGAGATAGGGTGCGGGTGGAGAATTGTCTTGGGAAGTGGATAAGGATCACATCCTGCAGACAATGACAGAGAGAGATATAGGGCCTATGTTGGAAACATTCTGGACAGGAGTCGAACTGATTGTGGTGGAGGCATTTGAAAAATTGATGGTAGCTGAAAGTTAGTCAAAGAAAGAATTGGAGAACTAGGATTGACTTTGAGAGACATAGCAGCAAGTTGGGAACACAGTAGATTTCATGATTCATAAGTTATAGGAGCAGAATTAGGCCATTCGGCCCATCAAGTCTACTCCGACATTTAATCATGATAGATTCCATCTATCTTTCCCTTTCAACCCCTTTCTCCTGCCTTCTCCCCATAACGCCTGACACATGTATTAATCAAGAATCTATCAATCTCCACCTTAAAATTATCCATTGGTTTAGCCTCCACAGCCTTCTGTGGCAATGAATTCCACAGATTCACCACTTTCTTCTAATGAAATTCCTCATCATCTCCTTGCTAAAGGTGCGTCCTTTTATTTTGAGCAAATGGCCTCTGGTCCTAGACTCTCCACATCCACTCTATCCAGGCCTTTCACTATTTGGTAAGTGTCAATGAGGTCCCCTCTCATCCTTCTAAACTCCAGCAAGTACAAGCCCAGTGCCGTCAAACACTCGTGATATGTGAACCCAATCATCATCCCCAGGACCATTCTCGTAAACCTCCTCTGGACCCTCTGCAACATCAGCACATCCTTCCGCAGATATGGGGCCCAAAGCTGTTTGCACTACTCCAAATGCAGTCTGACCAGTGCCTTATAAAGCCTTAGCATTACATATCTGTTTTTATATTATTGTCCTCTCAAAATAAATGCTATGCCTTTACGCAAAAATATTCTACGCCTTTATTCCAAAATACATGACTCCACACTATGCTACTCTGTATTCCATCTGCCACTTCTTTGACCATTTCCCAATCTGTCCAACCAACTGGAAAAAGTCCCCTTTATTGCCACTCTTTGCCTTCTGTCACCCAGCCAACCTGCTATCCATGCTAGTATCTTCCCTCTGATACTAATCATCATCTTTAGCAGCCTCACATGCGGCACCTTGTCAAAGGCCTTCTGAAAATCCTGGTAAACAACATTCACTGACTCTCCTTTGTCTATCTTACTATTTACTTCCAAAGAATTCCAACAGGTTCATCAGGCAAGATCTCCCTTTCACAAAACCATGCTACTTTGACCAATTTCATCATGAGCTTCTCAGCACTCAGAAACGTCATCCTTTATAATGAACTCTAAAACTAAGCACTGAAGTCAGACCAGCTGGCCGATAGTGTCCACTTCCCTGCTTCGTTCCCTTCTTCAACAGCGGAGTAATATTTGCAATTTTCCAATCATCTTGAACTCTTGACTCTAATAGTTCTTGAAAGATCACCACTAATGCTCCCAAATCTCTAAAGACATATCTTTCAGAACCCTGGGGTCCAAGTGACTTATCCATTTTCAAACCAAATGGCAGAGTGTTAGATCGCTCAAAGCGCCAGCATAAACCTGATCAGCTGAATGGTCTCTATTGCAAGGAAATATATAATTAAATAAAGAATCAACAATAAGATAGAGTATATGGTAGGAATATGTAGACAACTAATCACATACACTGAATGTGACCTGCAACTCTGACCTCTCTTTGAGGTGAAACACAACTCGTGAGTTCCTGATCCCATCCATCTGATGCTTGTAGATGCACCCAGACCTATTCCCATCACTTCACACATGATTTCCAATGTGCAATAGAATATTGTAACAGGAGGCCCACATACAAAACATGTATTAGCCCACTATGCTTTTAAGGCACAGATTGATTTCTAGAGCTATGTAACAAGGAATGATGGTGGTATACAAAAAGAGGCATTCATCAAAAAGGGACCTTAATCTACAAACAGACTGGCCAAATCAAATCAACAGTAATGCCATGGAGGAAGAATTAACGGAGTGGATACACGGCGGCCTGTTGCCAATTTCACAATTGCCTTCAAAGAGAAAATCCTTTCGAATTTAAGAGTTGCAATAACTGCTTTTCTCTTGTCTGATTATATTGAAGTCCAATAATACTGGTTTTGATTTCTAGAAGTTTCCAGTCAGCACAAATATCAAGGTAAGATGTGTATTTTATGTTACTTTTTTGACACTTTCTCATGCTTTTTTTAAACATTCTGTTAGATTCTACACTACCAGAAGACCAGTCATACTCGATCTACCAATTGGGACAGTAGATTTTCAACTTACACTTTGGTGTAAATCTGACATACAGTTTAACACAAATTATAGATATCAGCTGATTTTCATTTCCATTGATTTTTAGCCTTGGAACACATATTCTGATCTGCCCATTCTGTACAGTACTGTGCGAGTGCTGCATTCTTGAAGATGTCTCCTCTGGGGAAGAAAGGTCCATTTGCTCTTTCAATTGAGTATAAATCATTCCATAGTATTGAAGATTGTTTCAGTGCTGTGCAAGATGTTTATCCCTTTGGGAAACAGATAGGGCTGAACTTTGTTAAAAAATAAAAACCAGCTGAAGGGCACATGTAAAAGTCGAGAAATAGAAACAAGGAACTGCAGATGTTGGTTTACAAAAAGTAGATACAAAGTGCTGGAGTAACTTATTAAGAAGGGTCCTGACCCAAAACATCATATTTCCATGTTCATCAAGGATGCTGTCTTACCCGCTAAATTGCTCCAGCATTTTTTGTCTTTTTTTTTACATATAATAGTTTGTTGGGTTTAGCAATATGTGAGCTAAAATATTTGTGGCTATTAGCCAACAGAAGTTCCTCATGATTTTTTGGGACAGCCTTAGATTATGGAACACACTTCATCAAAGCTCGTCCAATCCATGGTCTACCTTCTATTTAGCAAATGGTATCTAATTAATAGATGCGTTTGTATATTTACAAACATGAAACAGCAAAGTGCACTACCTTCTCAGAGAGCAATCCATCCATTGATATAGTAGAGTGGTCTGAGCGCAGACATTTGAAGCATTGTTCTGAAGGAACTCTTTATTCAATAAAGAGCGAGGTCATATTTGTTGCTTCTTTCATTAATAAATAAATGTTTTAAATAGCCATGAACTGAATCTGATACTGCAGGGTAGAATACTCTTCCATGTTTATGAGACCCTGCTTTATACATATTGGATGTTGTATTTATTTTTAACGAGAAGGCAATTATTATATCTGTCTACTGTAGCCGTTCAAACTGTGACTACATTAGAGGAACTTGTGAGAGGTTGACCAGGCGTGCTGCAGTGGTGTGCTGCAGCTGCACCATGTGGGAGCTGGTGGACCCTTTGGTGGTTCCTGGTGACCACATCTGCAGCAGGCGTTGAATTATTGAAGAACTCGGGCTCCAAATTGATGTCCTGGAGTCTGAACTTCAAACACTGCGGCACATCAGGGGCGGGAAGAATTACCTAGATGCTGAGTTTCTGGAGGCAATCACCTTGTTAGAGTAACTGCTTCCAACTTTGTCCATGGTCTGGAGGAGGGTATGACTGTAAGTGAGCCAGGCAAGGAGATAGAGGTAAAGACAATGTTAGAGGAGGCTCAGCCTGTGATCTTGTCAAGCAGCTCTGAGATTCTTTCTCACTGTACAGACTAGTGTGGGGCTAAAGGAAGGATGAGCAACCTAACCATGGCACCATAGATCAGGGAGCCATCCAAGAGGGGAGAGAGAAGAGATGCGTAGTTGTCATTAGGGATGTTATCATTGGGGGAATAGACACAATTCTCTGCCATGAGGATTGAAAGTCCCAAAGACTGTGTAGCCTGTTTGGTGCCCAGTTCAGAACATCCCGTCTGACCTGTAGAAGAATGTGGAGTGGGAGGGGAAAGATCCAGTCGTCATGGTCTATGTGGGTAACAATGACATAGATAGAACAAGGAAAGAGGTTCTGCTCAGGGAATTGGAGCAGCTAGGGAATAAAATGAAAAGCAGAAACACAAAGGTAATAATCTCTGGATTGCTACCTGAGCCATGGTCAAATTGGCATAGGTTTGATAAAATTAAAGAATTGAACGTGTAGCTCAAAGATTGGTGTGGGAGAAGTGGATTAGAATAATTGGGACATTGGTACCAGTATTGGGGAAGGAGGGAGCTGTTCACATGGGACAGACTCCACTTGAACCTGGTTGGGACCAGGTTCTTGGCAAACTGCATAACCAGGGCCATAGATAGGACTTTAAACTAAATAGTGGGGCGGGGGGGGGGGTCAACAAAATGGAAATGTATGGAGGAAGTTAAAGGGAAGGAGAGTGCAGAAGAAGTTACTGAAGTCTCCAGGACATGAGAGTGTAAAGTCAGGCAAAATCAGGACCAATGTGAGAAGAGGCGTGGTGATACTGAACTAAAGGTGTTATATTTGAATGCACGCAGTATACGGAACAAAGTGGATGAGCTTATAGCGCAGTTAGAAATTGGTAAGTACGATGTTGTGGGCATCATGGAAACTAGACTGAAAGAGAATCAGAGATGGGAGCTTATATTAAGATATGATTTGAATACATTGAATAAACTGTGACTGTATTCTGTAGAATTTTGAAGAATTAGGGGAAATTTCATGAAAACTTAAATTACTTGACAATAACCTTGATGGACTGGACAATTCCACCACTTTCTGTAGCATTATTTGTTCCTGAGTGTTGAAGTTACTGAATCACACCATGATTGCCACCAGTCAGTACCATACACCTGTAAATGATCAATAATTTGGCGATATGTCAAATCTCATCAGATTTCTGCAGAGATAGAGATTGGTAAGATTTCTTTGTTATTGCATTAACATGCTAATCCCAGGACATATCTTCAGAGATGTGCATATGTAGAAACTTGAAGCTGTTGACTCCGCTGAAGCCATCCTACTGATGAACAGGTTCATCGATCCTCAGCTTTCACTTTCTGAAGTCAACAATCAGCTTGTTGCTTTTGTTACTGTTAAGGGCAAGATTGCTGTTCTGGGACCATTCAATCAGATTATTAAAGTTCTCCCTGTATCCTGACTCATCATTGGTCTGTAGATTGTCCAACAATAGTGGTGTCGTTGGTGAATTTAAAGATGGCGTTGGAACTATGTTTGGATATACAGACATTAGTACTGAGAGAGTAGAGCAGGGGGCTGAGCACTCAGGCCTGCGGTCAGCAAGGATGAAATGCCAATTGGTACTGATTGCTGTTTGTTGATAAACGAAGTTGAGGATCCAAATGCACAGGGACCAGCTGATACCTAGTTCCCTTAAGTTTGACAACAAGCTTAGAGGGAATGATGGAACTGAATGCCAAGATGCAGTCAATGAACAACAGCCTGACAAACGTGTACTTGTTGGCAGAGTGGAAAGCCAGTGAGATCGCACCTGCTTTTAATTTGTTGTGGTGGTAGCGGAATTGTAGTGTTGCAAGGTCATAAGGTCATTAGTGATAGGAGTTGAATTAGGCCATTCGACCCATCATGTCTATTCCGCCATTCAATCATGGCTGATCTATCTCTCCCTCCTAACCCCATTCTCCTGCCTTTTCCCCATAACCTCTGGCACCTGTACTAATCAAGAATCTATCTATCTCTGCCTTAAAAATATCCAGTGACTTGTCCTCCACAGATTTCTGTGGCAAAGAATTTCACAGATTCACCATCCTCTGACTAAAGAAATTTCTCCTCGTATCCTTCCTAAAAGAACATCCTTTAATTCTGAAACAATGGCCTCTAGTCGTAGACTCTTCCACTAGTGGAAACATCCTCTCCACATCCACTCTATCCAAGCCTTTCACCATTCTGTATGTTTCAATGAGGTCCCCCCACATTCTTCTAAACTCCAGTGAGTACAGGCCCAGTGCCGACAAATGTTCATCATAGGTTAACCTACTCATTGCTGGAATCATTCTTGTAAAGTTCCTCTGGCCCCACTCCAGAGCCAGCACATCCTTCCTCAGGTATGGTGCCCAAAATTGGCCACTATATTTCAAATGCGGCCTTACAGGCGCCTTATAGAGCCTCAACATTACATCCCTGTTTTTGGCATCGGTAGTAAAGAAAGCAAACTCAATGCTAGCCCCCTAGAAATAAACGCTAGCATTGAGTTTGCTTTCTTTACAACTGATTCAACTTGCAGATTAACCTTTTGGGAATCCTGCACCAGTATTCCCAAGTCTCTTTGCACTTCTGATTTCTGGATTCTCTCCCCATTTAGAAAATAATCTACGCCTTTATTCCTACTACCAAAATGCATGACGCCACACTTTGCTACACTATATTCCATCTGCCACTTCTCTGCCCTCTCTCCCAACCCGTCCAAGTCCTGCAGAGTCCCTGCTTTCCCTACACTACCTCCCCTTCCACCTATTTTCGTATCATCCGTAAACTTGGCCACAAAGCCTTCAATCCACTCATCCAAATCGTTAATATACAACATGAAGAGTAGCGGACCCAGCACCGACCCCTGTGGAACTCCGCTGGTCACTGGCAGCCAACCAGAAAAAGCTCCATTTATTGCCACTTTTTGCCTTCTACCATCCAGCCAACCCGCTATCCATGCTGGTATCTGTCCTTTGATACCATGGGCTCTCATTTTCCTTAGCAGCCTCGCATGTGGCACCTTTTCAAAAGGTTTTCTGAAAATCAAAGTAAACAACATCTACTGACTAGGCGATCGTTTCGTTAAATCTATATCGGTGAGACCAAGCGGAGGCTTGGCGATCGTTTCGCCGAACACCTCCGCTCGGTCCGCAATAACCAACCCGACCTCCCGGTGGCTCAGCACTTCAACTCCCCCTCGCATTCCATATCCGACCTCTCTGTCCTGGGCCTCCTCCACGGCCAGAGTGAGCAACACCGCAAATTGGAGGAACAGCACCTCATATTCCGCTTGGGGAGTCTGCATCCTCTTGGCATGAACATTGAATTCTCTCAATTCTGTTAACCCTTGCTGTCTCCTCCCCTTCCTACCTCTCCCTCAGCCCTCGGGCTCCTCCTCCTCCTTTTTCCTTTCTTCCCCCCCACCTCCCATCACTCCCCACCAGTCTGAAGAAGGGTTTTGGCCCGAAACGCTGTCCATCTCCTTCGCTCCATAGATGTTGCTGCACCCGCTGAGTTTCTCCAGCATTTTGTGTAACATCTACTGACTATCCTGTCTGTCCTGCTATTTACTTCTTCAAATATATCCAGCAAATTTGTCAAGCAAGACCTCCCCTTCACAAAGCTATGCTGACATCGGCTTATTTTATCGTGAGCTTCTAAGTACTCAGTAACCTCTTCCTTTTTAATGGACTGACTCTAGAATCTTACTAACTACCGAAGTCAGACTAGCCAGCTTATAGTTCCTACTATTCTGCTTTGCTTCCTTCTTGTGCAGCGGGATAAAACAGGTAATTTTCCAATCATCTAAGACCACTCCTGACTCTAGTGATTCCTGCAATATCACTGTCAATGCCTCCACAATCTCTAAAGCCTCTTTCAGAAGGCTAGGGTGCAGTCCATCTGGTCCAGGTGACATCCACCTTCAGCCCTTTCAGCTTCCCAAGCACCTTCTTAACTTCCACCCCCGACTCTCTTGAATTTCTGGCACTTTGCCGGTGTCTTCTACCGCGAAGACTGATACAAAAAGGTAATTCAACTCCTCTGAAGGGCTGCAGATCCTGTTTCCATGCTGTATTCTTAAAACTAGTTGTTGGATATGACTCTGCGGTGCCTCTATGTGCTTAGTGTCTGTTTCAACAACTGGTTTAAATTTTGATTATCAGAACACTAAACTATGTAAAAATCAAAATTATTTTCAGAATGCATTTAGTTTTCTTATTTCCCTACTTTAATCACTTTCAAACATATTGATGTATCAGTTTATTTGCTGAATTCTATCTCATAAACTGAAGCAAGCTGGCGCACCAATATATAGCGAGTATACTACACGTCAGGATTATAAATCTGTGACTAGTGAGAATAAATCTGTGACAACCAGTTCAATTGTGTGGGCATGTTATATGATACAGTAAACAATGAGATGGATATTGCAAGGAATATTTTATTATTTAAGATTCAATTGTTTGTGATAGTATAGATATCAATATATATATAATTGTTATGTGTAGGAAGGAACTGCAGATGCTGGTTTAAACCGAAGATAGACACAAAGTGTTGGAGTAACTCATTGGAACAGGCAGCATTTCTGGAGAAGGAATAGGTAATGTTTCAGGTCGAGACCCTTCTTCAGACAGAGCCGGGAGAAAGGGGAACGAGTGATATAGATGGTGATGTAGAGAGATATAGAACAAATGAATGAAAGATACTATTGTTAATATGCAATGCATGATAATTGTTATCATGTTATAGAGAGACTGGATCCGATGACATGCAAATGAGCTAGAATAGATTAGAAATGATCAAAATAAGGAGCAATTCTATTTTAAGCTATGAACTAATTTCATCATTACGTTTATTTCTACCTGACAATTCTGATTTAAATTCCCAGTTCACGCTATGAAGAAGATGAATTGGGGTAAGATATAATTTCTATCCTATTATTTCGTTCTTGCTTCGCGCCCCAGCTCCCCTTCTTGCAATAATTGGTTTCCCAGCTCCTATACTTAGTAGAAACAAGGAATTGCTGGTGCTGGTTTTTTTAAAAAAAGACACAAATGGCTGGAGCAGCGCAGCGGGTCAGACTGATGGTAGGGTGGGAAAAAGAAGCTGGAAGAGAGTAGGGGCAGGCAAAAATGGCAGGTCACAGATGGATGCAAGTGAGGGGTGGGGGGGTTTGATCATCAGTTGGTTGGACAAAGGCCATGAAAAGACAGGAGGCGTGAAACAAAAGGTTTGAAGAGTTCTGAATTGTGAAGCTCAAAAAAGAAATGTAGGTGGAAGTGGAAGGAGATGGGAGATATAGGTGCAAGTTCAGATGGGGTACAGGAGAAAGGGGGGGAGAAAGGAAGGGTGGAAGAAGTAATGGAGGGGGTGCTGGTTAACTAGAAATTAAGAATTCAATGACCATGCCGTTGGGTTGTAAGCTGTACAAGCGCAATATGAGGTGCTGTTCCTCCAGTTTGTCTGTGCCCTGAATGGATGAGTGAACCAATGAGTTGCGGAAAAAGCAATCTCTGCGGACGTCGGAAATAGGTGGGGATGGGAAGATGTGGGATCACATTGGATGTGTCGGAATTGTCAGAGGATGCGGAGGCCCTACATGTAGACAACGTCTACCGCACTCCCCTCATCAGTTTTCTTGGTCAACTCTTTAAAAAGCTATTGTTAATTACAGTATAACCCATTGAAACAGTACTTTATAAATGTACAAAATTAATTGGAAGCAAGAGGACACACTTTTCAATAAGATGCTACAATGCTGAATCTTATCCATTGCAAAGCAAACCTTGGTATTTTCCAGACCTGTGCAAAACAAAATCGCCCCTTGTAATTTTAACTTAAAATGTAATTGAAAGTTTTCTTGAATTCTCCATGTACGACTCAAGTTGAAATTAATATGTTCTATAATAAAATGTCCATGAATCTTTATGTCTTGTTATGTTAATCAGTTGCATTTTTACCATTCTACGCAAATTACCATCAACCATTTTAGCTCATTAAATATTGATTTCTCATTGAACACTTAGGGATGCATGGTGGACTGATGAGACTGATGAAAGATCTAGCCATCTCATACTTCCGAGTGATATTCATACACCTCCTGGACAAAGTAACTTGAACTTGAGCAGGAGAATGTCTGGGGATACAATCGGAATAGGCAGTAGCGTATCTCACATTGATCATGGGTAAGAGCATTCTGTGAAATAGATTCATTGCAGAACTTTCAATAATCATGACAACTGTTACCAGAGCAGGTTGTCTTTGTCCTCCATGTGCGGGCAGTGTACTCTCCCTCCATCATACAGTAACATGGCTGTATTGAACTTCATAACGTCACAGTTAAAAATGTACAATTTACTTTTCTGGAAGTAAGACTCTGAAGCAGTTATTTAAATGAACCTTGTGAAGTACGACAAAGACTTGCTAAAGAAGCTGAAGATGTGAGTCAGGCTTTCCTTTAGACTGCACACGTGATGATAGTGATACAAGATGATCCAATATGCCACTGCACCACACTTATTTATAAATGTGACACTGATTTCTTACTATAGTAGGAGAGCGAAATTAGGTTAAGAATATTAATTCATACATTTACAATTTTAATAAGTAAATTGGGATTGAAATTAAAAAAACAGGAAATGCTGGAAATAGTCAGCAGGTCATAACATCTATAAAGAGATTGTTCTATTCATAACTGAAATGAAAATCTGACATGATTGAATCTGCAGAGTGGGAAAGTGTTGTGGAGATGGTTTGAATTGAAGTTCAAGGGAATGAAGTTTCAAATTATATGACCATAAATGTTGTATGATGTTTGAAATTGGTGTTACCCTGGAAACTCAATAAATGTTTTGCTGCACTAAACGCATCTCTTGTGGCGGCACCTGATAGCAACCCAAGGTCACGATGAACCATCGGCTCTAGAGGGCAGCGTCCCGGTGGGGAGGCTCGAGTCACGGGGTCGTTATCTGAGTTCCCTCATTATCTAAAAATCTATCAGTCCCTGAAGTAAATATACACAACTACCAGAGCCTTCGTGGGTCATGAATTCTAAAGATTCAGTACTTCTGGCTGCAGAAGTTTCCTTTCATCTTTGTCCTGAATGGTGGACTGTTTATTTTGAGACACTGACCCCTGGTTAAAACCTCAGCCAGTGGAAACACCAACTTTGCATTTGCCCTAATAAATCCCACAGTGGGATCCCAACTGATCTGCTAAAGTCCCATCCATATCTAACCCCATCTCAAGTAAAAACATTGTTTTCTCATATTGGCCTGCGCTGGGTGCCGGAGATTGGACAGGCTCGCGCTGGGTGCCGGAGGTCAGTCAAGGACGTGCTGCGGCGGGAACAAAGAGGGACCCAGCATGGGGAGACCACCGAGAACAGAGAGGGACCATTGGGACTACATTAAAAACATTGTATTTATATCAGCATCTTATACGTGGCGACTCTTTGCATTCTTTATATATGGTACGCAAAACAAAGAATTTCACTGTGACATGTCACATGTAATAATAAAGTATAGAAACATAGAAATTAGGTGCAGGAGTAGGCCATTCGGCCCTTCGAGCCTGCACCGCCATTCAATATGATCATGGCTGATCATCCAACTCAGTATCCCGTACCTGCCTTCTCTCCATACCCTCTGATCCCCTTAGCCACAAGGGCCACATCTAACTCCCTCTTAAATATAGCCAATGAACTGGCATCAACTACCCTCTGTGGCAGAGAGTTCCAGAGACTCATTACTCTCTGCGTGAAAAACGTCTTTCTCATCTCGGTCTTAAAGGATTTCCCCCTTATCCTTAAGCTGTGACCCCTTGTCCTGGACTTCCCCAACATCGGGAACAATCTTCCTGCATCTAGCCTGTCCAACCCCTTAAGAATTTTGTAAGTTTCTATAAGATCCCCTCTCAATCTGCTAAATTCTAGAGAGTATAAACCGAGTCTATCCAGTCTTTCTTCATAAGACAGTCCTGACATCCCAGGAATCAGTCTGGTGAACCTTCTCTACACTCCCTCAATGGCAATAATGTCCTTCCTCAGATTTGGAGACCAAAACTGTATGCAATACTCCAGTTGTGGTCTCACCACGACTCTGTACAACTGAAGTAGAACCTCCCTGCTCCTGTACTCAAATCCTTTTGCTATGAAAGCTAACATACCATTCGCTTTTTTCACTGCCTGCTGCACCTGCATGCCTACTTTCAATGACTGGTGTACCATGACACCCAGGTCGCGCTGCATCTCCCCTTTTCATAATCGGCCACCATTTAGATAATAGTCTGCTTTCCTGTTTTTGCCACCAAAGTGGATAACCTCACATTTATCCACATTATACTGCATCTGCCAAACATTTGCCCACTCACCCAGCCTATCCAAGTCACCTTGCAGTCTCCTAGCATCCTCCTCACAGCTAACACTGCCCCCCAGCTTAGTGTCATCCGCAAACTTGTAGATATTGCCTTCAATTCCCTCATGCAGATCATTAATATATATTGTAAATAGCTGTGGTCCCAGCACTGAGCCCTGTGGTATCCCACTAGTCACTGCCTGCCATTGTGAAAAGGATCCGTTTACTCCTACTCTTTGCTTCATGTTTGCCAGCCAGTTCTCTATCCACATCAATACCGAACCCCTAAGCCGTATGCTTTAAGTTTGTATACTAATCTCTTATGTGGGACCTTGTCGAAAGCCTTCTGGAAGTCCAGATACATCACATCCACTGGTTCTCCCTTATCCACGCTACTAGTTACATTCTCGAAAAATTCCACAAGATTCGTCAGACATGATTTACCTTTCGTAAATCCATGCTAACTTTGTCCAATGATTTCACCACTTTCCAAATGTGCTGCTATCCCATCTTTAATAACTGACTTTAGCAGTTTCCCCACTACCGATGTTAGACTAACTGGTCTGTAATTCACCGTTTTCTCTCTCCCTCCCTTCTTAAAAAGAGGGGTTACGTTTGCTACCCGCCAATCCTCAGGAACTACTCCAGAATCTAAACAGTTTTGAAAGATTATCACTAATGCATCCACTATTTCCTGAGCTACTTCCTACGCATCATCCTTTGCTTTGATACTATCCCTGATTTCCCTTGTTATCCACGGATGCACTACCTTCCCCGATTTATTCTTTTGCCAAACTGGGATGAACAATTTTTATAGTTCATCCATGCAGTCTTTAAATGTCTTCCATTGTATATCCACCGTCAACCCTTTTAAAATTAATTGCCAGTCAATCTTGGCCAATTCACGTCTCATACCCTCAAAATTACCTTTCTTTAAGTTCAGAACCATTGTTTCTGAATTAACAATGTCACTCTCCATCCTAATGAAGAACTCAACCATATTATGGTCTCTCTTGCCCAAGGGGGCACGTACAGCAAGACTGCTAACTAACCCTTCCTCATTATTCAATACCCAGTCTAAAATAGCCTGCTCTCTCGTTGGTTCCTCTACATGTTGATTTAGATAACTATCCCGCATACATTCCAAAAAATCCTCTTCCTCAGCACCCCTGCCAATTTGATTCACCCAATCTATATGTAGATTGAAGTCACCCATTATAACTGTTTTTCCTTTGTCGCACGCATTTCTAATTTCACCATCCCCAACTTCCCCAAGTATCCTTCATTCATTCATTCATTCTTTTCAGGTGAGGACCATTTCTCTTCGACTCAATTTCAATGATATGGTTTGCCTTGAAGTGTAGCTCCCTTCATTCACCTAAGACCTAAAGGGTATTATTATGTTCTAAAGCCACTAACATAGCTGCACTGTGCCTGCATTTGATTTCTGAAATCAGAATTATAGAGATTACTGATCTAACATTTTTTTATATGAAAGGAAACTAAAATAAAAAATAACTAGAATGTTTCCCTTTAACTTCATTCTCCTAGACTGCAAAGTGACTACGCCAGCAGAATTCAGAATGAATTGCAGCCTATCAGTGCAATGCAAGTGCCTTCCCAGTAAGTAAAATAGATCTGTAAATCTACTCAGTTAAAATTCCACTGATAATATTGGATAATTATTGGATCATGAAGATATCAAAATTACCATATCTTTGCAAATTCCTCAATCTCACAGAACGATCATGAAGAGACTCGCAGCATGGTGGCAACTGATCTGCTGAAGTCCCATCCATATTTGAGCCCATCTCCAGAAACAAGATTGTGTTCTCACATTCTTTTAAAGTGAGGACCATTTCATCCTTGCCTCACTATCAATGATATGATTCACCTTGAAGAATAACTCCATTCATTCTACATAAGAAGTAAAGGGCATTATTATAAATTCTAAAGCCACTAATAAAGTTGACCTGGGAATGCATTTGAATTCTAAAATCAGTATTTCAGAGATTACTGATCTTTTACATGTTTATGAGAAAGGAAACTGGAATCAGAAATAACTAGGATATTTCCCTTAAACTTCATTCTCCTAAAAATCAAAGTGACTACACATCAGGCGGAATCACTTCCTCTCATTGAAATACAAGTTCCTTCACAGCGAGTAATGTAAATGTATTAATCTCCACTGATAATATTGCTAATATGTTCACATAAACCCCTTAAGCATTTTCCAAACAAAGTCCCATATCTTTTAATTTCCCTCAGTATCATTGAAACATAGCAAAATAGGTGCAGGAGTAGGCCATTCGGTCCTTCGAACCAGCACCACCATTCAATATGATCATGGCTGATCATCCAAAATCAGTACCCCGTTCCTGCTGTTTCTCCATATCCCTTGATTCCATTAGCCCTAAGAGCTAAATCTAACTCTCTTTGAAAACATCCAGTGAATTGGCCTCCACTGCCTTTCGTGGCAGAGAATTCCACAGATTCACAACTCTCTCGGTGAAAAATGTTTTCCTCATCTCAGTCCTAAATAGCCTACCCCTTATTCTTAAACTGTGACCCCTAGATCTGGACTCCCCCAACATCAGGAAAAAAATTCCTGCATCTAGCCTATCCAATCCTTTAAAAATGTTATATTTTTCTCTAAAGTAAATATACTCCACTACCAGAGCTTTGTGGGTCATGAATTCTAACGATTCAGTACTTCTGGCTGAAGACATTTCTTCTCATCTCTGTCCTGCCAGTGGAAACACTAACTTCTCATTTACCTTAACAAATCCCACAGTGGTTGGATCATGAAGATATCAAAATTATGATATCTTCACAAATACTTCAACATCACTGAATGATCATGAAAATACATGATTTCAGGTCTGTTGAAATAGCTAATAGTCAAATCTAAAAGAGTCATTCTTCTACAAAAGCATGGTCTAGTAAAATAAAACAATGGCCTGGTGCCAAGTCTGAATGACTTTGTAAATTATATGGAACACAATATGGAGGACAGGTTATCTTTTCAATAAAGACATTAAGATGGCAGTCTGCAGTAATAACATGTGCTTCATTCAAGGCCATAAAGAAGCCAAGATTGAAAAAATAGCTGACGCTTGTTATTGGATGAGCTTGATTTGGACCCAGCTTTCCTATATTGTGAAAGGCTACAGAATCTTTCAGTCATGCCATATTCAGACTTGGTAGGAGTGTTTTACTGATAAGGAAAATGTATAATTGTGCTAACTCTTCTTTGTTCTGTGAGTTCTTCTTTGCCTGAGAAGCACTGAGCAACATTTGTGCTCATTGTAGATCTTTGCCACTCCCGTTTGACGAATCAATTAGATATTGCCACGATTTACCTTTAACAGTTTTTGTTGCTATCTGCTTTTTATGAAACAAACTTTGACACTGTCATTGTAACTTTATATCATCATTAGCTGGCTTGAAGGCCGAATGGCCTCCTCCTGCACCTATTTTCTATGTTTCTATTAGGTGTGCGAGATTGAGTGATCACATTTGCTTGACCACCTCATTTAGTTCTTCGAGCAACTGATCTGCTGTAGTCCCTTCCATACCTGAGCCCATCTCAAATAATAAGATTGTGTTCTCATGTTCTTTTAAAGTGAGGGCCATTTCATCCTTGCCTCAATATCAATGATATGATTCACCTTAAAGAGTAGCTCTATACATTCTACACAAGAGGTAAAAGGCAATATTATAAATTCTAAAGCCACTAACAAAGCATCAGTGGGCTTGCAATTGAATTCTGAAATCAGTATTACAGAGATTACTGATCTTTCACATTTTTATGAGAAAATAAACTGGAATCAGAAATAACTAGAATGTTTCCCTTTAACTTCATTCTCCTAGACATCAAAGTGACTATAGCATCAGGCGGAGAGATTCGCTGCCTCTCAGTGAAATAAAAGCACCTTCACAGTGAGTAATATAGATGTATTAATCTCCTCGTAGTTTACATTTCAATTATATTATTAATATGTTCACATAAAATGCTTCAATGTTCAGGCCAAACAATGTCCCATATCCATTAATTTCCCTCAGTATCTAAAAATCTATGTCCCTGAAGTAAATATGCTCCACTACCTGCGCCTTCATGGGCCATGAATTCTAAAGATTCAGTACTTCTGGCTGAAGAAATTTCTTCTCATCTCTGTCCTGAATGGGGGACTATTTATTTTGAGACACTGACCCCTGGCCTAAAACCTCAGCGAGTGGAAACAACAACTTCACATTTACCCTAACAAATTCCACAGTGGTTGGATTATGAAGATATCAAAATTGAGATATCTGTACAAGGCTGATCTCTGGTAGCAGTAGGATGGTTTAGGTACCTGATAACAGCTGGTGAAGAAACTGAATATCTGGAGGTGTGCGTTTCCACACTTCTATACCTTGTGGTCGATGGGAGAGGGGAGAAGAGGGAATGGGTAGGGTGCGACTCATCCTTGATGATGCTGCTGGCCTTGCCGAGGCAGCGTGAGATGTAGATGGAGTCAACGGTAGGGAGGTTGCTTTGTGTGATGGTCTTCACTGCATCCACAATTCCCTGCAATTTCTTGCGGTTTTGGATGGAGCTGTTCCCACACCAAGCTGTGATTTATCCCAGTCAAATGTTTTCTACGATGCATCTGTAGACGTTAGTGAGGGTTGTTGGGGCCTGCTGAATTTCCTAAGCCTTCTTGGTGAGCTTTCTTGTTCGTTGCTTCAATATGGGTGGTCCAGGAGAGGCCATTGGTGATATTTCCTCTTAGGAATTTGAAACTTTCAACCATCTCTATGGCATCATCAATGCAAACTGGGGTATATATACCGCTACGCTTCCTGCGCTCAATCACTATCTCCTTGGTCTTGCTGACGTTGAGAAAAAGATTGTTGCCTCGACACCACGACACGATGTTCTCCAACTCTTTCCTATATACCGACTCATCATTATTTGATATCTGGCCCACAATGGTGGAATTTGTAAATTGAATTAGATTCTTCGGTAGATGGTTCCCTCATAGTCGACCAGATACGAACGAGGTGAGTCGGCCACCCCAACCACGGTAGCCAGACGGGAGTGACCACCGGCGGTCTGCAACTGAACAACCTGTCCAGGCAACAGAGGATCGAGTGGTCTGCACGACCGATCGTGGGAACGCCGCTGGCTGTCATGTTTCTCTTGAATGCGCCTCTGCACGGAGGCAGGCTCCGGCACCCGAGGTTGCAGCTGGCGCTGGGCAGTCGGGATGGTAGATCTGGTTGTTCTGGACATCAGACGCTGAGCAGGTGACCCCATGGCCGGATCCCTGGAAGCATTCCTGAGGTTCAGGAGATCCAATAACAAGTCAGAGTTGGACAGTCTCGCCTGTTCCATCAGAAACTTGGCGCTGCGGACGGCCCGTTCTGCAAGGCCGTTGCTCTGTGGGTACTCTGGGCTGCTGGTGAAATGCACGAAATTCCACCTGTCGGCAAAACTTTTGAACTCTCGGCTGGTAAACTGCCTGCCGTTGTCAGTCTGCAGCCTGACAGGGGACCCAAAAGTGGAGAAGTGTTTCCGCAGCTTTCGGATCACCATCTCCGACGTGAGGGATGTTAGCAAATCCACTTCGAACCAGTTTGTGTACGAGTCGACCAGGATAAGGTAGTGGTTACCACGCCACTCGGAGATGTCGGCAGCCAGCGAGGACCAGGCCAAGGCAGGGGCGGGCTGTTGCAGCAGGGGCTGTCGCTGCTGGTGTGGAGCAAGACTGTTGCACGTGGAGCAGGCAGAAACTCGGTCTCGGATATATTTGGCCATTCCAGGCCAGTAGAATTGGCACTGAGCGTGGGCGAGTGTTGCATCGACCCCAGGGTGTCCGCTATGGGCTGCACAATAGTAAAAGTCAAACAGGGAGGACGGGACTACAACTTTATGTCCCTTGATGATAACGTCATTCTGGACCAGGAAGAAAGGCTGTGTTTCAGACGGCGCGGCGGAGCGCTTTGTTGGCCACCCTGCTTTAATCACAGAGGCAAGCCGCTGCAAACCCGGATTGGCAGCGGCGTGCTCGGCCAAAACCTGTAGCTGCTTGGTGGGAATAAAGTTAACGCCCAGTACGAGCAAATCCTCTGTTTCGTAGGGGTGGCGAGCGCAGGAGGTCCGCGGGGCGCGCGATAGGGTGTCCGCAATGTGCATCTCGGTGCCCTTCTTGTAGATAATGTCGAAATCGAAACGCTGGAGCTGCAGCATCATACGCTGCAACCTGGCAGGGGCAGCGTGAATCGGCTTGTTCAGGATTGTCACCAGCGTTTCGACCGTATATCTGCTGCCAAACAGGAAGTCTCTGAACTTGGAGCAGGCGAACACCACCGCGAGCAGCTCCTTCTCGATCTGAGCGTACCGCTGCTCGGTGTCCGTCATGGTGCGGGAGGCATAGGAGACTGGGTGTAACGATCCATCAACAGACTGAAGGCAGGCCGCACCCAGGCCGAACTTGGAAGCGTCACAGGTGACGGTGATGAGGCGACTCGCGTCGAAGGACCGCAACGTCGGAGTGTTAATCAGTTTCGACTTGAGGCAGTCAAAGGCCTGCTGGTGATGTGGGAGCCAGACCCAGGCCATATCCTTTTTTGTCAGCTGCCGCAAGGGAGCACTCAGCTCACTGAGGTTTGGTATAAACTTCCCAAGGTAGTTCACCATGCCCAAGAATCGTTGTAGACCTGGCACGTCGGTGGGGGCTGCCATTTCCGAGATGGCAGCCGCCTTCAAGGTGTCGGGTTTTAGTCCGTTAGAGGTGAAAACGTGTCCAACATACGTGACTTCTGAGACACAAAACCGGCACTTCTTGGGATTCAGTTTCAGGTTCGCCTTCCGCGCCCGATCCAGGATGCGGCGGAGTCCTGTGGCAGACCAGCTCACTAGAGACATTTTAGTAACTGGCATACGTGACCAGAAGCTGCGATGTGAGCTTCTAAGGGATTCGGATCTAACGTTAGAAAAAGCCATGCATGCCTGCAGATTGTCTGAGGTCGTTGTATTGCCAGATGACCACCGGGATTCGGGCAATAAATCTGTCAACCTGGCTGGGTTTAGGAGACCACAGCCTCGGATGGGAAACAATGGTTTTCTGCCGCGTGCCAACCCAGGCCCTGGTGAATTGCCCCCAAAAAGGTGCCCAAACTGTAACTACATGCACCACAGACTGTCGACGTGCCCCGCCTATGGCAAGGCCTGTAACTTTTGTAAAAAACTGAATCATTTCTCTGCAGCCTGTCGTTTCCGTGGGAGACCGGTACAGATTTCCAGACCTAATCTAAACATGCTGAGACAATCTGATGGCTGTTACGGCTCACAGCCCAACATAGCTGAATCCTATGATGCAGATACAATTAATTCTCCCGAGGATTCGAGTGTGTTTACACTCCTCGATGCACCTGGCCAACGTTCTGATACCACTTCTGACACCATGTAAATAAGCAATTCACAAACTCTTAAAGTGGGCAACATCTTTTAATGATAGCACAGGGCATTACATACATCATCAAGCACTGGCTACATTCTTCTACTGAACAGTACCCAGGGAGGGGAAGGCGTTATGATTGATATTAACTAGGCGGGGTTAATGGTACTGAGGTAGCTATATTATTGGTTGCATATATAAGCCATCTACAATTATAAATTCTAAACCAATGATATAACTGCAGAGGGCTTGCATTTGAATTATGAAACTTGAATTATTAAGATTATTGATCTAATAACATGTTTATTATTAGAAAGGAAAATTGAATCAGAAATAACTAAAATGTTCCCTTTAACTCAATTCTCCTAGAATTCAAAGTGACTACAGGCGGAAAGAATCGCTGCCTCTCAGTGAAAGGCACGTGCCTTCACAGTGAGTAAAAGAGATCTATTAATTTCCTCAGTTTAAATTCCACTGATAATATTGCTAATATGGTCACATAAAGCCCTTTAGGCTTCCTCAAACAAAGTCCCATATTCTTTAATTTACCTCAGTATCTAAAAATCTATCAGTCCCTGAAGTAAATATACTCCGCCACCAGAGACATTTCTTCTCATCTCTGTCCTGAATGGTGGACTATTTATTTTGAGACTGACCACTGGTTTAAAACCTCAGCCAGTGGAAACAACAACTTCTCATTTACCCACAGTGGTTGGATCATGAAGATATAAAAATTACGATATCTTCACAAATTCTTCAACATCACTGAATGATCATGAAAAGACTTGTTTGACCCGTGATGTCTGGTCCTGTGTGTCACTTTCTATCATCCCTAAGTGTGCCAGATTAAAGTGATTCACATTTGCTTGATCACCTCATTAAGTTTATTGAGCAACTGATCTGCTGAAGTCCCATCCATATCTGAGTCCATCTCCAGAAACAAGATTGTGTTCTCACATTCTTTTAAAGTGAGGACCATTTCATCCTTGCCTCAATATCAATTATATGATTCACATTGAAGAGTAGCTCCATTCATTCTACATAAAAAGTAAAGGGCATTGTTATAAACTCTAATGCCACTAACAAAGCTGACCTGGGCCTGTATTTGAATTCTAAAATCAGTATTTTAGAGATTACTGATCTTTCACATTTTTATGAAAAAGGAAACTGGAATCAGAAATAACTAGAATGTTTCCCTTTAACTTCATTCTCCTAGACATCAGGGTGACTATAGCATCAGGCTGAGAGATTCACTGCCTCTCAGTGAAATAAAAGCGCCTTCACAGTAAGTAAAATCGATCTATTAGTCTCCTCAGAGTTAAAATTCCACTGATAATATTGCTAACATGTTCACATAAAACCCTTAAATGTTCAGGCCAAACAAAGTCCCACATCCTTTAGTTTCCCTCAGTATCTAAAAATCTATTGGTTCCCGAAGTAAATATACTCCGCTACCTGACTTGGTGGGCCATGAATCCTAAAGATTCAGTATTTCTGGCTGAAGACATTTTTTCTCATCTCTGTCCTGAATGGTGGACTATTTATTTTGAGACACTGACCCCTGGTCTAAAACCTCAGCCAGTGGAAACAACAACTTCTCATTTTACCACAGTGGTTGGATCATGAAGATATCAAAATTACGATATCTGCACAAATTCTTCAACATCACTGAATGATCATGAAAAGACGTGTTTGACCCGTGATTTCTGGTCCTGTAATTGTAACTTTTTATCATCCCTAGGTGTGCCAGATTGAAGTGATTCACATTAGCTTGATCACCTCAATACGTTCTTTGAGCAACTGATCTGCTGAAGTCCCATCCATATCTGAGCTCATCTCGAGTAATAAGATTGTGATCCCACATTTGTTTAAAGTGAGGAACATTTCATCCTTGCCTCAATATCAATGATACGATTCAGTTCAGTTCAGTTTATTGCCACATGTTTATTGCCACAGGAACAGTGAAAAGCTGTGGTTGCGTGCTAACCAGCCAGTGGAAAGACAGTACATGAATACAATCAAACCATTCACAGTATACAGATACTGTACATGATAAGGGAATAAAGTTTAGTGCCAGGTAAAGCCAGTGAAGTCCAATCAAAGATAGTCTGAGGATCCCCGGTGAGGTTGATATTAGTTCAGGACTGCTCTCTGGTTGCAGTTGGATAGTTCAGTTGCCTGATAACAGCTGGGAAGAAACTGTCTCTGTATCTGGAGGTGTGTGTTTTCACACTTCTGTATCTTTTGCCCGATGGGAGAGGGGAATAGAGGGAGTGGCCAGGGTGTGACACACCCGTGATTATGCTGCTGGCCTTGCCGAGGCAGTGTGAGGTGTTGGTGGAGTCAAACGAAGGGAGGTTGGTTTGTGTGATGGTCTGTGCTGCGTTCACAATTTGCTGCTATTTCTCGCGTTCTTTGGTGGAGCTGTTCACAAAGAAAGCTGTGATGCATCCCAATCAAGTGCTTTCTACGACGCATCTGTAGAAATTGTTGAGAGATGTTGGGGACATGCCAAACTTCCTTAGCCTATACAGGAAGTAGAGGCGTTGGTGTGCTTTCTAGTTCGTTGCTTCAATATGGGTTCACCATGAGAAGCCATTGGTGATAATTCCTCCAAGGAATTTGAAGCTTTCAACCATCTCTACTTTGGCCTCTGCATTGCAAACTGGGGTATGAGTTTGGTGATGAGCTTGGAAGGTTTAATGGTATTAAAGGCAGAGCTTTCATCTTGATGAATAGCTCCATTCATTCTTCATAAGTAAAGGGCATTATTATTATTTCTAAAGCCACTAACATAGCTGTGTTGGACTTGCATTTGAATTCTGAAATCAGAATTATAGAGATTATTGATCTAACATGTTTTTATGAGAAAGGAAACTGGAATCGGAGATAACAAGAATGTTTCTATTTAACAATTCTCCTAGAATTCAAAGTGACTACAGGCGGAAAGAATCATTGCCTCTCAGTGAAATGCTAGCGCCGTCACAGTGAGTAAAATAGATCTATTCATTTCCTCAGTTTCAATTCCACTGATAATATTGCTAATATGTTCACATAAAACTCTTTTGGGTTCTTCGAAGTCCCATATTCTTTAATTTCCCTCAGTATCTAAAAATCTATCGGTCCCTGAAGTAAATATACTTTATACTGAATTCTAAAGGTTCAATAATTCTGGCTGGAGACATTTCTTCCCATCTCTGTCCTGAATGGTGGACTATTTATTTTGAGATACTGACCCCTGGCCTAAAACCTCAGCCAGGTTAAACAACAATTTCACAATTACCATATTGGTAATTATCATCCTACCGTTTGGGGCATACAGTGGTGCAGCGATAGAGTTGCTGCCTTGCAGAAACAGAGAGCCAGGTTTGATCCTGACTATGGGTGCTGTCTGTTCTCCGTGTGCTCGCGTGGGTTTTCTCCAGGTGCTCCGGTTTCCCCCCACATTTCGACGACATGCGGGTTTAAAGGTTATCTGGCTTCTTGTCCCTGGAGTGTAGGTTATTGCTCATGTGTGCGGTGATCACTGGTGGACACGGACATGGTAGGCCGAAGGCTTTGTTTCCACTCTGGCCTCTCAAATCTAAAGTCTAATATCAAATCCAACAGTGGTTCTTTCATGATGATATCAAAATAACAATATCTTCACATATTCTTCAACATCACTGAATTATCATGAAAAGATTTGCTTGACCCATGATTTCTGGTCCTGTAATTGTAGCTGTCTATCGTCCCTAGGTTTGACAGATTAAAACGATTTGGCTTGACCACCTCATTAAGTTCTTTGAGCATGGTGGCAACTGATCTGCTGACGTCCCATCCATATCTGAGTCCATCTCGAGGATTCAGATTGTATTCTCACATTCTTTTAAAGTAAGGACCATTTCATCCTTGCCTCAATTTCTATGATATGATTCACCTTGAAGAGTAGCTCCATTAATTCTACAAAAGTCCCAAAAGGTATTATTATGAATTCTAAATTCACCAACAAAGCTGCACTGGGCGTGCATTTGAATTCTAGTATCATAATTATAACGAATTATAGACAATAGACAATAGGTGTAGGAGTAGGCCATTTGGCCCTTCGAGCCAGCACCGCCATTCAATGTGATCATGGCTGATCATCCCCAATCTGTACCCCGTTCTTGCCTTCTCCCCATATCCCCTGACTCCACTATCTTTAAGAGCCCTATCTAGCTCTCTCTTCAACGCATCCAGAGAACCTGTCCACCGCCCTCTGAGGCAGAGAATTCCACAGACTCACCACTCTCTGTAAGAAAAAGTGTTTCCTCATCTCCATTCTAAATGGCTTACTCCTTATTCTTAAACTGTGGCCCCTGGTTCTGGACTCCCCCAACATCGGGAACATGTTTCCTGCCTCTAGCGTGTCCAAACCCTTAACAATCTTATATGTTTCAGTGAGATCCCCTCTCATCCTTCTAAACTCCAGAGTGTACAAGCCCAGCTGCTCCATTCTCTCAGCATATGACAGTCCCGCCATCCCGGGAATTAACCTTGTAAACTTATGCTGCACTCCCTCAATAGCAAGAATGTCCTTCCTCAAATTAGGGGAGCAAAACTGCACACAATACTCCAGGTGTGGTCCTACTAGGGCTCTGTACAATTCTGTTCTAACATGTTTTTATGTGAAAGGAAAACTAAATCAGACATAACTATAATGTATACTTTTAACCATATTCTCCTAGACTTCAAAGTGACTACTCCAGCAGAAGGCAGAAAGAATCGCTGCCTCTCAGTGAATTGCATGCGCCTTCACAGTGAGTAAAATAGATCTATTAATTTCCTCAGAGGTTAAATTCTACTGATAATATTGCTAACATGTTCACATAAAACCCTTAAATGTTCCAGCCAAACAAACTCATATCCTTTAATTTCCCTCAATACCTAAAAATCTATCAGCCCCTGTGGCAATCAAACTGTACAACTCCCCTCTCTGACTCCACAATCTTTGCACATCCCCAATCCTGGAATTTCCACTTGTCACTTTGATTTCATGTTTCATGTATCTTGTTGTGTTTTATGACAGTTGGCAGACCAATTTCCCCCCTGGGATATATAAAGTTCTATCGTATCAAACATGGGAGGCACCAGCAGTGGCTGCCTCGCCAACAGTCTGTCTGTCCTTTCTTTTTGTTATTTTTAGTATGTGTTAAAAAGTATGTTTTAGTGTTCTTTGGTTTGTTTTATGCGGGGGGTTGGGAAACTTTTTTTCAATCTCGATGGAGATGCGATTTTTGTGGAATCCACTGTGATGGATGTTTATGTTAACTTTTATGTAGTTGTGTGTCTTGTCGCTTTTCACTTATATGGCTGTATGGTAACTCATATTTCACTGTACCCAATATGTTATATGTGACAATAAACTGACCTTGACCTTGAAATATACTCTGCTACAAGAGACTTCGTGTGTCATGAATTCTGAAGATTCTGAACTTCTGGCTAAATCTTCCTCTCAGCTCTGGTAATTTGAGACACTGATCCCCAGGCTAAAACCTCAGCCAGGGCAAACAACAATTACCATATTGGGAATTACAATCCTATCGTATAGGGTGTATAGTGGGGCAGCAATAGAGTTGCTGCCTTACAGAGCCAGAGATCCAGGCTCGATCTTAATTGAGGGTGCTATCATTACGGAGTGTGCATGTTCTCCATGTAACCACGTGGGTTTTCTCAAGGGTAGGTGCAACGGGACCTGGGTGTGCTTGTACATCAGTCACTGAAAGTAAGCATGCAGGTACAGCAGGCAGTGAAGAAAGCCAATGGCATGTTGGCCTTCATTGTGAGAAGATTTGAGTTTAGGAGCAAGGAGGTCCTACTGCAGTTGTACAGGGCCCTGGTGAGACCGCACCTGGAGTATTGTGTGCAATTTGGTCTCCTAATTTGAGGAAGGACATTATTGCTATTGAGCGTGTGCAGCATAGCGTAGGTTCACCAGGTTAACTCCCGGGATGGCGGGACTGACGTATGTTGAAAGGATGGGTCGGCTGGGCTTGTATTCACTGGAATTTAGAAAGGTAGAGTCATACTTGTAGAGTGATACAGTGTGGAAACAGGTCCTTCGGCCCAACTTGCCCACACTGGCCAACAATGTCCCAGCTACACTACACCCACTTGTCTGCACTCGGTCCATATCACTCCAAACCTGTCCTATCCATGTACCTGTCTAACTGTTTCTTAAACGATAGGATAGTCTCAGCCTCAACTATCTCCTCTAGCAGCTTGTTCGACACACCCACCACCTTTTGTGCGAAAAGTTATCGCTAGGATTCCTATTAAATCTTTTACCCTTCACCTTGAAACTATGTCCTCTGGTCCTCGATTCCCCTGCTCTGGGCAAAAGACTCTGTGCATCAACCCGATCTATTCCTCTCATGATTTTGTACACCTCTATAAGATCTCCCCTCATCTTCCTGTGCTTCATGGAACAGAGACACAGCCTATTGAACCTCTCCCTATAGCTCACACCCTCTTATAGAAACATATAAAATTCTTCGAGGATTGGACAGGGTAGATGCAGGAAAAATGTTCCTGATGTTGGGGGAGTCCAAAACCAAGGATTACAGTTCAAGAATAAGGGGCAAGCCATTTAGGACTGAGATGAGAAAACACTTTTTCACCCAGAGAGTTTTAAATCTGTGGCACAGAAGGCAGTGGAAGCCAATTCACTGGTTGTTTTCAAGAGAGTTAGATTTAGTTCTTAGGAATCAAGGGATATGGGAAAAAGCCAGAACGGGGACTGATTTAGGATGATCAGCCATGATCATCATGTTGAATGGCATTGCTGGCTCGAAGGGCCGAATGGCCTACTCCTGCACCTATTTTCTATTTCTATGTTTCTCCGGGTGCTCCAGATTCTTCCCACATTCCTAAGATTTGCGGGTTTATAGGTTAATTGGCTTCTGTAAATTGTCTCTAGTGTGTAGGCTAGTGCAAGTGTAAGGGGTGATCACTGCTGGACATGGGCGCTGTGGGCCAAAGGGCTTGTTTCCACGCTGTCCTCTAAAGTCTAAAGACTAATATCAATCCAACAGTGGTTCGTTCATGAAGATAACAAAATTACAATATCTTCACAAATTCTTCAACATCGCTGAATAATCATGAAAAGACTTGTTTGACCCGTGATTTCTGGTCCTGTAATTGTAACTTTCTATCATCCCTAGGCTTGCCAGATTAAAGTGATTCACATTTGATGACCACCTCAATACGTTCTTCGAGCAACTGATCTGCTGTAGTCCCATCCATATCTGAGCCCATCTCAAGTAATAAGATTGTTCACATTCTTTTAAAGTGAGGACCATTTCACCCTTGCCTCAATATCAATGACATGATTCACATTGAAGAGTAGCTCCATTCAATCTACATAAAAAGTAAAGGGCATTATTATAAACTCTAATGCCACTAACAAAGCTGACCTGGGCCTGTATTTGAATTCTAAAATCAGTATTTTAGAGATTACTGATCTTTCACATTTTTATAAGAAAGGAAACTGGAATCAGAAATAACTAGAATGTTTCCCTTTAACTTCATTCTCCTAGACATCAAGGCGACTACTCTAGCATCAGGCGGAGAGATTCGCTGCCTCTCAGTGAAATAAAAGCGCCTTCACAGTAAGTAAAATCGATCTATTAGTCTCCTCAGAGTTAGAATTCCACTGATAATATTGCTAACATGTTCACATAAAACCCTTCAATGTCCCAGCCAAACAAAGTTCCATATTCTTTAATTTCCATCAGCATCCAGAAATAAAGTATCCCTGAAGTATAGTTCAGCACCAAAACCATAACCAGCATGGTTTTGTACGTGGAAGGTCCTGTCTCACATATCTGATTGAATGTTTTGAAGATGTGACCTAATAGGTTGATGAGGGCAGAGCTGTAGATGTTGTATATATGGACTTCAACAATGCATTCGACAAAGGTTCCACATTGTAGGTTCCTCTGGAAGGTTAGATCACATGGGATCTAAGGAGAGATAGCTGAATGGATAGAAAATTGGCTTCATGGATGTAAGCAGAGGGTGATGGTGGACGTTTACTTCTCGGATTGGAGGCCAGTGACTACTGATGTGCCTCAGGGTTGGGTGCTGGACTTTGACTGTTTGCCATCTATATCAATGATTTGGAGGAGAATGTACATGGCAAGATCAGCATGTTAGCAGATGATACAAAAGTGGATGGTATCGCATATAGTGAAGATGGTTGTGCAAAATTGAAGCAGAATATTGATCGTTTGGTCAGGTGGGCTGAGGCATAGCTGATGTAATTTATTAGAGGGAAATTTGAGGCATTTTGGAAAGTCTAACGTGGGCAGGACCTACACAGTTATAGGATCAGAAAGGCTTTTGCCACACTGGCCTTCATCAGTCAGAGTATTGAGTATAGAGGTTGGGAGGTCATGTTGCAGTTGTATAAGACGTTGGTGTGGTTGCATTTAGAGTATTGTGTTCAGTTCTGGGCACCATGTTATAGGAAATATGTTGTCGTTGGAAAGGGTACGGAGAAGATTTATGAGGATGTTGCTGGGACTCAAGGGCCTGAGCAGGAGGATGAGCGGTGATCTTGTAGAGATGCATAAAATCATGAGAGGAATAGATCAATATCACACAATCTCTTGCCAGAGGACATAGGTTTAAAGCGAAAGAGAAAAGATTTAATCTGAGGATCTGAGGGCTATCTTTCACACAAATTATAAAATTATAAAATGACTATAAAATTATAAAATTATAAAAGGACTATAAAATTATAAAAGGACTGGACAAGCTAGATGCAGGAAAAATGTTCCCAATGTTGGGTGAGTCCAGAACCAGGGGCCGCAGTCTTAGAATAAAGGGGAGGTCATTTAAGACTGAGGTGAGAAAAAACTTTTTCACCCAGAGAGTTGTGAATTTATGGAATTCCCTGCCACAGAGGGCAGTGGAGGCCAAGTCACTGGATGGATTTAAGAGAGAGTTAGATAGAGCTCTAGGGGCTAGTGGAATCAAGAGATATGGGGAGGAGGCAGGCACGAGCTATTGATCGGGGACAATCAGCCATGATCACAATGAATGGCGGTACTGGCTCGAAGGGCCGAATAGTCTCCTCCTGCACCTATTTTCTATGTTTCTAAATAGGGTGGTAGGTGTATGAAACAAGCTGCCAGAGGAGATAATTGAGGAAGGGACTATTGTTTAAGAAACAATTAGGCACATAGATAGGTTTAGATGGATATGGGCCAAACGTAGGCAGGTGGAATTAGTGCAAATGAGACATGTTGGTCGATGTGGACAAGTTGAGCCTGATTCCATGCTGTATGACTCAATGGCTCAAAGTAAATATACTCCACTACCAGAGCTTTGTGGCCATGAATCGTACAGATTCAGTATTTCTGGCTGAAGACCTCTCTTCTCATCTCTGTCGTGATTGATGGACTATTTATTTTATGACACTGACCCCTGGTCAAAAACCTCAGCCTGCGGAAACAACAACTCCTCATTTACCTTAACAAATCCCACAGTGGTTGGATCATGAAGATATAAAAATTACAATATCTTCATAAATTCTTCAACATCACTGAATGATCATGAAAAGACTTGTTTGACCCTTGATTTCTGGTCCTGTAATTGTAACTTAGATGTGATCGTCCTTAGGTGTGCCAGATTAAAGTGATTCACATATGATGAAAGGATGGGTCGGCTGGGCTTGTATTCACTGGAATTTAGAAGGGTAGAGTCACACTTGTAGAGTGATACAGTGTTGAAACAGGCCCTTCGGCCCAACTTGCCCACACTGACCAACAATGTCCCAGCTACACTACACCCACTTGCCTGCACTTGGTCCATATCCCTCCAAACCTGTCCTATCCATGTACCTGTCTTTCTTAAACGATAGGATAGTCTCAGCCTCAACTATCTCCTCTAGCAGCTTGTTCCACACACCCACCAACTTTTGTGTGAAAAGTTATTCCTCAGATTCCTATTAAATCTTTTACCCATCACCTTGAAACTATGTCCTCTGGTCCTCGATTCCCCTGCTCTGGGGCAAAAGACTCGGTGCATCTACCCGATCTATTCCTCTCATGATTTTGTACACCTCTATAAGATCGCCCCTCATCTTCCTGTGCTTCATGGAACAGAGACACAGCCTATTCAACCTCTCCCTATAGCTCACACCCTCTTATAGAAACATAAAATTCTTCGAGGATTGGACAGGGTAGATGCAGGAAAAATATTCCCGATGTTGGGGGAGTCCAAAACCAAGGGTTACAGTTCAAGAATAAGGGGCAGGCCATTTAGGACTGAGATGAGAAAACACTTTTTCACCCAGAGAGTTTTAAATCTGTGGCACAGAAGGCAGTGGAAGCCAATTCACTGGTTGTTTTCAAGAGAGTTAGATTTAGCTCTTAGGAATCAAGGGATATGGGAAAAAGCTAGAACAGGGACTGATTTAGGATGATCAGCCATGATCATCATGTTGAATGGCATTGCTGGCTCGAAGGGCCGAATGGCCTACTCCTGCACCTATTTTCTATGTTTCTATGTTTCTCCGGGTGCTCCAGATTCCTCCCACATTCCTAAGATTTGCGGGTTTATAGGTTAATTGGCTTCTGTAAATTGTCTCTAGTGTGTAGGCTAGTGCAAGTGTAAGGGGTGATCACATGGGCGCTGTGGGTAAAGGGCTTGTTTCCACGCTGTCCTGTAAAGTCTAAAGACTAATATCAATCCAACAGTGGTTCGTTCATGAAGATATCAAAATTAGAATATCTTTACAAATTCTTCAACATCGCTGAATAATCATGAAAAGACTTGTTTGACCCGTGATTTCTGGTCCTGTAATTGTAACTTAGGTGTGATCGCCCTTAGGTATTAAAGTGATTCACATTTGCTTGACCATCTTATTTATTTCTTTGAGCAACTGATCTGATGAAGTCCCATCCATATCTGAGCCCATCTCGAGTAATAAGATTGTGTTCTCACATTCTTTTGAAGTGAGGACCATTTCATCCTTGCCTCGATTCACCTTGAAAAGTAGCTCCATTCATTCTACATAAGAAGTAAAGGGCATTGGTATAACCCCTAAAGCCACTAACATAGTAGCACTGGGCCTGCATTTGAATTCTAAAATCAGAATTATACAGATTATGGATCCATCACATTTTTATGTAAAAGGAAACTAAAATCAATAATAACTAGAATATTTTCCTTTAACTTCATTTTCCCAGATTTCAAAGTGACTACAGGCGGAAAGATTTGCTGCCTCTCAGTGAAATGCAAAGTCCTTCACAGTGAGTAAAATAGATCTATTAATCTCCCTGTTGTTTAAATTACATTGATAATATTATTAATATGTTCATGTAAAAGCCTCAAATGTTCTAGCCATTTTTTTTTTAGTTCTATCAATCTGTACTGATGGTCTTTCCATAGAAGTGTTTTATCATTAACTGTGGTTTCCCCTCGATCATATTTGATGGAGCTCTCAATTGTACATCATGTGTACACTAATGCATGGCCCAACTGCATATCAGAATGATGTTGAGAATACTTCAGTGCAAGGAGGTAGGCGTATGGAGGAAGGGTAGGGGAAGAAGCTGGGCAGACAGAGAGAGGGAAAAGAGGGAGGGGGAAAGGAGGCAGAGGTTCAATATGACAAAAGTAATGAGATGAAGTTGCAACTTTTGAAACAAGCTCAATTCAAGATACAAGCCAAGAAAAATCTAAAGACAATCAGTGATTGGGAAAGATAGCATCATATACTGTGGGTGGACACAAAATGCTGGAGTAACTCAGCGGGACAGGCAGCATCTCTGGAGAGAAGGAATGGGTAATGTTTTGGGTCAAGACCCTTCTTCAGACTACTTCAGATACTGTGCATCGCTCAGAAAGTCAACATATGTACTTCATCAAGCCCAGAAGAGGGAAGAGAGGGCTAACTAGAGAAAGCTTGAACATTACAGTGGCCGAAGGGGGTGGTACAAGTGGGGATAACTGGCGTATACAGTCAAAGAAACATTGACAATAGGTGCAGGACAAGGCCACTCAGCCCTTCGAGTCATCACCGCCATTCAATATGATCATGGCTGATCATCCACAATCAGTACCCCGTTCCTGCCTCCTCCCCATATCCCTTGATTCCCTGAGCCCTTAGAGCTAAATCAATTCAAGATAGCGTCTGTCTGTGGCGACATACTACCAGCAGCACAGCAGAAAATCATCAACTATAGTTCTCAGTTTCACTGTATAAAAGAAACAGCAGGAACCAGCGCTGCAACTAACAAACTGCTAATGCATTTAAATGTTTAAGAAGAAACTGCAGATGCTGGAAAATCGACAAAAATGCTGGAGAAACTCAACAGATGATGCAGCATTATGGAGTGAAGGAAATAGGCAAAGTTTCGGGTTGAGACCCTTCTTCCGACTCGTGCATTTAAATGCATTAGCGCTATAGTGCTCTACCAGAGCTGCTGACTGTAAGGGAATTCCCAATCGGAGGATCGCAGGAACGGTATTTACTGTACCTGGAAACACCACCATGAGGCCTCCATGGTGTCCAGAAATGAGGCCGGCGGGCAGGACTACGTCAGACTGAAGCGCAGGGGAGTACGACCCCCTCTCCCTACCATCCTACCAATGTACAGTCCCTTGAAAATAAAGTGGAGGACAAGGTCAAGGCTGCTTTATCAAAGGTAGCTGAGGGAATGCTCTAGAAACATAGAAAATAGGTGCAGGAGGAGGCTATTTGGCCCTTTGAGCCAGCACCACCATTCATTGTGATCATGGCTGATCGTCCCCAATCAATAACCCGTGCCTGCCTTCTCCCCATATCCCTTGATTCCACTAGCCCCTAGAGCTCTATCTAACTCCATTCCACTAGCCCCTAGAGCTCTATCTAACTCCATGGCAGGGAATTCCACAAATTCCTCTGTTTCACAGAGACATGACTCACCCCCAGCTCCTCAGGCTCAGCCGACCAGCCTGAAGGTTTCTCCATCCATCATATGGACCGTACACTGGCATCTGGGAAAGCGAGAGGAGGGGGCGTCTGCCTCATAGTCAACACTGCGTGGTGCTCAGACGTGGCAGTTGTCGAACTCCTGCTCTCCACACCTGGAACACCAGGTGGTGAAGGGCCACCCCTTCTAGCTCCCGAGGGAATTCACCTCCATCATCCTGACTGCGGTCTACATCCCACCCCAGGCAGAAGTCCGTCTGGCACTGGAGGAGATGCACGCCATGGTCAACAAGCACCAGACAGTGTATCTCAACGCCTTTACCACCATAGCCGGGGTCTTGAACAAAGCCAACCTGAAAAAATCACTCCCAAACTACCACCAATATGTCTCCTGCAGCACCAGAGGATTAAACACCCTTGACCACTGCTATACGACCATCAAGGATGCTTATCTCTCTATCCCTCGCCCTCACTTCGGGAAATCCGACCATTCAGCAATGCTGCTTCTTCCTGCATAGAGGCAGCAACTGAGGAGCGCACCCCCAGAGGTGAGGTCTGTACAGAGCTGGTCTGGGGGGGGGGGGGGGAGGGGGGAAGGAACAACTTCGGGGCTGTTTGAAGTCAGAAGGCTGGGTAATGTCCAAGGACTCCGCAACGGACCTAAACGAATACGCCACAGTCCTTACAGACTTCATAAGTAAATGTGTGGAGGACTGTGTCTCAACAAAAACCTAACCAGAAGCCTTGGATGAACCGGGAGATCCTCATTCTTCTCGAGACCAGATCCCAGGCATTCAGATCTGGCGAGGCAGAGGTCTAGAAGAAGTTCAGATACGACCTTGACAAGGCCATAAAAGAGGGGATGCAATGATAAATAAAGCACATCAACGCCTCTACTTCCTGAGAAGATTACGGAGATTCGGTTTGGCAGAGAGGATTCTCTTGAATTTCTACAATTCAGTAGAGAGCATAATGACTGGTTGCATCATGGCCTGGAGCAAAAAAGACTGCTAAAAGTTGTGAACACTGTCCAGTCCATCACCGGCTCTGACCTCCCCACCATCAAAGGGATTTATCAGAGTTGCTGCCTCAAAAAGGCATCCGGCATCAGCAGAGACCCACGCCACACACTCATCTCACCCCTGCCAATGGGAAGAAGGTACCTGAGTGAGTGTGTGTGTGTGTGTGTGTGTGTGTGTGAGTGTGTGTGTGTGTGTGTGTGTGTGTGTGTGTGTGTGTGTGTGTGTGTGTGTGTGTGTGTGTGTGTGTGTGTGTGTGTGTGTGTGTGTGTGTGTGTGTGTGTGTGTGTGTGTATTTATATACAGTGGCTTGCAAAAGTATTCATACCCCTTGAATCTTTCCACATTTTGTCACGTTACAACCACAAACGCAAATGTATTTAATTGGGATTTTATGTGATAGACCAACATAAAGTGGTGCATAATTGTGAAGTGGAAGGAAAATGATACATGGATTCCAAATTTTATTACAAATAAGAAACTGAAAGGTGTGGCAATGCAAAAGTATTCAGCCCCCCTGAGTCAATACTTTGTAGAACCACCTTTCGCTGCAATTACAGCTGCAAGTCTTTTGGGATATGTCTCTACCAGCTTTGCACATCTAGAGACTGACATTATTGCCCATTCTTCTTTGCAAAATAGCTCAAGCTCAGTCAGATTGGATGGAGAGCGTCTGCGAATAGCAATCTTCAGGTCTTGCCAGAGATTCTCAATTGGATTTAAGTCTGCACTTTGACTGGGCCATTCTAACACATGAATATGCTTTGATCTAAACCATTCCATTGTAACTCTGGCTCTATGTTTAGGGTCGGTGTCCTATTGGAAGGTGAACCTCCGCCCCAGTCTCAAGTCTTTTGCAGACTCCAACAGGTTTTCTTCCAAGATTGCCCTGTATTTGGTTCCATCCATCTTCCCATGAACTCTGACCAGCTTCCCTGTCCCTGCTGAAGAAAAGCATCCCCACAGCATGATGCTGCCACCACCATGTGGGGATGGTGTGTTCAGGGTGATGTGCAGTGTTAGTTTTCCGCCACACATAGCGTTTTGCATTTAGGCCAAAAACTTCAATCTTGGTCTCATCAGACCAGAGCACCTTCCTCCACATGTTTGCTGTGTCCCCCACATGTTTTGTGGCAAACTGTAAACGGGACTTCTTATGGCTTTGTTTCAACAATGGCTTTCTTCTTGCCACTCTTCCATAAACGCCTGATTTGTGGAGTGCACGACTAATAGTTGTCTTGTGGACAGATTCTCCCACCTGAGCTGTGGATCTCTGCAGCTCCTCCAGAGTTACCATGGGTCTCTTGGCTGCTTCTCTGATCAATGCTCTCCTTGCCCAGCCTGTCAGTTTAGGTGGACGGCCATGTCTTGGTAGGTTTGCAGTTGTGCCATACTCTTTCCATTTTCGAATGATGGATTGAACAGTGCTCCATGAGATGTTCAAAGCTTGGGATATTTTTCTATAACCTAACCCTGCTTTAAACTTCTCCACAACTTTATCCCTGACCTGCCTGGTGTGTTCCTTGGGCTTCATGATGCCCAAGGAACATTGTTTGTTCACTAATGTTCTCTAACAAACCTCTGAGGCCGTCTAAGAACAGCTGTATTTATACTGAGATTAGATTACACACAAGTGGACTCTATTTACTAATTAGGTGACATCTGAAGGCAATTGGTTGCACTGGATTTTATTTAGGGGTATCAGAGTAAAGGGGGCTGAATACTTTTGCAGGCCACAATTTTCAGTTTTTTATTTGTAAAAAAAATTGAAAACCATGTATCATTTTCCTTCCAATTCCACATAAAATCCCAATAAAATACATTTACATTTGTGGTTATAATGTTACAAAATGTGGAAAAGTTCAAGGGGTATGAATACTTTTGCAAGCCACTGTACGTAAGTGTGTGTGTGTGTGTGTGTGTGTGTGTGTGCACACTGAACATTTTTTTTCTTGTTCATTATATTGTTTAGTGTACTATGTTTACATATTCTGTTGTGCTGCAGCAAGTAAGAATTTCATTGTTCCATCTGGGACATATGACAATAAAATACTCTTGATTCTCTTGACTCTTAAAGGGCCTGTCCCACTGTACGAGGTAACCTCCCGAGTTCTCCCCTGATTCAACACTAAAAAATGTCCACGAGTGAAAAAATACTTGTGATGAAAAATTTTTTACTTTTTACTCGTACGAGCCGCTACGTACCCGTTACGTTCATTACACAAGTCCGAATCAGGGGAGAACTCTGGAGAACTCTTGAATTACCTCGTACAGTGGGACAGGCCCTTTACTCTCTCCAGTGCCTTCTGTGGCAGAGAATTCCACAGATTCACAACTCTCTGGGTGAAAAAGTTTCTCCTCTTTTTGTATAACTTGTTAGGGTCGGTAATATTGAATCCTCATACCTCATTAAAAGCTGCATGGGAGGGCGAGCTGAATATGAAACTAACAGACCAGCAATGGGACTCTGCCTTGGATCTGACCCATTCTTCCTCCATATGTGCCCGTCAACGCCTAATCCAATGCAAAGTCCTTCACAAAGTCCACTACACAAATGCAAGATTATCTAGAATATACCCCGCTGTCAAGGACACCTGCAACAGGTGTAATCAATCCCCTGCCAACCATAGCCATATGTTTTGATCTTGCCCTAAGTTGGCAGCCTTTTGGAGGAGTGCTTTCGACCGGATAAGCAGAGCCTATGGCCAGACTATTCCTCCAAACCCACTGTCAGCTATTTTTGATACTCCTCCCAACACCAACCTCTCTGCTGCGTTGAAGCGGGTCCTGACTTTTACAACCTTGTTAGCCCGGAGACTGATCTTGCTTAACTGGAGGCTTACCTGTCCCCCAACACACGCCCGCTGGATCAAGGAGGTGCTCTACAATTTAAAGCTTGAAAAACTTAGGTTTTCTCTCAAAGGCTCTACCAAGACATTCCTAGATACATGGAACCCTTTCCTGGAACTTGTTAACTCTTGTAGATGGTTTATATGCAACCAATAATATAGTTACCTCACTCCCATTAACCAGGATATCATCCACGATGATGGCACATGGCAGGTCCGAGAATATCTGCTCCATCGTTCGCTGGAACACCTCGCTAGCAGAATTGATGCCGAATGGCATTCGCAGGAACTTGAATCTGCCGAACGGTGTGGCGAAGGTCGTCAGGTCAGAAGACGCTTTGTCCAACGGGATCTGCCAAAACGAGTTCTTAGCGTCTAGGACCGAAAAGATGGTGGCTTGCCCGACCTTTGCCGCCACGTCCTCAACAGACCGCATGGGGTAATGTGGTCGCCTGATGGCAAGGTTTAAGTCCTTCGGGTTGATACACACGCGTATCTCGTTCTTGTCTTTCTTAATCATGGCAACCATGGTGGAGACCCAATCGGTGGGCTCACTAACTGCTACTAGCACCCCCTTTTCGACCATCTTGTTGAGCATCGCCTCGACCTTGTCCTTCATGGCGTGAGACACCCTGTGAGGTGCGCGGACCACGGGTTGTATATTTGGGTCAATGGAAATATGGTATGTCAGTGGTAACTTTCCCAGGTCATCGTCGAACAGGTCCTGGTATTCTGCAACCGGGTCAAACGACAGTTGCACTTTGTGGACCGTGCGGTCAAAGGAGACCAGGCCAAGATCCTGGCACGCACGGTTGCCCAACAGGGTTACACAGTCAGAGTTCAAAACATAGAAAACCAGGTTTCTTGTGGCCTTTTGCAGCACGCAAGTTAAAGTGGCCCTCCCCGCAGGCCTTAGAATCTCTCCACCATAGGCGTGCAGGGTAGCATCGTCAGCAACCAGAGGCTCATTATTCCTTATCTTGTTGAAAAGATTCATGGACAAAACATTGACTTTCGCGCCTGTATCTAATTTAGCAAGGAAGGTTACATCATTGACAGTCACAGATACGGAGGGATCATTGCGGTGGGCGGGTGTCTGTAGGAGGGTAAACACATGCGAGTCCTCGGCAGAATTGATTGGATCTGCACCATTGCATTCAACTAAATTGGGCTGTGAGTCGAAACAGATATCAGATTGCCCCAGCATGTTTAGACTGGGTCTGAAAGCTTGTGCCTGGCTCCCACGGGAACGGAGTAAGCGACAGGAGGCTGAGAAATGGTTCAGCTTTTTACAAAAGTTACAGGTTTTACCAAAGGCGGGACACGTCGACAGTCTATGGTGCATGTAGTTACAGTTCGGGCACCTTTTTCGGGGCACATCGCCAGGACCAGGGTGGGCACGCGGCAGAAAAACATTGTTTCCCATCCGAGGCTGTGGGCTCCTAAACCCAGCCAGGTTGACAGATTTATTGCCCGAGTCCCGGTGGTCCTCTTGCAAAACAACGACCTCAGACAATCTGCAGGCATGCATAGCTTTTTCCAACGTTAGATCCGGATCCCTTAAAAGCTCACATCGCAGCTTCTGGTCACGCATGCCAGTTACTAAAATGTCTCTAGTGAGCTGGTCTGTCATGTCGCCAAAACGGCACCGCTGGGCGAGATGACGCAAATCAGCAATAAAACATTCAACATGTTCATCCGGCAACAGTCTCCTTGTAAAGAACCGTGCCCTCTCTAGAATGCGGTTCGAGGGCAGGTCACAAATCTCCCTGAACTTACGTAGCAGGCAAGCGGGGTCGTCAGCAGACTCTGCAGGAGTAATCACCTCGTCATCGACGCCCAGGACCGCTGGAGCGTAGGTGAAAGTTCTGGCTCTCTTCATGGCATCAGGTCCGACAAGGTTGAGTAGGAGGGAAGCTTTAAGGGAGTCAGGATCAGCATGGTGTGCGACGTTGACAAAGTGTGTGAAATCAAATTCAAACGTGGCCCAGCGCTCAGAGATGTCGGCATCGAAGACAAGCTGCTCGGGCTTTCTGCAAGAGGACGCCATGGCCAGAGAGATCAAAAGCACAAAAAACACAAATCAAAAAAAAGAAATAAAAACCGATATACAGGAGACGCAAGTATCATCCCACTTCTGACACCATGTAAATGAAAACTTTACAAGCTCTTAAGTGTGCAACATCTTTTAATGATAGCACTGGGTATTACATACACCTTCAAGCACCGGCTACATTCTTCTACTGCTGTGCCCAGGAAGGGGAAGGCGTTATGATTGATGTTAACTGGGCGGGGTTAATGGGAGTGAGGTAACTATATTATTGGTTGCATATAAACCATCTACAACTCTCTCAACTTGTTTCCGGACTCGGAAGAGGACTGAGTGCCTTCTATCACTGCTCTGTCTTATTGCAGCTGCTCTCCCCTCATCCCCCCCCCCCCCCCACCTTTTTTTTTTGTACATTTTATTTTGTTTATCTTATCGTATTTGTGTGGATGTGTACGTATGTGAGTGTTGTTTGGCCCCGTTTGGTTCCGACCTGATTCGGGTGGATTGAGGGGGGTAAGGGTAAGGGCTTTGAGGGTCGCTTACATACTGTTGCACAATTGTGTCCTGATTATCACTGTCTGTTATCATTGTATGTATGCAAATTGCTGTGAAATTCGAATAAAAAGATTTAAATAAAAAAAGTTTCTCCTCATCTCAGTCCTAAATGGCCTACCCCTTATACTTAAACTGTGACCCCTGGTTCTGGACTCCCCTAACATCAGGAACATTTTCCTGCATCTAGCCTGTCCACTCCTTTAAGAATTTGATATGTTTCTATTATATCCCCTCTCACCCTTCTAAATTCCAGTGAATACAAGCCCTGTTGATCCATTCTTTCATCATATGTCAGTCCCGCCATCCCGGGAATTAACCTGGTGAATCTAAGCTGCACTCTCTCAATAGCAAGAATGTCCTTCCGCAAATTAGGAGACCAAAACTGCACACAATACTCCAGGTGCGGTCTCACCAGGGCCTTGTACAACTGCAGAAGGACCTCCTTGCTCCTATACTCAAATCCTCTTGCTATGAAGGCCAACATGCCATTTGCTTTCTTCACTGCCTGCTGCACCTGCATGCTTACTTTCAGTGACTGATGTACATGGACACCCAGGTATCATTGTACCTCCCCTTTTCCGAATCTGACACCATTCAGATAATAATCTGCCTTCTTGTTCTTGCCACCAAAGTGGATAACCTCACATTTATCCACATTATGCTGCATCTGCCATGCATCTGCCTACTCACCCAACCTATCCAAGTCACCCTGCAGCCTCATAGATCTTCCTCGCAGCTCATACTGCCACCCAGATTTGTGTCATCCGCAAACTTGGAGATGTTACATTTAATTCCCTTGTCTAAATCGTTAATATATATTGTAAATAATTGGGATCCCAGCATTGAGCCTTGCAGCACCCCACTTGTCACAGCCTGCCATTCTGAAAATTGACCCATTAATTCTTTGCTTCCTGTCTGCCAAACGGTTCTTTATCCCTGTCAATACCCTACCCCTAATACCATGTGTGGGACCTTGTCAAAAGCTTTCTGAAAGTCCAGATACACCACATCCACTGGCTCTCCCTTATCCATTCTGCTTGTTACATCCTCAAAAAAATCCAGAAGATTAGCCAAGCATGATTTCCCTTTCATAAATCCATGTTGACTTTGACCGACCCCATCACTGCTTTCCAAATGCACTACTATTACATCTTTAGTAATCGATTCAAGCATCTTCCCCACTTCCGATGTAAGGCTAACTGGTCTATAATTACCCGTTTTCTCTCTCCCTTTTTCTTAAAAAGTGCGGTTACATTAGCTACCCTTCAGTCCACAGGAACTAATCAAGAGTCTATAGAACATTGGAAAATGATCACCAATGCATTCACGATTTCTGATGCTCAGAAGGGTAGCAAAAAGAGGAGGGCAATTGTAATAGGGGACTCTATAGTTAGGGGGTTGGATAGGCGATTCTGTGGACGCAGTCGGGAGACCCGGATGGTAGTTTGCCTCCCTGGTGCCAGGGTCTCGCATGTGTCGGAACGTGTCCAAAAGATTCTGATAAGGGAGGGAGAGGAGCCTGATGTTGTGGTACGCATAGGTACCAATGACATAGGCAGAAAAAGTGATGAGGTCCTGAAGGGAGAATTTAGGGAGTTGGGGGGAAAGTTAAGGAGAAGGACCAAAAGGGTAACGATTTCAGGATTACTGCCTGTGCCGCGTGACAGTGAGAGTAGGAATGAAATGAGGTGGAGGATAAATGCGTGGCTGAGGGACTGGTGCAGTGGGCAGGGATTCAAGTTCCTTGATCACTGGGACCTCTTTTGGGGAAGGCATGATCTGTACACAAAGGACGGGTTGCACTTGAACCCGAGGGGGACCAATATCCTGGCAGGGAGATTTGCAAAGGCTACTGGGGAGACTTTAAACTAGAAAGGCTGGGGGGAGGGACTCGGGTAGAGAGGGCTAGGGGTCAGGGTGTGGGGCAAGAGGCAGAGAAGGGAAGCACTCGGATCCAAAATGTAGGCGAGAAAGATGAAAAAGATTATAGATAGAGAATAAGGGATGGTGGGTTTCTAAAATGTGTATATTTTAATGCTAGGAGCTTTGTAAGTAAGGTGGATGAACTTAGAGCCTGGATTGACACCTGGAAATATGATGTTGTGGCAATCAGTGAAACATGGTTGCAGGAGGGCTGTGATTGGAAACTAAATATTCCAGGATTTCGTTGCTTCAGGTGTGATAGAATTGGAGGGACCAGAGGGGGAGGTGTTGCATTGCTTGTCAGAGAAGATATTACAGCAGTGCTTTGGCCGGATAGATTAGAGGGCTCGTCTAGGGAGGCTATTTGGGTGGAACCGAGAAGTGGGAACGGTGTAGCAACACTTTTAGGGGTGTATTATAGACCGCCAAATGGGGAGCGAGAATTGGAAAAGCAAATATGTAAGGAGATAGCAGATATTAGTAGTAAGCACAAGGAAGTGATTGTGGGAGATTTCAATTTTCCAAAAATAGACTGGGAAACACATTCTGTAAATGGGCTGGATGGTTTGGAGTTTGTGAAATGTGTGCAGGATAGTTTTTTGCAGCAGTACATAGAGGTATCGACCAGAGAAGGGGCAGTGCTGGACCTCCTGTTAGGAAATGAGGCAGGTCAGGTGACGGAGGTATGCATTGGTGAGAACTTCGGGACCAGTGATCACAATACCATTAGTTTCAATATAATTATGGAGAGAGTCAGAACTGGACCTAGGGTGGAGATTTTTGATTGGAGAAAGGCTAACTTTGAGGGAATGCGTAAGGATTTTAAAGGAGTGAATTGGGACACTTTGTTTCATGGGAAGGATGTAGAAGAGAAATGGAGGACATTTAAAGGGGAAATTGTAAGAGTACAGAATCTTTATGTCCCTGTTAGGTTGAAAGGAAATAGTAAAAATTGGAAAGAGCCATGGTTTTCAAGGGAAATTGGACACTTGTTTCGAAAAAAGAGAGATATCTACAATAATTATAGGAGGCATGGAGTAAATGAGGTGCTAGAGGAGTATAAAGAATGTAAAAAGAATCTTAAGAAAGAAATTAGGAAGGCTAAAAGAAGATATGAGGTTGCTTTGGCAAGAAAGGTGAAAGTAAACCCAAAGGGTTTCTACAGCTATATTAATAGCAAAAGGATAACGAGGGATAAAATTGGACCATTAGAGAACCAGAATGGACAGCTATCTGCAGAGCCAAAAGAGATGGGGGAGATATTGAACAATTTCTTTTCTTCGGTATTCACCAAGGAGAAGGATATTGAACTCTATGAGTTAAGGAGAAAAAGTAGAGTAGCTATGGAAACTATGAGATTCAAAGAGGAGGAAGTACTGACACTTTTGAAAAATATAAAAGTGGATAAGTCTCCAGGTCCTGACAGGATATTCCCTAAGACATTGAGGGAAGTTAGTGTAGAAATAGCAGGAGTTATGACAGAAATATTTCAAATGTCATTAGAAACGGGAATAGTGCCGGAGGATTGGCGTACTGCGTATGTTGTTCCACTGTTTAAAAAGGGTTCAAAGAATAAACCTAACAATTATAGACCTATTAGTTTGACGTCAGTGGTGGGCAAATTAATGGAAAGGATACTTAGAGATAATATATATAAGCATCTGGATAAACAGGGTCTGATCAGGAACAGTCAACATGGATTTGTGCCTGGAAGGTCATGTTTGACAAACCTTCTTGAATTTTTTGAAGCGGTAACTAGGGAAATTGATGAGGGTAAAGCAGTGGATGTTGTCTATATGGATTTCAGTAAGGCCTTTGACAAGGTTCCCCATGGAAGGTTGGTTAAGAAGGTTCAATCTTTGGGTGTTAATGGCGGAGTAGCAAGATGGATTCAACAGTGGCTGAATGGGGGATGTCAGAGAGTAATGGTGGATGGCTGTTTGTCAGGTTGGAAGCCGGTGACCAGTGGGGTGCCTCAGGGATCTGTGTTGGGTCCACTGTTGTTTGTCATGTACATCAATGGTCTGGATGATGGGGTGGAAAATTGGATAAGTAAGTATGCAGATGATACTAAGATAGGTGGTGTTGTGGATAATGAAGTAGATTTTCAAAGTCTACAGAGAGATTTGGGCCATTTGGAAAAGTGGGCTGAAAGATGGCAGATGGAGTTTAATGCTGTTAAGTGTGAAGTGCTACATCTTGGCAGGACAAATCAAAATAGGACGTACATGGTAAATGGTAGGGAATTGAGGAATGCTGTGGAACAGAGGGATCTAGGAATAACTGTGCATAGTTCCCTGAAGGTGGAATTGCATGTAGATAGGGTGGTACAGAAAGCCTTTGGTGTGCTGGCCTTTATAAATCAGAGCATTGAATATAGGAGTAGGGAAGTAATGTTAAAATTGTACAAGGCATTGGTAAGACCAATTCTGGAGTATGGTGTACAATTTTGGTCGCCTAGTTATAGGAAGGATGTCAACAAAATATGAAAGGGATAGACAGAGTTAACGTGGATACGTTTTTCCCATTGAGGGTAGGGAAGATTCAAACAAGAGGGAATGACATGAGAATTAAGGGACAGAAGTTTTGGGGTAACGTGAGGGGGAACTTCTTTACTCAGAGGGTGGTGGCTGTGTGGAATGAGCTTCCAGCAGAAGTGGTGGAGGCAGGATCGATTTTAACACTTAAGAGTAAAGTGGATAGGTATATGGACGTGAAGGGAATGGAGGGGTATGGTCTGAGTGCAGGTAGATGGGACTAGGGGAAAACAAATGGTCGGCACGGACTGGAAGGGCCGAGAGGGCCTGTTTCCGTGCTGTAATTGTTATATGGTTACATGGTTTATTTGATTTCTAGGGTCACCTCCTTGGGTACTCTGGGATGCAGACCATCAGGCCCTGGGGATTTATCTTTCTTCAGTCCCAACAGTTCACTTAACACAATTTCCTGACTAATGTGGATTCCCTTCAGTTCCTCCCTCCCACTAGATCCTCGGTCCCCTAGTATTTCTGAGAGATTGTCTGTGTCTTCCTGCGTGAAGACAGAGCCAAAGTACTTGTTTAACTGGTCTGCCATTTCCTTGTTTCCCATTGTAAATTCATCTGTTTCTGACTGTAATGGACCTACATTTATCTTCACTAGTCTTTTCCTCTTCACATATCTAAAGAAGCTTTTACTGACAGTTTTTATATTCCCCGCAAGCTTTCTTTCATGCTCTATTTTCCTCCCTCTTAATTAACCCCTTTGTCTTCCTCTGTTGAATTCTAAATTTCGTCCAGTCCTCCAGTTTGCTACTTCCTCTGGCCAATTTATATGCCTCTTCCTTGGATGTAACACTATCCCTAATTTTCCTCGTTAGCCACTTTTGAGCCACCTTTCCCATTTTATTTTTATGCCAGTCAAATGCTACCAGGTGAATAACTGGACTGAAATAATATTTTCAGTAGTCTAACTAACAGCAAAAGGCAGCTACACATCTCTACCATGACTAGCCACCTACCTTATGGTCTTCCATAACCCAAACTGCCTCGAATAAAAGATCAAACCCACTATTTTGCAAAATCAACAGTATAATTCATCTGCACGGCCCATAAAATAAAATGTCCACACTAACTTATTAATCTTGCTTTGTTGTGTAGGTCTGGCAGAGAGAGGAAATCAAGCCTGAAAAGCGTACCAGAGATGAGTACATCACAAATGTCCGAAATGTAAGCAGAAAGAAGCTGGCATCCCAACAACCATAGCAGATTTAGCAGTGAAAGAGTTGCCCACACAAAGCATCGAGCACAAATTTACTTTTGTTTTAGTAGTGCTCAATTCTCATTGAATGTTTGTGAATGTCAAATATTGACAAATGTTCAGCCTCAGTGCAGACTCTGGCAGCTGGGCAACACTCCAGTCCGTGGAAAAGCCAGCTCCTGTCAGATGCATTGCTTGGTTAAATACACAGAGGTTCTACAAAAAATTGATTGTACACTCTAACATTGGGAAGAGTTAATCCTTAGATTTGACTTCGTAACTTTGAGTGAAATTTAAACACAAGTTCTATTTTGATTATGATCAAAATAGAAAACATATTTGGGTGGTGTGCACCAGGAGCGACACCAGATCAGTAATGACTACACTGGTACTCATCAGAGGGTGGTCACACAATAGGCCTTATTTCCAATGACAAAGCATCTAGAAGGCCCCAACTTGCACAAGGCACTGTCCCTTGCCATCAGTGGCGAGGCACAGACAAACTTGGATTCATCCCACCCGCTGCCTCACTTCTCCCCTCAGGCTGGGACTCCTGAGTTTAGAAGGAGCAAGGCTAGCGAGGTTCAGGTGAATTGATCCAATAACCACTGAATGACTTGTTTGCCTGTGGCTTCAGTTTCCTCCAGAGTGCCGATGTTTTCCAGCAGCTCGTCAATGTGTGTGGTGCCCAGGGATGTGGGAGAAGGCAGGCACGGGTTAGTGATAGGGGACGATCAGCCATGATCACAATGAATGGCGGTGCTGGCTTGAAGGGCCGAATGGCCTCCACCTGCATCTATTGTCTATGTATCTATGTATTTATGTGCTGATCATAGATTTCCTTTGGCCTGTCTGATGGTGATGGTGATGGTGATGGTGATGGTGATGGTGATGATGATGATAGTGGCCCTAAGGGAGGACGTATAGTTGCAGTAGTTAACAAACTTGTACAAACTAGGGGATATGGGACTAGGGGAAAACAAATGGTCGGCACGGACTGGAAGGGCCGAGAGGGCCTGTTTCCGTGCTGTAATTGTTATATGGTTATATGGTTATGGTTATAAACTATGAAATTATGCAATAGTTCATTTATTCTTCATTTAAATATAGGGTTACCGCCCCAGAAGATTATGAAGAAACGTATGTTGAAGAAAGTGTTGATGAATTCTTTACTGCAACATCGTGAGTCCAAACCATCAATTTGTTGTTCTCAACTGAAAATGCTGTGGGTTCATCCAATGAAATTTTAATTCATAAACAAAATAATACAGGAAAGATCAAAATTTCAAATATATGGGAAATCAAAGAGCAGTGACAAGACACAGGAGAAAGATATTAATTTAGGAAATTAAAACAAGACTGGGATGTTACTGTGAGTAAACTGGACTGAGGAACTGAGGTAACAATCCGATCAGCATTAATCTTATTAAATGGTACAACAGTCTGGAGTGACAGAATGGTCGTTTTCTGCTCCTCAATCATGTATTTATATGATGGCTAGAATAACTCAGCGGGTCAGGTAGCATCCCAGGAGAAAAGGAATGGGACATGTTTCAGATCGTATTAATACATATTCATGTATTAGACAATACATACAAAATGCTGCAGTAACTCAGCGGGACCAGGCACCATCTCTGAAGAGAAGGAATGCGTAACGTTTCAGGTCAAGACCCTCTTCAGACTTCAGATTCATATATCAGCTTCAAGATTTGACAAGCGCAGTATCTTGGAACTACTGCAGAGAGAATTAGTGGTGCCTAGGTGAAAGGCAGTTTTAATTCAATGATGAGAAACTCTCCTATTTATCTAGAATGCACTGCCAGGTGGGGTGGTGGAAGCGGGTATGATTAAGAGGTTTGAATATACATGAATGTACATGGAATGGAGAGATATGTGGTACATGCAAGCAGAAAGGATTAGTTTAAGTAGACATCATGTTCGGCACAGATATCATGGGGTCCTGTGCTGCACTGTTCTATGTAGTAACAAGGAACTGCAGATGCTGGTTTGTAAAATAAGACGCAGAGTGCTGGAGTAATCAGTGGGCCAACCAGCATCTCTTGAGAACATGGATAGGTTACCTTTTGGGTCAGGACCCTTCTTCATATTGGTGGGGGGGAGGGGACAAAGCACCACAAGTAACAGATGGATACAGTTAAAGAAGTGGGAGGGGGTGTGATAGGCAGGTAGTTGGACAAAAGCCAGAGAAGGAAATAGGTGTGAAACAAAAGAGTTGTGAATTGTGTAGCCAGACAAAGGAATTTTGGTGGGAGGTGCGGGGAGAGGGTAGGAAGAAATGGGAGGGGGGATTCTAGTTACCTAAAATGAGAGAACTCAATGTCCATACCGTTAGGCTGTAAGCTCCCCAAGCAGAATATAAGGTGCTGTTTCTCGAGTTTGTATTTGGCCTCACTCTGGCAATGGAGAAGGCCCGGGACAGACAGAAAGGATTTGCAACCAGGAGATCTAGCAGGCCTTGGCAGACCGAGCGCAAACGTCTGGTGAAATGGTCGCCGAGTCTACGCTTAGTCTCGTCAATGTACAGGGGGCCACATTATGAACATTGGATGCAATAGATGAGGTTTAGAGTAGGTGCATGTGAACCTCTGTCTCACCTGGAAGGACAGCTGGGATTCCTGAATGGAGGTGAGAGAGGAGGTGCATGGACAGGTGTTACATGTCCTGTGGTTGCAAGGAAAAGTACCTGGAGAGAGAGTAGTTTGGGTGAGATGAGTGAACCATGGAGTTTGGAGGGAGCAGTCTCTGCAGAAGGCAGAAAGGGGTGGAGATGGGAAGGTGCGACTGGTGGTGGAATCATGTTGGAGAATGATGTGTTGGATGCGAAGGCTGGTCGGGTGAAAGGCGAGGACGAGGAGAACTTAGCAAGGAATGACATGGAATCAGAAGATTAATGCTAGTGGGTAGAGTAAAGAAACTGCAAGGTGGGAATTATATATAGGCCTCCAAACAGTAACCAGGGTGCTGGGTTCAAATTACATCAGGGGGTGCAATCGACATGTAAGAAAGGCAATGTTATGGTGGTCATGGATGATTTCAATATGCAGGTAGACTGGAAAAAACAGATTGGTACTGGGCCCCAAGAGAAGGAATTTTTAGAGTGCCTACGAGATGGTTTCTTGGAGCAGCTTGTCGTCGAGCCTACTTGGGAAAAGGCAGTTCTGGATTTGGTATTGTGTAATGAACCGGTTTTGATTAGAGGGCTCAAGATAAAGGAACCCCTAGGAGATAGTGACAATAATATGCAAACCCTGCAGTCTGGGAGGGAGAGGATGAAATCAGGTATATTGAGTAATAAAGGGAACATATTGTTCCCTTATATATATATTGAGATATAAAGGGAACTACAGAGGCATAAGAGGGGTGCTGGCTAAAGTTGATTGAAAAATTACCCAAGCAGGAATGACAGTGAAGCAGCAATGGCAGGTGTTTAAAGAAACCTTTATGAGATCACCCCTCATCCTCCTGCGCTCCAGGGAATAACGACCTTGCATCCTCAACCTCTCCTTCATTTCCTTCATGGGGAGAAGGCAGGAGAATGGGAGTGCGAGGGAAAGATAGATCAGTCATGATTATATGATGGAGAAGACGATGGGCCAAATGGCTTAATTCTGCTCCTATACCTTATAAATTTATAAACCTATGAATTTGATTCTTGTTCTGTCTGGGGGAGGGGAAGCAAGAGCAGAATTACTGGACTCCAGGGTCCATGATTGCAGCATTTACTAAAGAAAGAGGAATGTGCTGTCCTACATTCTATCTTCATTTGCGGAGTTTCCATAATATTCATCAGTTTCATGACTTTCTGTCAGCCCAAAACTCATTTGCATAGTGTTCTGAAACCCAATTTTAAGCTTGTTCCAGTAAAAATTGTAATTAAGTTTAAAATCCTTATGTTTTTCTTGTTCCAGGTTCAATGATTTATCTTTAAATTAGAATTTTGCAAAAAGGAAGAAGTGAACCTCAGTTATGTGGTAGACTACAACTGGCAGTGGCAATCTGAGGTTTCAAGCAAAGAATAAATATTTACCTTGAACCTCTGACAATTTGCCTGCGTTTCTATTCTGGTGAAGGCTCGTGTCGTTTTTCTTAGATGGGGTTCTTCGCAAATTTTGGAGCTAATTTATAATCATTCCACTTCATTTGTATTTATTTCCAATCCTCCTCCTATTTCAGTATCTGTATTGTCCCGCACAAATAGAATATCACTTCTCTCATTGGAACGCGATAGATGCGTGCTTGTGGTTTAACAATGGTGACAAAGATAATAGTGGTTTTAAACCCAGGCTGAGGAATTTCCAGACATTACACTGAGCTCTGGTTGGTGTATCCAAGAGCCTTATGTGGAACTCGGCATAATTGAATATAGAATGTAAAAACATCAGAAAACAACAAAGCATGTGTGGTTACACGAGACTGTAGACAGCGTCTACTATCTGGAACAAGAAATGAGGCAGGTAGTATCAATGGAGGCAGAGGTTGATGTTTCGGATCAAGACGGTGGCTGGTGAGTGATTGGTATAGACAGATAATGAGGGAGCAAAAGAGGAGTCAGGTGGGAGGGAATGGGTAGGGGAGAGAGAGAGAGGCTGGAAGGTGATAGAGATAGAGATAGATGGCTGCAGATGCTGCAATCTGATTAGTAACAAGGTGAACCAGATAAGGGAGGGAGGGAGGGTTGTCAGATGGAACTAGGAGGGGGAAGAGGACAGGAGACCCAGTAGGTTAAGCATGTTGGATAATCTGGGTGCTGCCACGGATGGAGATGGTAAAAAGGTGGGGATGGGAAAACCTGCACAGATCAAAGGAATAAAAATAAAAGCAGGAAGTGAAGGTTACAGTACATGAGAAGGGAAAGTTCATTGTTCAGCCATTGATTTGTAGACAACCAATGGCAGAGTGTGAGATGCTGTTCTTCTAGTTAACAGTCGGCCTCACACTGGCAGTGGAGGAGGGTGAGGATAGACGGGGATAGTATGGGAATGAGGAATGGTATATAACCAATCACTAAAGATGCCCATTGCTGACTTCCATAAAACAGTCGCCTGTTCTATGTTTGGTCTTGCCGATATAAAGGAGGCCTCATCAGGAGCAACATGAAGAGCAGTAGACAAGGCTGGAGGAGATCTGTGTATCGCTGCCTGACCCAGAAGGGCTGTTTTAAAAGTCTGTGTAAATGTTCTCCGGTTTGTTTTATGTGGGGGGAAGGGGAGGTGGTCGGGGAAAACTTTTTTCAGTTTCTTACCTTGCTGGAGATGTGATTTTTTTTCTGGATCGTATCTCCGGTCGCTCTGCGGCCTACCATCGATGGAGCTGGAGGCCTCCTTGGACTGACTTTGAGCCCCACCACGGGGCGTGGACTTAACATCGGAGTCGATCCCTTGCCCGGGATCGCTCCAACTGCGGCCTGCGGGCTTTACCAGTGTGAACTTGCAGTCTCGGAGAGGCTAGTCGAGAGCTCCAACTAAGCAGAGGTTCGACCAGCCCCGACCCGGGGAGCCAATCGCCAGAGCGGAGGAGCTGACATCCCCCCGATGCAGGAGCTGGTGGCCCCGATGCAAAGGGCCCAAATGCCGCTGGCTACGGGATTCAAGATCGTCCCGTCAACAGAGGGCTCAAGGCCCCCGACTGCCGGAGAACAAAGGGAAGAGATTGACATTTTTTTGCCTTCCATCACAGTGAGGAATGTGGAGGAGTCACTGTGGTGGATGTTTATGTTAAAATGTATTTTGTGTGTTTTGTTGCTTTTTATTTGTATGATGACTGACTTGGCAACTGAAATTCCTCGTATGTTGCAAAACATACTTGGCTAATAAAGTATTATTGTGATTTTGATGAAAGATAGTGTCATGTTTATGCCAGTAATCATAATTAGTGTATACTTTGTTGGCTCCTGTGCTTCAAGACAGCCTGAGACCGTGAAAGATGGTGCAAGTCTATCTTGCAGTGGTTAATGAAAATTAATGCCGCAGGACTCTGCAAGTGATGAAGGGGGTTAGTAGCTGTTGCCACCCCAGCCCTACCCACACTTGCCAGTGCTGCACGAAAGGCCGTGCTGTTACAAACTTTGGACTTTCTAGACAGTTACAATGATTAAGACACTGTTAACATGCAAAGTCTTGAATCCACATCCCAGCTTTCTCCAGCTGGCAGTTTAGTTACAATTGGAATTACATTAAACATTAGTTGTCACATAAATGCTGAACAATGGTGCAATAATAATTCCAGAACAACAGGATAAGGCCCAGTATGAGAAACAACAGAACAGAGAGAATAACCAGCATGTTGCAGTGGCCCATGCCCTGAAGTGAAGCTTTGCAACATCCAGAGGCACACTTTGTCACTGGTTTAATTCCTGCAGGTGAGATCTGGCCAAAGAACTGTGTAATCCTAGATGGAGGGGACATACTCCAGGGCTTGTTAAACTGACCCAAGCCACTTGTTTCTGCTTCAAAATCAGACCCAGTGCCTGTGAAATTCTGTGGAGGTTCCATACAGACAGCTAGGTGTGATGTTCCACAGCGGTTGTAGGGATAATTACAAAGCTCTCGTTTCAGGTGGGCAGACTGTCTTCAGTGGGCTGGCTCTGGTCCAACCGGGAGTCTATCCAGGATAGAAACAAAAGGAACAGAGGTAAAGAAATAAACCCTAACCAAACCAGAACAGTTTCTCTCCATTTAAGACGTTCAGTTTGACAATGCTCCTTATGAAAATGTGATTGTCCATATTGGCACCCTTTCGACTGCTCACTTGGCCTGTCCATACTAATTCACTCATTGTTTCCATCTACCCACCTATCTTTGACAGCCGTAAAATGACAACTTTTCAATGATCAATAACTGAGGCCCTGTCTTGAACCCTGAGGCATCCCGCTAACATCACATAAGTTTTTATTCTGCTTATCCATCGTCTACATTTTCATCAGTTCCCTGAACTGTGGAAGGTGGTGAGACAACTCTGTGAGTTAACAGAGGATCCTAGTCCCAAGACTCACAACCAAAGATAGGGTAGAGTAATTTTGGAGGGGGCAGGAAGGAGTACCATTCTCTTTGGCAAGTATATTAAAACAAACACAGAATTTATTTTGTGTAATAAACTTTTGTGGGGCATCTAATTGAATATCAATTTAAAATCCAGAAACATTGCAACCACTGTCATACCATAGTAACATCAAAAATTACTATGGTATGACAGGGATTGCTGGCCAATGTCTGGCCAACGAGTGAGGCCAGTGTAGTTTCTGTCTCTAACTAAAGTTCTCCATTCCATTCAATATTTTATGTGGGAAGGAACTGCAGATGCTGGTTTACACCGAAGGTAGACACAAAATGTTGGAATAACTCAGCGGGTCAGGCAGAATCTCTGGAGAGAAGGAATAGGTGACGTTTCCAGTTGAAACCTTTCTTCAGAGATGCTGCTTGACCTGCTGAATTACCCCAACATTTTGTGTCCACCCATTCAATATCTTGATGGACTTCCTCTGCACTCTCTCCAACACAACTATTCACATAGCGCAGTCTAACCAGTATTATGTATTGCAACCTAACAGCTCCATTTTAATATTTCATACCTACATTCTATACCTTTTATAAGAAGGCAAGCATTTACTATGCTGTCTTCACCACATATCTACTTGAGTTGCTGCTTTCAGGGAACCATGAACATGAATCCCAAGTACATCTGATCAACATACCATAGTGCCCTACCATATACTGCTATTTGGCTTCCAAAATACATCCCAGACACTTGTTGGTTTTAAGTTTCTTGTGCCATCACTCTGCCCAAGTTTGCATCTGATCTATATCCTGCGGCAAGAATCAACAAACTTCCTTGCTGTTCATAATGCCAGCAATTTCCATGTCAACTGCAAACTTCTGAAACATTTCTCCAACATTGGTATTTACGTCGTTAATGTATAACACAAACAGCAAAGGTCCCAGCATCAATCCCTGATGACACCACCCTCTGCCTCCAATATGCAAACCAACTATTCGGTAAATTTAATTGAGGTGTCCTCTCATCCTTCTAAACTCCGGCGAGTTCATGCCCAGTGCTATCGAATGCTCATCATATGTTAATCCACTCATTCCTGGGATCATTCTTGTAAACCTCCCCTGGACGCCAGCACATCCAACGCCAGCACGTCCTTCCTCGGATATGGTGCTCAAAACTGTTCACAACACGAGAGCAATCACACTCGGAAATTAATTATTCCACAGTTGCTCTTGTCAAACCTTCTCCCATTCGCTGTCACATTGTGTAATACAGCATAGAAACGCCCTTCGGCCCAACTTGCCCACACCGCCCAACATGCCCTGTCAACACTAGGTCCACCTGCCTGCCCATATCCCTCGAAACCTGTCCTAACCATGTTGAGTACAAATGTCTTTTCGATGTTTTAACAGTTCCTGCCTCAACTACCTCATCTGGCAGCATGATCTATACATCCCCCACCCTCTGTGTGGAAAAAGTCGCCCCTCGGGGTTCCCCCCTCCCCCCCTCACTTTATGTCCCTCTACACCCTCTGGTAGATTACTGTCACCCTCTAATAGATTAAACCCTCTACTGTCACACTCGGATTATTTCGGACTGAAACACTCGTGTCACATATTTGTATCAAGGCGGGGCTTTACCTGGTTTTACACGTATTCCGCAGCTGTGGTGTGGATGTTTCCGCCGTGTCCAGAGCCTTGTTGCTGCTTGTTGCAGCTGCTGTCGTCCCTGGACGCAGAGGCAGGCTCTGACTAGTTTTGCTCCTCGGCAGCTGGCACAGAGCTCTCAATACCACTGCCGTTCCCTGCCTTGGCTTCACTCCCACTGACCCGTCCTCGTTGAAGTGTCAGTTTGATCCGCTTGATCAATGGAGATTGTGACATTACATCTCACACCATCCACCCCACCCCGCCACATAGGGAAGGATTATTAAAATATCTAAGCGCTGGAGGAAGACAGCGGCTCAGACTGCGTCTGGGGAGGGAATGGACAGGTGACGGTTCCAGTCGAGATTCTCCAAAGGATTTAAAAAGTTAGATTGCTATTTTGTGCAAGGGTAAGGATTTAATAGGAAACTGAATGGTAACCTTTCCATACAGAGGGTGGTGAGTACAGGGAACTAGAGGAAGTAGTTGAGGCAAGTACTGCAACAACATGTACAAGACATTTAGACAGGTACATGGATAGGACAGGTTGAGAGAGCAATTGGGCAAACGCAGGTAGATGGGACTAGTGTAGATGGGGCATGTTGGTCGGGGTGGAGAAGCTTATGACCAAGCCAGTCAATGTTTTCATCACACAATAACTGCTCGAGACAGAGTCACATGACTCTGAGGTTTGTTCCTGCCACGTGCCCCTGATGTCCCAATAATATTGTGTTTCATTTTACAGTGTAGAGCTGGGTAGCAGGGTGTTGAGTTACACAAGGAAATAGTTTGAATACAGCTAGAGTGGAGGTGGAAGGGTGGTTTTCTGACTGGGTACATGTGACCCATGGTGTATCTCAAGATCCTTTGTAACTGTTTAGAGATGTTGGCTTTACAGGATGAACCAGCCTTTAATCCCTCATTGCTGCCTCCTTGAGGTACGTATGTATACACTCGCCATGCTGTCAGAGAAGTAGTTCCTGGATTTGGACCCAGTGATGGTGAAGGAACAGCACCATATTTCTGAGGATGAGGGGTGATATAAGTGTACAAAATTGTGAGGAATAGATCGGGTAAACGCACAGTGTCTCTTGCCCAAACTAGGGGAATTGAGAACCAGAGAATATGTTTAAATTGAGGGGGAAAATATTTAATAGGAACCCGAGGGGTAACTTTATCATAAAAAGGGTGGTGTTTGGAATGAGGTAGTTGAGGCAGGTACCATCGCAACATTTAAGAAACATTTGGACAAGTACATGGACAGAATGGGTTTAGAGGGAAATGGGCCAAATATGGGCAGGTGGGACTAGCTTAGATGGGGCATGTTGGTCAGTGTGGACAAGTTGGGCCAAAGGGCCTGTTTTCCATGCTGTGTGACTCTAAATCAGGATGGTGTGGAGGCAACCTGTGGGTAGTAGTGTCCCCGAGCTTCTACTGCCCTTGCTCTTCTAGCCAGTGGAGGTGCTGTCTGAGGAGTCCCAGTGAGTTGCAGCAGTGAATCCTGTGGATGGTACAAACTGTTGCTGTTGTGTGTCGATGGTGTAGTTAGTGAATGGGTGTGGATGGGGTCTGTATCATACAGGCTGCTGTGCCCTGTCGAGCCTCTTGAGTGTTGTTGAAGCTGCACCCATCCAAGTGGAGAATGTTCCATCACTCAATGGAGATGCATTGGAAACTCGCAGACTATCTTTGATCGGAATTTATCTTACACTTAATGTTATTCACGTTATTCCCTTTATCATGTATCTTTACACTGAATGGTTCGATTGTAATCATGTTTCATCTATCCGCTCACTGGTTAGCACGCAACAAAAACTTTTCATTGTATATGGTACACGTGACTATAAACTAATCTCAAACTCCTGACATGAGCCTGGTGGCTGGTGGAGTTAAGAGATGAGTTATCCACCACACCTCTTTTGCCGTGTTGTGTATATGGTTACTCCTGTTCAATTTCATTGGTACAACAACCTTGGTTGTTTGTGATATATTAAATTGGTTCAGTGGTTATGTGGGGAATCCGCTGTGGTGTAAGTTTATGACAACTATTTTGTAGTTGTGTGTCTTCGTGTGGCTGTATGGTAAATCACATATCACTGTAGCTTTGGGGCGAAGGAAATAGGTAACGTTTCGGGTCGAGGCCCTTCTTCAGACTCGACCTGAAACGTTACCTATTCTTTCGCTCCATAGATGTTGCCTCACCTGCTGAGTTTCTCCAGCATTTTTGTCTACCTTCGATATTCCAGCATCTGCAGTTCCTTCTTAAACATATCACTGTATCTTAATTGGTACACGTGACAATAAAAGACCTTTGAAACTGAATTCAAAGTCATTCTTTGTCAGGCCCAGGTAAAGTAGTTTGGTCTGTCGGGATCAGGAGTTTTCTGCAGGATATTTTTAACCACCTGTATGCCTCTATCTATTTCTATGTTTGTGTACAGCTTTCAATGCTATTATAAATACTATGGTCATAAGTACAATTAAGTCCTATTCTGCGAGTTAAGAAACTAGTCATTGTATTCTGTGAAACTGACTGTTGTGAAACTGACTGACTTCACGACTGCAGTGATATGCAATGGGCTTCCTGGAGGAATTTCCCCAAAACTATTGAACGTTGAATTATCCAATTTTCGGTATTTACAACCATCTTTGAGGTAACAGATGTAACACTTAAAGAACTTTTAAAGAATTTGAAAAGCCAACTTTTATAGACACGTTTTGATCACTACAGTCTGCTTCTCTCAGAATACAAGTATCTTGTATATGAATCTCATTCACCAAAGATATCTTTGGGCAGACTTCTGTCAGGTTGTGGTTACAACAGAAGGAGGTGAATCCAGGATTCTGGTCTTGATGTCTGGAGCTTCCAGCGATCTTGCAGCTGTTCCCGTTATTCTGCAGGCGGATGCAGGATTATTCTTCCAAACAAAGCTTCTCACCTGCATCGGTCACAAAGACATCGAATCAGAAGTTGATGAATTGATTCTGTCTGTCTGTTCTGGAAATACCCGCAACGTCGCCTATTCCTTCTCTCCATAGATGCTGCCTCACCCGCTGAGTTTCTCCAGCATTTTGTATCTACCTTAGAGTTCAGAGAGTTCTCTTTCAAATGAGAAATCGAGCAGAGCATCATTTTTCTTTGAAGAGTTGTTTGTGGTTGTGGATTGTGTGCTGAAATAGAAGCAGGCACACGTCGATCTCTCTCAACAGTCAACCACAGAAGAGCCGAGAATAAAAGAACCTGAGCCCCATTCTCTGTGTTGAAATATTTCTCCATCATCACTGCTGCCATGATGGACACAAAACATTCAACACATTGTGAATTTCAACCCAAATATTGATTTTGAAATCTAAAGATTCTATTTTACACCCTGTTACGAGATATATCATCTCTAGTTCACTGATAAGCAGATTTTGAATAGAAATTAGAATAATTGGGCAGCACAGTAAAGCTGCTGCCTCACAGCACCAGAGACCTGGGCACAATCCTGACCTCGGATGCTATCTGTGTGGAGTTTGCACGTTCTCCCCGTGACATCTAGGTCCTCCAAAATGCTTCCTTATTCCAACAATATGCAAGTTTGTATGTTAATTGGCCTCTGTAAATTGCCCCTAGTGTGTAGGGAGTGGATGAGAGCTAGTGTGAATGGGTGACAATGGTCGGCATGGACTCAGTGGGCCGAAGGGCCTGTTTCCATGATGTATCACTCTGAGTATTTGACAGTAACTTGTACTTGGACTCAATATAACCATATAACAATTACAGCACGGAAACAGGCCCTCTCGGCCCTTCCAGTCCGTGCCGACCATTTGTTTTCCCCTAGTCCCATCTACCTGCACTCAGACCATACCCCTCCATTCCCTTCACGTCCATATACCTATCCACTTTACTCTTAAAAGTTAAAATCGATCCTGCCTCCACCACTTCTGCTGGAAGCTGATTCCGCACAGCCACCACCCTCTGAGTAAAGAAGTTCCCCCTCACGTTACCCCGAAACTTCTGTCCCTTAATTCTCATGTCATGCCCTCTTGTTTGAAATTTCCCTACCCTCAATGGGAAAAACGTATCCACGTCAACTCTGTCTATCCCTTTCATCATTTTAAAGACCTCAATCAAGTCCCCCCTTAACCTTCTGCGCTCCAAAGAATAAAGACCTAACTTGTTCAACCTTTCTCTGTAACATAGTTGCTGGAACCCTGGCAACATTCTAGTAAATCTCCTCTGTACTCTCTCTATTTTGTTGACATCCTTCCTATAACTAGGCGACCAAAATTGTACACCATACTCCAGAATTGGTCTTACCAATGCCTTGTACAATTTTAACATTACTTCCCTACTCCTATATTCAATGCTCTGATTTATAAAGGCCAGCACACCAAAGGCTTTCTTTACCACCCTATCTACATGCGATTCCACCTTCAGGGAACTATGCACAGTTATTCCTAGATCCCTCTGTTCCACAGCATTCCTCAATTCCCTACCATTTACCATGTACGTCCTATTTTGATTTGTCCTGCCAAGATGTAGCACTTCACACTTATCAGCATTAAACTCCATCTGCCATCTTTCAGCCCACTTTTCCAAATGGCCCAAATCTCTCTGTAGACTTTGAAAATCTGTTCATATTCATACAAACATTTTAGTTACCAATGTCAGAATCGACAGCTTTTTATACTTCACGTTCCTCTTTCATTGCAGTGATGATACTTGAACTTCCTCCATATATTTGTCATCCACTAGTTCAGCGTTGGCTAAATTGTTTTGTCTTATGGGAACAATCCTAAACCCGGTCTGCTTTAAAGGGCAACCATTGATCAGTTACAGCTCTTCACAGAAACCAACCCTGATCATCCCTTTTTACACAACCGGTCCAAATGTCATTATTTTCACCAGACCCCCAGACTTCCCAACCTAGACCCAAGCTTTTGTTTAACAGGAATGCTGGAAAAACTCTCGGGTCATAGCAACAAACTGAAATATTAAATAGACTTCACCAGAGCTACTGAATGTTCCCAGCATTTCCGGTTTGTCTTTCAGTGGATTTCTGCTTCCCTGGAGGTGAAGGACGACAACATCCCCCTTGTGCTTCAGTGGAGTAAACCGCTCCGAATCACACTCTCTCCCACCAATGCTCAGTCTACACCCAGACATACAGTGTGGAAACGGGCTCTTCACCCCACTGAGCTTGCACCGCCTGATGATCACCGTACACTGGTTCTGTGTTATCCCAGTTTCACACCCTACGCAGTAGGGACAATTTACAGAAGACAATTAACCTACAAACCCGCACATCTCTGGGATGTGGGAGGAAACCAGAGCACTTGAGAGAACTTGCAAACTCCGCAGAGACAGCACCCTAGGTCGGGATCAAACCCGACGCTGTGAGCAGCAACTCTACCGCATCGCCACCTTGCCGACCTGTCTTTAGACTCTGGTGAAGGGTTTTGAATGTCAAATGTCATTCCATGTTCTCCACAGATGCTGCCTGACCCGCTGAGTTACTCCAGCACTCTGTGAAACGTCACCTATCCATGTTCTCCACAGATGCTGCCTGACCCACTGAGTTACTCCAGCACTCTGTGAAACGTCACCTATCCATGTTCTCCACAGATGCTGCCTGACCCGCTGAGTTACTCCAGCACTCTGTGAAACGTCACCTATCCATGTTCTCCACAGATGCTGCCTGACCCACTGAGTTACTCCAGCACTTTGACTTTGTTTTGCAGGGTCAACATACTTACTGATCACTTTTAAACTGGAACAAAAACCTTGCATAGTCTTCCCCACAAGGAGGGAAAGAACAAAGTTACCTCTTTGTGTGTGCGGCTCGCTCTGTCTCAGCAGTTGGATTTCGGGAGCCGGTAAACGCCCGCAGAATAGACCAGCTGGTGGTCCATCACCTTCTTCTGCAGGAAGGCTTGGAGCTCTTGCATGTCAATCTCCGTCAATACCGGCCCGGTCATCACAAACATCTTCAGCATGGTGTGAATGCGCTCCAGGGGCAAGCTCTCAAGGTTGGTCAGCATACCCTGTATGTACGTCCAGAAAAGCTGCAAAACACACATCACACCACCGCTTAAAGACATGGAGACACCACACAATGATCTCTGCTCTAACTCCTCCAGCCACCAATTCATGCTAGAACCCAGGACTCATTATCTGTACCTTCACGCCTTTCATTCTGTGGGTGTCTAGACAGGGGCGACCGGTGGTCTCGCGTTTTGCACGTGTATGATTTATGTATGTTTGAAATAACGCGCTCACATTCACTTTGTGGTTTTGAATTAGCCGCTGCTTTTCAATGCCCGTCTCAGCTCCGTCTTCAAACAGTGGCTCCTCCCGGAGACCAAGCCAGAGTTTGTCTTTCAGCCTACACGGTCAGTTGCACGTTGCTGATTTGTGATGCCCAATTTAAAACTCAGGTGGAGAGGCACTTTGCATGCTCATGGTGACCCATTCCATATAAATGCTAATCTTTACCACGTAGCAAAATACAGTATCAGAAACATTGTCATTGGATAATCAGATGCTAATGGAAGTGTAGACAACAAGTCCAAAGGCTTCACTGTGGGTAAGATACTGCGGGCGATATTCTGAGTAAGTGAATATCATTGCACTGTAAAGGGAATTATAGTACAGATCAATGTTTATGGGAATAAAGTCCAGATTATTGATGTACGAGGCAAGTAACAGGTCTACCTGCAGCTCCTCCTCCTTCTGGTCAGCTTGGGAGGCCATGGCAGAGTCTCCCTCCTCATCACTATCGATCAAAACCATTTTCTCCTGTTGGTCCTTCTGTTCTTCCTCAATCACTGTGAACGTGTCAGCAGGATCTTCCTTCAGGACTCCATGTTGCTGCCAAAGAGCAATCTTCCTCCTCAGGGCAATGACTGGGACTTTCAGCGCATCACTCAGTTCCTCCAGAGTCCACGTACCTGTGGGAACACACACACCTGACCAACACAGTACACAAGGACACTCAGTGCAGCACCCATCTCAGGTACACTATTTCTTTGCACATGTTTAACTTATAAACTTTGGTATGTCATCATTCAAAATGCCCTGAAACTACTATAAAGAATACCCAGTGGCACAGAGTTGCTGGCTCACAGCGCCACAGGCTCGGGCTCAATCCTGACTACAGGTGCTGTCTGTGCGGAGTTTGCATGTTCTCCCTGTGACTGCGTTGGTTTCCTCCCACATCACAAAGACACGCAGGGATATAGCTTCACTGGCCTCTGTAAATTGCCCCTAGAGTGTACTGGGATAACGTGTGTGTACGGGTGATCGATGGTCAGCGTGGACTGGATGGGCCAAAGGGCCCGTTTCCATGCTGCATCTCTAAACTAACCAGCAAGGTAGTTGACCATAGGTTTGCACCGGCTGATGCTGCCTGACCCGCTGAGTTCCTCCAGCAGTGTTTGTCTCTTCAGATTCCAGTACCTGCTGTCTCGTGTCAACCTTCCTATCCAGCCTCTAAAGACCAATGATTCGAATTCCTTACTTTAATCGGGATGTAATACTGAAGTGTTATTTTTGGTTTGTTCTTCACTACTGGTACAGGTACTTACTTTTCTGTTGGAAGTGCATAATAATGGCAGCATGCACGGGGGTTACGGATACAGACAGAGTCCGGTCGGCCAGTTCAATCTCCAGGTCAGCGTTCCCCAAGTGAGACTTCCAGTTCAAAGACCTCATGGCCTAAACATGATGAGACCATTAAGTGACATTAATGGCACCTCGACTGGCCCAACAAAACCTCCCTCTAGGCAGCAACAGTTAAAGAGCACACCTCGCAACCCAAAAGGACATTCTTCAATGGTTAATCAGAGTCAAGACACAATGTACTAGTCCTCCCCCCCACAGAGTATTACACTGACCATTTGCAATGAAACAATTGGGCAGCATCCCCGGTTAAACACGACACAATCCGATAGACAATAGACAATAGATGCAGGAGTAGGCCTTTCGGCCCTTCGAGCCTGCACTGCCATTCAATGTGATCATGGCAGGATCCATGCACAAACAAAATACTTGCAGCTTAAATCAAATTATTCTCCTGCCGCCAACTTTTCATCACAAGACGTGGGAAATAAGGAAATGTCTATAAAATAACCAGAACCGCTTACGGTTCTGCAAGTCCTAAAAATATCTCAAAAGGACATGGTGCTGGAATAACTCAGCAGGTTAAGCAGCATCTCTGGAGAAGTTCAGTCTGAAGAAGGATCCCTAATGTCATCAATCCATGTTCTCCAGACAGGCTGCCTGAGCTGCTGAGTTACTCCAGCACTTTGTGTCCTTCAGTGTTAACCAGCATCTTCAGATCTTTGTTTCTACCTAAATTTATCTCTCTTTTGAAAACCACAAACAATGGGGCGTGACATAGAGCACGTGAGCAGATGCAATTCATGAGGAAACATGAAGTGTGATCACAAAAACTTGGACTGAAAATGTAAATTGAAAAGTGTGTATGAAGGAACTGCAGATTCTGGTAAGCCTGCTACCTCGTGCAGGTGCTGCAGTCAACAGGGTTTAATTTCCAAGATCACTTGGTCTCCGTCATGAGGTCTGAGAAAGAAGCATTACAGCAACAAAGTGCTCCTTAAATGGAAAAGCGTCTGATCCTCCTCCTGCACCACCTTCTACAAGTACCACTGGACAAGCAGTATTACCCCAGCTGATCAACTCTGGCTGGGGGAGGTTGCTGCGTAATATTGCTACTTCAAAGACTGTTACAATCTTTGTAAACAAGGTAAGCTGAAGATAAGCTGCCGAGTCCATGCCTATAATCACTGGACCTTGAACCATCCTCGCCAAGCTTGCCCACTCATTAAAGACAGAAAGACACATGGTATTGAGGAAAAACCTTTTCACTAGAGAATTGTGAATCTGTGGAATTCTCAGCCTCAGAAGGCAGTGGAGGCCAATTCTCAGGATGCTTTCAAGGGAGAGTTAGATAGAGCTCTTAAAAATAGCGGAGTCGGGGGATATGGTGAGAAGGCAGGAACGGGGAACTGATTGAATTGTGTTTTGTTGATGTCCCTACTACTTTTTTGTTTCATTTTGTTTATATGTTTGTAATTTGCTTGTTTTAATCTGTAAGGTGTCCTTGAGAGTCCTGAAAGGCGCCCATAAATAAAATGTATTATTATGATTACAGATTGTGGATGATCAGCCATGATCACATTGAATGGTAGTGCTGGCTCGAAGGCCAAATGGCCTCCTCCTGCACCTATTGTCTATTGTCTATGATACTCACTTTCAACTTCTCATACTTCTTGGTGTAAGCATCCATTGCTTCTTTCACTTCAGGAGGGAGCTCCAGCTTTTCCTCTTTCAGTGGAGGCCAAAACTCCCCGGAGAGTATCATTGCATTCAGGTGTAGGGGCCCCTCATGTTCCTCTTCATGGATATGGCTGTTTATGCGTCGAGAGTCGGCCACATCCTGGAGAAGAAAACACAAAGGTCTGTAAAGTCAATTACCGATCAACCAGAGTGCAGCAGATATACGCTGAACCCTCGTTATAACAGACCATGAGGGGAGGGGAGGGGAGGGGAGTGTCTGTTGTTGCCGAGTGTCCAAGCAACCCAGTAAGAGATTTGCTACAAACACATCGTGTCACTCCATGAAACTAAGAGTTGTTTTCAAATACAAAGTTGTATTTAACAGCTAAAATAGACCGTTTATTAAATTGTCTAATAGAATAACATTGCACAAGTGGCGATTGAAGCAACTGCTTGTCAATGTTAATGTCCTCCTGCAGTGTAATTAGCAGCCTGTGTTGCCAAGAGACAGTGGTGTCTGATTCCCTCTGTCCACTATAAGCAAACGTTGTAATAACCAGTGTAGACTGGACTACTCCTTACCTTTTAAACCAGGTGACGGCATTAATCTGGAGAATTTAGATTTAAATTACATAATGGTTGTTTAAAACAAATAGTTTAAAATGAAAACTAGAAATAAAAAGCTGGTATTACTAAAAGATGACTGACATTATTGGATGGCCAGTAAATATGGCTCAGGGCTCGGCACTGTGGCAGCATTGAAATGGTTAAAGAGATCTCACCGCGTGACTGGTGTGGAGTGGGCCACTGACACACTGTGCAATGGCTGCCTCGGAGGGCATTGGCTAAGCTGGGGTGGGGGGGTCAGAGTGAGCAACCACCCTGGGCTGGGATGGGGCTCAGCATGGTGGGAGGGTGGGCTGGGGCTGGGGACTGGAAGCCCTTGCTCCATTCGGCCCACATCCCAGTGTGTCTCTCCCTGCTGCTGAGCATGTGAGGGCAACGGCTCTCATTCCCCCCTGTGGTTGGCTGCATAGTAATGCACAATCCAGAGTATCTCTCTGGTAACAAGCCCATCCCTGCTCCACGGAGCAACTATACAGACAGGTTAGGAATACACCAGCGTAGATGACCACCTACACTACTACCCAGTCAAGTACCTCATGTACTCCAGCTTCCAGCTCCTGTTGGCATCTGCAACTGCCTCACGACCCACTGAACTCAAGCAGCAATTAGTCATCCTCAATGCCGAGGAACAGAGGAGGTTTCAAGCAACGTCACATGAAAGCACCCACCTTTAACATGACTTCACAAAAGTGCATTTGTGCCTCTCCAAAGCGCAGCTTCAGTAGCTCCAGGTTCCGTATCTCCCTGCAACAAAGCAGTCTGACGTCAACAATCATCATTCCTGCTGCAATAAATGCTTTGTTGCCTCTAGTGTGCAGGGAGCGGAAAGTGGGATAACATAGAACTAGAGTGCATGGTGGATTGATGGCCAGCATATGCTGGACGAACCGAAGGGCCTGTTTCCCTGCTGCATCTCTGAGTCAGTCAGTCATATGGTGCCAGTACAATAACCTGGCCCTCAACACCAGCAAAACCAAGGAACTGATTGTGGACTTTGGAATGAGTAGGATGGGGACCCACAGTCCTGTTTATATCAACGGGTCGATGGTTGAAAGGGTCAAGAGCTTCAAATTCCTGGGCGCGCACATCTGTGAAGATCTTTCCTGGTTCGAGAACACAGATGCAATTATTAAGAAAGCTCATCAGCGCCTCTACTTCCTGAGAAGATTACGGAGAGTCGGTCTGTCAAGGAGGACTCTCTCTAACTTCTACAGGTGCACAGTAGAGAGCTTGCTGACTGGTTGCATCGTGGCTTGGTTCGGCAACTTGAGCGCCCTGGAGAGGAAAAGACTACAAAAAGTAGCAAACACTGCCCAGTCCATCATCGGCTCTGACCTTCCTTCCATCGAGGGGATCTACCACAGTCGCTGCCTCAAAAAGGCTGGCGGCATCATCAAGGACCCACACCATCCTGGCCACACACTCATCTCCCTGCTACCTTCAGGTAGAAGGTACAGGAGCCTGAGAACTGCAACAACTCGGTTCAGGAATAGCTACTTCCCCACAGCCATCAGGCTATTAAACCTGGCTCGGACAAAACTCTGAACATTAATACCCCTCCATCTGTTATTTGCACTTTATTAATTTATTAATTAATGTGTGTATTTAAGTATATAACTGTAGTCAATGCCTACTATGTTCTGTTGTGCTATGCAAAGAAAGAATTTCATTGTCCTGTCAGGGACACATGACAATAAACTCTTTTGACTCTTTGACTCTTTGAATCCCAGCAAGGGAAACAGCGGATTACGTTGGATCAAGAAGACCCATGAAGGCAAAGCTGTAGATGTTGTGTACCTGGACTTTAGTAAGGTGTTCGACAAGGTGCCGCATGGTAGATTGCTCTGGAAGGTTAGATCGCATGGGATCCAAGGAGAGATCACTGATTGGATAGCAAATTGGCTCCATGGAAGATTCAAGATTCCAGATTGAAGAGTTTATTGTCATGTGTCCCAGATAGGACAATGACATTCTTGCTTTGCTTCAACACAACAGAATAATATAGTAGGCATGAATACAGAACAGATCAGTGTGTCCATATACCATTGAATATATATAAGGAAGCAGAGGGCGACAGTGGAAGGTTGCTTCTCCGACTGGATAGCCTGTGACTAGTGGTGTGCCTCAGGGTTCGGTGCTGGGCCTCTTACTGTTTGTCATCTACATCAATGATTTGGATGAGAACATACAGGGCAAGATTAGCAAGTTTGCTGATGATACAAAAGTTAGTGGTTTTGCAGATAGTGAAGATGGTTGTGAACAATTGCTGCAGGATCTGGATCAATTGGACAGGTGGGCGGAGGAATGGTTGATGGAATTTAATACAGATAAGTGTGAGGTGTTGCATTTTGGGAAGTCGAACAAGGGCAGGACATACACAGTGAATGGTAGGCCTCTTGTTAGTGTTGTAGAGCAGAGGGATCTAGGAGTACAGGTGCATGGTTCCTTGAAGGTTGGGTCGCAGTCAGATAAGGTGGTCAAAAAGGATTATGGCACTTTGGCCTTCATCAGTCAGAGTATTGAGTATAGAGGTTGGGAGGTCAGGTTGCAGTTGTATAAGACGTTGGTGAGACCGCATTTAGAATATTGTGTTCAGTTCTGGGCACCATGTTATAAGAAAGATATTGTCAAGCTTGAAAGGGTTCCGAAAAGATTTACGAGGATGTTGCCAGAACTAGAGTGTGTGAGCTATAGGGAGAGGTTGAGCCGGCTGGGTCTCTGTTCCATGGAGTGTAGGAGGGTGAGGAGAGCTCTTATAGAGGCATACAAAACATGAGAGGAATAGATCGGGTAGATGCACAGGGTATTTTGACCAGAGTAGGGAAATTGAGGACTAGAGGACATAGGTTCAAGGTGATGAGGAAAAGATTTAATTGGAATCCGAGGGGTAAATTTTTCACACAAAGGGTGGTGGGTTAATGGAACAAGCTGCCTGAGGAGGTAGTTGAGGCTGGGGACTATCCCATTGTTTAAGAAACGGTCGGACAGGTACATGGATAGGACACGTTTGGAGGGATATGGACCAAGCGCAAGCAAGTTGGGACTAAGGTAGCTGGGATATTGTTGGCCGGTGTGGGCGAGTTGGGCCGAAGGGCCTATTTCCACACTGTATCACTCTGTGTGAGGCCCACACTGCTCATCGAGGCATTTGCATTGTTAAAGCAAACATGATTTGAAGAAACTAAGCATACTGTTGATAAATGTGCTTGACAACACAGAGAGAGGTGGGATTGCAAGCTGTGAGGATGGCACAAGACGCCTGCCAAGGGATATGGAAAGATCAAGTGAACGAGAAGTTGGCAGGTGGTGCACAATGTGAGGAAAGGATGAATTAAAAAAAAACAAATGATGATTTAATGGAATGAGACTACGCAATGTTGTTATGAGTCAACCTAATCGGGGGATAAAACCCACTGTCTATTCTATATAAGTAAGAGGTACAATCATTGAATCCATAGTGACATAGACCCAAGAACACAAGCATCTTGGTACCTGCACGTGATGTAGCTGAAGTGATGGAGTATGCGGTCAGCCAGCAGTGTACGATATTCATTGATAAAAAGCTCTTTGCTGCCATAAATGCTGACCAGCAAGGTGATGATGTCAGAAGACCTTCGCTTTGAACCAGATTTACCTGAAATCAAGTTAAGACTATCGTCATTTTTGGTAATGCAAGAAAATGGAACTAAGTAAAAATGCCAAAGCCTCCCCGTGATGTTTGGTTTAAATTTAAAAGATTGGCTTTCCAAATTACATGACACTGCCCTTCAAATCCTTAAAAACACAGCACAATCTTGCTTGAGTAGAAAATAACATATGAAATAACTTCTAGCTCTTTGTCTCTATTTGGGGACAGCTTAAAGATGTTGCATGACATGTCAGAATGATTGAGGCAAGGAAGGATTACTGAGAAATCTTTGTGAGATTCAGGTCTAGTAGAATAACTCCCAATCTGAGATAATATACATTTTGTTGCAGAGATTGGAAAACTGTGAGGTGGTTACCCTGAAAGTAATGCCTGATTTTGTACATCTTGGCATCTGTGTTAATCTGCTCCAAATTGCTGCTTAGTGCGACGGGGCATTTGAAGTTACTACAAAGATCTCTGGAGATTGAATTTTTATATTCCCACAAATATCCATCAAACATGCACCTGCTATTTCTCTTGTGCCTCCTCATTCCAGATGCAACCCTTCACTGATATTTTTTGCAGTAAGAAAATCTTACGAATGTTAACTTGATGACTAACACTGGATTAAACTTCACTTTAATGTAAATAGATCTGGCACTTACGTTTTAGTTATCTATCTGATATTGCTTACATCTTGCACACATTTCCCACTTAGAGGGATTACCTGGATCTGCATCGACAGGATCAGGAAGCCAGTCCTCTGGATCAGACATATCATCATCGCTGTCTTGCCCGTGCTCCAGGGTGATGGGGTCTGCCTTGGATAACTCATGGGCCAGATCACTGGAGCCCTCCGAGTCATCAGTCAGACCGGCCACTATCTGCCGCACTGTGTCCTCACGAGTCCTGCACCACAAACGGCAACAAACTTGTTATAGAGACCAGAGATGCTGCCTGACCCGCTGAGTTACTCCAGCACTCTGTGTCTATCACATCTACAGGCCAACTAGGATATGGGTCTGAATTCTACATCATAAAAAGCTCATATGGAGAATGGTGACCAGGAAACCTGATGTCCACGTCCCAGAGTTCTGAAAGGCCTGGATATTGATATAGTTGTATTAACTTTCAAAATTACAGATTCTAACATAGAGCCTTCAACCCAAAACAATAGCTCAGATTTTCTTTCCACAGATGTTTATACAACCTGCTGATTGCTTACAGTATTGTCTGTATTTATGATGCTGCTTGTGGAGTGGTTCCTGCTGACAGGAGTGTAGCAGATCGGATTCTTCAAGAAGGGAGGGAAAGAGAAAACATGAACTTCCCACCTGTTGGCCTGACATCAGGGAAAATGCTGGAATCTATTTTGAAGAAAGTCACAACAGAGCACTTTGAAATTAGTAGTAGTATTGGGAAGATACATTGTGGGTTTATGAAAATGTCATAGTGATTGAATCATTTATTGCCGTTCTTTGAGAATGTATCACATCAAATAGACGAGGGGGAGAAAAGCAATCAGTGGATGCGGTATCTGGGATGCGGTATCTGGGATGCGGTATCTGGGATGCGGTATCTGGGATGCGGTATCTGGGATGCGGTATCTGGGATGCGGTATCTGGGATGCGGTATCTGGGATGCGGTATCTGGGATGCGGTATCTGGGATGCGGTATCTGGGATGCGGTATGCGGTAATCTTCACGCAGGATGCTGGTCAACAAATAAAAGGCACCTGAAATTGGAGGATATTTTCTAGTGTGGATTAAGAGCCTGTTTAAAAACAAAAAACAAAGTAGGAATAAAATGGTCTTCCCAGGTTTACAGTTGATGACATGCGTGGTAACATAGGAATTGGAGTTGGGATTCAGGTATTCACTATCTGTATCAATTATTTGGCCAAGGAAAACAAATGTCATATTTCAAAAATGTGTAGGAAGGAACTGCAGATGCTGGTTTACACCGAATATAGATCCTTCCCTCGACCTGAAACGTCACCTATTCCTTTTCTCCAATTATGCTGCCTGACCTGCTGAGTTACTCCAGCTTTTTGTGTCATATTTCCGTTTGCTGATGAGAATAAACTAAGCAAGAATATAAGGAGTGATGAGGATGCAAAGAGGCTTGAATGGTGAAGATGGCAACATCGGTGCAACCTACCTCAGGTACTTGCGGACTGGCTCACACACCACTTGCAGAATCACCATGGATGGGTCCAACTCACGCAAGGCTTTGATTGCAGAAATGTACAGTGTGATCACATCAGCAGTGTTCACTCCTTAAATAAAGAAACGTTATTCATTAATGGCTGAAATTCAAACTGCATGGATTTCTTTTATCAAAGAGCAATATGAAAATGGAAAATTCAGCCGGCAATTAAATTTGGAAATTACATCACATTAATGTTTCTCATGATTTTCTCACATCTGAAACATGTTTATTTTCATTATTTTAAGACTCTTGCCAATCAGACAGATTAGAAACCAAACCACTAGATCTCTTCCTCGAGTAATGGAACCTATGCTGGCTTCTTCCACTAAGACACACATTTAGTCTGTTCAACAATCGCAAGGGTCAGGAAACAAAATCAAAACTTTCACCTTGACGGTTGTTTGTTGTAAGTCTCTCATCAGCTCCTCCTTCCTCTTTCCACCTACATATATTACTTTCAGAAGGATGTTATGTGGGAATGGACGGCGTGAGTTATAAGGAGCGAGTGGATAGGCTGGGATTGGGCAATCCCAGGTTCCCAGGGTAGGGGAGACTTAAACTAGAGGACATAGGTTTAAATCAAAGGTAGACAGTAACTCAGCAAGTCAGGCAGTATCTGTGGAGAGAAGGAATGGGTGACCTTTCGGGTCGAGACCCTTCTTCAGACACAGACATAGGTTTAAGATGAGAGGGAAAGATTTAAAAGGGACATAAGTGGCAACATTTTTCACACCAAGGGCGGTGCATATATGATACGGGTTGCCGGAGGGTATGATAGAGAACGATACAATATATGATACCAGCTGCCAGAGGGCGATACCAGCTGCCAGAGGGCGATACCAGCTGCCAGAGGGTGATACCAGCTGCCAGAAGGCGTGGTAGAGAAAGGCACTTGGACAGGTACATGGATGGAAAGATTCAGAGTATGGGCCAGGTCCTGGGAAAATTAACTATACTGCTGTATAACATCTAAAATAAAGTGAAATGAATGTGCATTTAGGATATTAACGGGAGTAATGTACTTGTCCACCAACACCAAAGTCCAAATCGTGGCAGATTAGAGTTGAGTTTAGTTTAGAACAGCTCTCCCACTGCGCCACCGTTGGAGTACTGGACATGGAGAACAAGCCATGCTTGGTTTAAATATTTACTACAACACACATTTATTTCCATACGCTGCTCATGTTATTTTGTACACAACAAACAGAAACCTGGGTGCAGAAGCCTGGTCTCTAGTGCCATCTTCAGCGATGACAGCAGCTGCTGTCTCTGGTTCGTCCTCTCAAGACAAACTTTCAGGTCCTGCAATGCAGCCTTGGATTCAGGAAAGTCTGCGGTTCAAAGAAAAACGGAGATTAGCAACTTCCAAACAAAACTGTTATCCTCCAAGTCTAATTAATTCTTATACTTTAGAAACAAAGACACCTCACACAAAATGGGTAGAATGAAGCAAACGATGTTGTCAGACCCACACAAGAGTGTCGACCAGACACTGATTTAATTTTTATGAACAGGACGTACTTTGAGGAAACGCATAATATTAAAATATGATGGCGGAATCCTGGCTGTGGTCTGGAGGAGAGGAGAAAGCAAATCCAATGTAATCTAGTAATCACCACATACACAGTAGTGGCAATGGGTACTTCCATATTGTTGCATTTCATGCCTGTAACAGGCCAGGCTTAAATCCTGTCCCAAACCACAAACATTGCTATTACTGATATTTGTTTACATGGGTTAAAACAGCAGTCCATCTTAAATTGGGAACAACATTGTCTGCTCTTGCCTCGTATGATGCTGAACAGCTCCTCAATCCTCATATTTGCATAAACTTGATAGAGGAAAAACTGCAGGTGTATTCTCCAGCGCTGCAGCGTGCTGCTTGTTTGTGGGGATGCAGATTTAATGCTGGACTTCTGCAGGAACACCATGCTCAGCCAACAGATGACCTTCGATTCCAACCACTGAACAGAAAGAAAGAACACCCACTATCAGTTAAAGATCTTTACTGTATAAGACCATAATACAGAGAAGAATTAGGCCATTCAGCCCATTGCGTCTACTCCATCATTCAATCATGGTTGATCTAATTTTCTCTCTCAACCCCGGTCTCCTGCCTAGTTCCCATAACTTTTGACGTCCTTCTTAATCAAGAACTTATTCATTTCTGCCGTAAAATATATCCAATGTCTTGGCCTCCATAGCCATCTGTGGCAATGAATTCCACAGATTCACTCCCCTCTGACCAAAGAAAATCCTCATTCTCATTTTGAAGGTACGTCCTTTTATTCTTAGATTATAGGCAATCTCTCTGCAGTAAACTCCCATTACTGGAAAATCTGTTTCATGTCATTTGGGCCAAAACAAAACATCTACATGTAGATAAATATGCTGACAAAATAATTGATCTTGATATATTAACTTTCTCCATTACATTTTCCAACTGCAAAACAACATCTGAAATTCAGTTATAATAATTACATCAAGAATATTCCCGACAATTGGCCTCAATTACCTCCTCAAGCTGAGCCAGAAAGGAATGTTCATACTCGCCCCGACACAGTCTGGCCACGTGCTCCTCGATCATCTTGTGCAAGATGGTGGTGATCGCATCCGCACTGATGCGTTCCAAAAGGTTCAGCAAATGCCTGACAAACGCAAATAGACCACATCAAACTGAGCAAACTTGGTGCTAATGAGAATATTTAGGCAGTGTGACAGTACCGTATGGAAGTTAGGTCAAGTTGCAGTTATATAAGACGTTGGTGAGACCGCATTTAAAGTATTGTCTTCAGTCCTGGGCACCGTGTTATAGGAAAGATTGTCAAACTGTAACGGGTGCAGAGACAATTTACAAGGATGTTGCCAGGACTTAAGCGCATGAGCTATAGGGAGTGGATGCACAAGCTAGGTCTCTATTCCTCAGAGCGCAGGAGGATCAGGGGTGATCTTATAGAGGTGTACAAAATCATGAGAGGAATAGATTGGGTAGACACTCAGTCTCTTACCCAGAGTGGAGGAATCAAGAACAAGAAAACAAAGGTTTAAGGCGAAGGGGGGAAGATTTAATAGGAACCTGAAGGGTACTTTTTCACACAAAGGGTGGTGAGTGTATGGAACGAGTATGGAAGTAGTTGAGGCAGGACTATCGCAATGTTTAAGAAACATTTAGACAGGCACCTGGATAGGACAGGTTTAATGGGATATGGGCCTAACATGTAGAGGGACATGTTGGTCGGCGTGGGCACATTGGGCTGAAGGGCCTGTTTCCAAGCTGTGTCACTCTATGACTGAACTGTGGCTTCACCAAAGACCCAGGCTCGATCCTGACATCAGATGCCGACTCTTTCCACATCTTTCTGGTGACTACGTGAGTTTTCTCAAGCTGTTCAGGTTTCTTACTGTGTTCCAACAAAGTGATTGATGGAGTTATGTACCAGATACAGGCCCTTCCACCCAACATGTCGATGCTGTTGAGGAAGCCTGTCTGAGCTAATCCCGTATGTCTGAGTTAGAGCACATCTCTCTCTGAACCTACCTACCTATGTAACAGTCTAAATGTTTTCTTAGAAACATTCCAATTGTACCTCTGGCAACTTATTCTAGGTACGTTACAAAACTTACCTTCAGCGACACTGCAGTTCTGTCACTGCCCTTGTGCGCGACTTTGGCGCCTTTGAGAGGGGGGCGGGTTTAAAATGCCGTTTTTTGCCAGCCTGATGAAATCGATTTTTGTCAGGCTGTTTAGCTGCTGAAGAATAATCGCTCCAACATCAGTTTTATTAAGTTTTTTTTTAAAACTGCACTGGATATTTTAATAGCAGGAGTAATTTAAAAATCAACTTCTAAAGCCGTCAACACCAACAACGGATTTCACATACGGGACAGGTAAAGGAAAGCTGTTTATTTTACATATAAACTTGCTTCTTAGGATGCCTTTAATCAAAATTTTACGTTGCGAAAAAGTGACTTAGGACCCATACGAACCGGCAGTATTTTTCCTGCCGATGTGGGGTTTAAATTCACTGCAGCCGCAATGTTCCAATCGATCGCTTTCCACAAAAACCCACTCGCAAGATGATTTAAATGTCCATTAATTTACGGGAATTAAACACTAAATTCCTTCCATTAGGCCTATAAATTCATGACAATATTGTGAATTCTTGAGTTAATGTTATTTGGACACAGGCTATTTAAAAATGTTAATCTTTTCTTAAGAAATTGATAGATGTTTAGATCTAGTAATTGAATTTTGTAATTAGCTACAATTAGGTAACTAACTAATTATATGCTTTAATTTCATCCAAGTAAGATTGTTTCATATTTGTTTCAGAATGCTTCAATCTATAATAACTGAAAATGTCATTCAGTTCTCATAATTTTTAAGAAAGGTATAGGCTTTTGACTGTCCTCGATCACAGCTTTTGAGTTAATGGAAAAGCAAGATGCTAATTTTCAAGTATGAAAATGGTCATAACTATTTTAATACTGAAGATATGAAAGTGAATTAGGTGTCAAATTAAACTTCTTTTTATGCTTAATCTGATGGGATAAATTGCAGACTTGATTTTTTAAATCTCAAAATTTTGTAACATTGCTACTTATTCTATATAAGCTCCTTGTGGAAAACCTGTCCGGTAGACCATGTTTAAACTTTCCCATTCCACCCTCTAGTTTTGGATTCTTAGTTCCTTGGGGGGAAAATGAACATTTACCTGATTTGTACCTAATGCCTACCTAATGTTGTAAATCTCTATACGGTCAGCCTTCAGCCTCTGCCATAGGGAAAGCAGTCCTAGTCTATCCAGTCTTTCCTTAACAAGCCCTACCTCAACTACCTCCTCTGGCAGCTCTTTCACACATATGACGTTCAGATTACCCACATCCTCTACATTAGAACAACAATGATTAACATCTACCTACTGTGTAGGTTTGTGTTTACCAAAGGGAACAGCAGACAAACTGTGTTAAAGTGTTGGATGGAAGCTACGTTACTGACAGTGTGCGGTTGACTTGTGTAAACTGGTCCATCGCGGTACCACACCAACACTTCTCCTTCTCTGAACAGCAGCCGGCGCACGTCATCATGTCCATATCATCGGCACCTCCTTCATCTTCTTCAATCAAACTGTCTCTAGTCTGCAGGCTCTTGTCACGGTGCACATAGATACTGAAAGCACGAGTGTAAAACTCGTGAATAATCTCCTGGAAAGGTTGAACACTTGAGAAGAATAACACAGCTTTAACCATGTTGTAGACTTTGTCCCTCAGCGTCCCAGGTCCCACAGTGTTAATAAGTCCTTCTTCCAGCCATGTCTCCAAATACTTGAGGCTGTGCATATAGGGAGCCAGCCTCTGGTTTAACATGCAAAAGGCATCGTGCAGGAGCTTTGACCGCTGCTGTTCTGTCACCATGTTCTCCCTTTGTGTAATAAAGTCCCAGAACTCTGCTGCAATCTTCCCTTGAAGGTCGACCTGAAACACTTCCATGAACCATTCCACAATCATCGAGTGCAAACTATAGCGCCGCAAAACCTCCAGTGCAGCTCGTAGCTCGTCCTCCAGAAACTCATGACTTTCCAATCCAGGAACTTCCTGAAAAACAAGTTGAAACAGAATGATTTCACAAAGGAACACAATGATTTCACAGAGGAACCCAATGATTTCACAGAGGGACACAAATGACACAATGATTTCACCAAGGGACACAAATGACACAATGATTTCACTGAGGGACACAAATGACACCATGATTTCACTGAGGGACACAATGATTTCACAGAGGGACACAAATGACACAATGATTTCACCAAGGGACACAAATGACACAATGATTTCACTGAGGGACACAATGATTTCACCGAGGGATACAATGATTTCACAGAGGGACACAATGATTTCAAAGTCAGTTTATTGTCACGTGTACCAATTAAGGTACAGTGAAATTCAGATTACCATACAGCCATACTAAAAAAAGCAACAAGATACATAACTACATAACATTAACACAAACATTTCAGTTACAGAATCATAAAATAATGTGTAGGGAAACAGGTCCTTCAGCTCGACATTCATGCTGACCAAGATGTCCACCTAAACTAGTCCCATTTGCCTGCATGTGGTCCATATCCCTCAAAAACCTTTCCAACACTACAGGGGAAATAAAAGTCCCAGTCTATCTAGTCTCATTTTATCTCAAGCCCTCAAATTCCAGTAACATCATCATTCCAGTTTAACAACATCCTTCCTGTATCTAGGCTATCAGAACTGCACACAATACTCCAGTGTGGTCTCACAAACTACTAGTTGCAACATGACTTCCCAACTCCTGTACTCAATGCTCTAACCGATGAAAGCAACCGTGCCAAATAGGTACTTCACCGCCCGTCTACTGTGTCACTACTTTAAGGCAATGATGTACCTCTACCCCTCTGCCACCTTTTCAAAATAATTCAATCTAATTCGTGAAACATGATTTCCCAGGATCGGTTCCCCAAATCCCACAATCATAACCACAGCAGATGACAGATCATCTTGTTTCTCTACACATTGGACATGGTGATCAAAATGGAGACACAACCGACAGCAGATGTAGGAATCGGGAGCTAAAAAAGTAAATTGTTTTGGTTACAAGGACAGAGATGTCTTCATTCTTTAATGAACGCGGTTTCCCCCTTCAGTCATTATTGGGACCTTCACACATGTCACTCTGTGTCCTGTAGTTCTCTCTCTCTCTCCCTCTCCCCAGACACAAGGACAGAGTTCCCCTACTCCTCACCTTTCACCTCCACATTCATCACATCATCCTCCAACAATTCCATCACCTCCAGTGATCCCACCACTAATCGCATCTTCCAATCTCCACCTTTCAGAGACCACTCCCTCTGCAACTCTTTGGATCACAACCCTCCCCACTAAACCACCCCCTCCCCAGACACCTTCCGTTGTAATCGCAAGATGTTGCCAGGGCTAGTGGGTCTCAACTTCAGGGAGTGTTGAGTATGCTGAGACTGTATTCCATGGAGGATGGGGGGGGGGGGGGGGGGGGGGGGGGGGGGGTGATCTTATAGAGGTGTATACAATCTCTCTGGAATTTTTTGAGGATGTGACAAGTAAAATGGATGAAGGGGTGCCAGTGGATGTAGTGTATCAAGCCTTTGATAAGGTCCCGCATGGGAGACTGGTGACTAAAATTAGAGCATATGGTATTGGGAGTAGGGTGTTGACATGGATAGAAAATTGGTTGGCAGACCGGAAGCAGAGAGTAGGAGTGAACGGGTCCTTTTCAGAATGGCAGGCAGTGGCGAGTGGAGTGCCGCAAGGCTCGGTGTTGGGGCCGCAACTGTTTACCATATATATTAATGATTTGGAAGAGGGAATTAGGAGCAACGCTAGCAAGTTTGTGGATGACACAAAGCTGGGTGGCAGTGTGAACTGTGAAGAGGATGTTAGGAGGTTGCAAGGGGACCTGGACAGGTTGAGTGAATGGGCAGATGCGTGCAGAGATGCCAACCCTAAATTTAGCTCACAGTAACATTCAACCCATTTGTCCGTAACAAATGGGGTTAAATGCATTTCTCTCCATAACATACTCACTTGGGGTTGTTGCCGGCGGCTATGCGCCTGCGCACTGGTGCAGATCAGCGGGCTGCCGGCGGGCGGGTGCGGCACATGCGCACTTGGCAAGGTTGCCGGCGGGTCTGCGCCTGCGCACTGGGTGGGGGTGGGGGGGAGGCCTGGTGATGGGGCTGCCGCGAGCGGCCGGCTGGCGGCAAGAAAGTGCCGCTGATCGCGCGTGCCGGCGCCGCCCGGGCTCTGGGCCGGGCGTGGCGTGGCTCGAAATGGCGCCAGGCCCGACAACCCTCCCCCACTGCGCACGCGCGGCCACTGGGGCCCGGCAAAGTGCCGCTGATCGCCCGGGCTCTGGGCCGGGCGTGGCTGCGAGCTGCCGGGCTGGTAAACCGGGGACACATGGCGCCAGCGTTCACCACGGGAGGAACACCGGCGCGGCGGTGTTCCGTAACAGCATGTTTGGCTGCCGGAACACCGTAAAAAGGTTATTTCGCCGGGACAAAATACGGCGAATCCGGGACACTTGGCATCTCTGTGCGTGGCAGATGCAGTATAATATAGATAAATGTGAGGTTATCCACTTTGGCGGCAAAATCAAGGGGGCAGATTATTATCTCAATGGGGTATGGTTAGTTACGGGGGAGGTACAGCGAGACCTGGGTGTCCTTGTACACCAGTCACTGAAAGCTGGCGTGCAGGTACAGCAAGCAGTGAAGAAAGCTAATGGAATGTTGGCCTTCATAACAAGAGGATTTCAGTATAGGAGCATAGAGGTTCTGAAGTTGGATAGGGCTCTGGTGAGACCACATCTGGAGTATTGTGTACAGTTTCGGTCTACTAATTTGAGGAAGGACATCCTTGTGATTGAGGCAGCGCAGCGTAGGTTCACGAGATTGATCCCTGGGATGGCGGAACTGTAGTATGAGGAAAGATTGAAAAGACTAAACTTGTATTCACTGGAGTTTAGAAGGATGAGGGGATATCTTATAGAAACATATAAAATAGTAAGATTAAACGAGAACTTACCAAGTTTGAAGGTTGATCTGTATTTTACGAGGAGTCGCGGTGAGGGATTTCGTGAAGACCCCGCCAGCACGCCTGCGCGGCATCCTTCAAAGCAGCGGTGTGGAATCACAGAAACAAATCATGACTAAAATTAGTAAGATGAAAAACGTAGAACTTCCTGGTTGACCTTATGATAGAGGGTGGGAGTGGTGGGCACGAAATCCCTCACCGCGACTCCTCGTAAAATACAGATCAACCTTCAAACTTGGTAAGTTCTCGTTTAATCTTACTATTTTACTTCGGAGTCACGTGAGTGACTTCGTGAAGATTTCAAAGCTCTGTGATTTCACGCCCTGGACAACGTCCATGCTTATCACACTGCCGCCAGTCTGATGGAGGAAGGCTGTTAATGGAGTTCAGTTGAAACTGGCTGAAAATCAACACAATTTATTAATCAAATAAACAACAAATAACCCCTAATTCGAGGACAGACATTCACTGAGCGGTTCCCAGGATAGCTTCTGCAAATGTCGCAGGGGCGACCAGTGGCTTGTTGTAGAACCGTTGAAAGGTTTCTTCACTGACCCAGCCATGGGCACCTCCATGGCCCTCGCCGCTGATGTGGATGCAGCCCTGGTGGAATGAGACTTAAAAATGTCAGTAGCAACTCCTGCTGCATCCAACACCACCCTGAGCCACCTGGCAATAGTCTGTGTCGTCACCCGATGATGCGGAGGTCTATGACTGATGAGGAGACCCTGTTCCTTCATCCTGATAACTCCAGTAACTCGGATGTAGTGGTGGAGATGGGTGGCTATGCAGAGAGTGGCATCTACAGGGTACGCCCGAAATTCCAACTGCAGCCTATGCGCCCCTGGCCTGTGCTGCTTCAATAATTCTTTGACAAAGAAATTTATTTGACCAGGGGTGGCCACCATGCTGTCCAGTCGCAGTTTTTGTAACGTCTGGACTCGTTGGGCTGTAGTCAGTGCCATCAGCATCACCACCTTGAGGGTGAGCTGTTTCAGTGGTAGCTCATTCATTGGAGCCCAGCTCCTTAGTAGGGTCAGTACGATTCCCACATCCCACGTTACTGTATATCTGGGTCGCGGAGGGTTGGTGTTGAACACTCCCCTCATTAGTTTAGACACCAGGTGGTTGGAGCTGATACCTATATCCAGGTATGAGGACAGCGCACTCCTGGCGCTGTTGACGGCACTGTAGCTGAGGCCAGCATCGAAATGGAGGCCAGCTAGAAACTCCAGGACATCAGGCATCGTTGCCGAGTTGGAAGACTTGTTGGTCCGGGCACAGAATGCCTCCCACTTTCTGATTTGGGTGAGGTACTGTTTCCGGGTTGATTCTCGGCATGATGCGGCGATAAGTTCTATGGCTCGTGATGAGATGCCTGCCCGGATGAGTGGTCTTTTCAGAACCTGCAGGCCAACAAGTTTAAATGACCATGGCAAGGATGACTAACCCCCGTAATGGGGTGAGTAATCAATTTGGGTTGTTTCCTAATCGCCATCCATGGTTGTTTTGAAATTTTTTCAACCATCGGGTACCATGGTTATGTAGGCCAGTCGGGAATGATCAATATGCCAGTTGCAGAGTCTAATTTAATTATCTGCAATACCCGACTGATGAGGCAAAATGGGGGAAAAACGTAGCAAAACCATTTCCCCCAATGGATAGAAAAGGCATCCATTGCTATTGCCCCAGGGTCTGGTTCCCATGACACATACGTTGGTATCTGATGGTTCAGCCTGGACGTAAATAGGTCAATATCTGGTGTCCCAAAGTGAGCTATAATATCTCCAAAAATTTGGGGGTTCAACATCCACTCGATGTTGTCATTGAAGACTCGTAACCTGGTGTCCGCCACTGTATTAAGCTTCCCAGGCAAATAGGTCGCAGTAATCCAAATATTTCTTTCAATGCACCAGTGCCAAATTGTATTAGCCAATTCATCACAAGATAGCGACCTGATACCACCCATATGATTGATGTAAGCCACCACTGTAGTATTATCTATTTGAAGGGGTACATGTAAATCCCGTGAATTAGTACAGTAAGCCTGCAGTCCATGAAATGCCCCCAGCATTTCTATATAGTTTATCCCGTGTGATTCCAGGAATGTAGACTCATGAGAGTTCCATCTGCCACCACAACTGGACATCGTATCAGTTGCTCCCCAGCCTTGTGCACTTGCATCAGTTTGTAGCACAACATCAGGGTTGCTCACTATGATAGGTCTATGACACTCTCTAATATTGTCAACCCACCATTGTAGCTCATTTCTAGCCTTTGGTGGTAACCGAATTGGCCGATCAAAGTGCCCAGCATTTGTTTTTAATGCTATGATCTTTGTTCTTTGTAAATTTCTGTAGTGTAGTGGTCCGAATCGTGCAGCTGGGAATGTAGCTACCAATTTCCCTATAACTTTTGCTGTTTGCCGAATGGTCGCTACCCTGGCGCAAGCAAGATTGTGGCACTCTTCTATTATAGCAGTAGCTTTATTGGTTGGGATGGTAATCTTCATTAAATTGGTGTCTAGGGTGAACCCCAAATAATCCATAACCCGTACCGGGTGCAGTTTTGATTTGTCTGGATGGATTACAAACCCCAGCTTCTCGAACAGAGCCTTGGTTGCAGCCACTCCTTGAATTGCCAATTGGAGGGTCTGACCCACTATAAGGATATCATCCAAATATGCCATTACTATATAATTTTGTTGTCGGAGAAGAGCCAATATAGGTTTTACCAATTTGGTAAACAGCCTAGGGGCTGCGGTGATTCCATTGGGCAATGCCTTGTATTCCCATAATTGACCCTTCCAGACAAACTTCAGAAATTTTCTGTGAGCCTCAGCGATGGGAAGCGTATAGTATGCATCTTTCAAGTCGATGCATGCCATAAAGTATCCTTGGTAAAGCATCTGCCTAGCTGTTTCAAAAGTATCCATTTTGAAATGGGTATATTGTACAACAGTGTTCAACTCAGTTAAGTCTATTATAACCTGACATCCCCCATCTTTTTTAATTCTGGTGAAGATGTTAGACACAAACTCAAGAGGTTCATGCTTGGTTTTGCCAATTACCCCTTTTGCTGCTAGCCGTATAATTTCAGCATGTCCTGCCTCCACTTCTTTTTGGGATAGAGTAAAATTCCTATGAGGCGAATGCTGGGTAGGGGGATTTATACCTCCAATAAATTTTATAACATACCCTTGAACACTTTGTAAAATAAACTCATCTGTGGTGACAGTTTTCCATATGTCCAAGAAAGCCCGCAATCGCCCACCTATTCGTGCAGGAGGGGATGCTACGGCGTGAGAGGAACCAGACCCCCTTACCTCCATGGTTAGCGGCGGTTCCGTACGTACGGTGTTTTGGGTGGACGTTGTGGAGGTTGACGGGGCGGTGGCCGCATCTTCCATGCAGGCCGCTGTTGGCCTTGCAGTAAAAAAAGGTCGTTGTGTTTGTTGAGATGGAGGTAGGTAGGATCTTTGTGCCCTGTCCGGCAGCCGTGGTTTCCAAGTTGTATTAGGCTGTTGCCGGTGATATGGGTGAAGTCTGGCCGATGGAGGTTTCATGAGGCCAGCTGTTTTGGCCTCCTCGTCCAGTTCCTTCACCTGTTTGGACAGGTCTCCAAACAACTGATGCGGCGGTGGAGCGGTTGATGGTCGGCACAACCCCGCGAATTTGGGGTTGAGTGTGGGCTTTATGGAGCTCTTAGGCAGGCAGTTTATCTCATACTGGGCGTTGCATAGGAGTGCCAGTGCATCTTGCTGTTCACTGGACACATTATCCCCGTCCAGGGTCCTAGCAAACGCCGTTATGCCCGTGGAGAGAACCTTTAAGATATGCTGGAGGCGGACATCCTGCATCCTGGTGGCCGTACTCAAGTGTCCCCAGATCTGGGCATTAACCAAGGGCACACTGAGGTTGATGCAGTTCTCGGGCGGTTTTATTTTCTCCAAGGTATCATTGAGAACCTGACTCTGGAGTTGGTGCGTAGTCAGGTAATCAATGGTGCCCGCCAATTTGTGGTGCAGAGGTTCACCTGTCTGGGTGGTAGCGGCAAACTTACTCACCACATCCAGCATATCCTCCTCATGCTCTGGCTCAGCGGTCACTGGCTGTCCCGGGTCATTTTCAAACACAGCAGCTGGGCAATCACTCACGCTTCTGGCTGGAGACGATGAGATGCTGAGTGGGGTCCTCGCACGGCTAGTGGATGCCCGTGAGTCCCACTCTTCTCGTTCCCGGTCCCGCTGGAGAAGTTGCTCCACTAAGAGCTCCAACCGCTCTATGCGACCGTCCCTGCTATGTGCAGCGGACAAGCCGACTTCCCCAGGCCCTGCGAACTCACTGGGGCTTCCACCATCGGACCACACCTCCGTAAGGTGCTGTCTACGGTCCAATGGCAGGTTGTCGTGACCTACAGCCCAAGTAAGATCATACGACTCCCGCACGGACTCTCCTCTAGTCTGTCTTCTCCCAGACTGTGGCGGCCCACCTGTCTGATATGAAGCCAAGTGAGTTGAATCGGCGCCGGCCCCTGGAACCTGGCTCCCCGGAGTCCGTGCAGGCTTACCTCCACACTTGCCCATCTTTTGGCGTGGAGGCGCATGGTCGGCCGCTCCCAGAGCTGAGCTGACCGACCGCCTACTGCTGCCACCTCTGCCCTTGACCGCAGGTGTTTCGTAGGCGGTATCTGCTCCAGTATGCCTACTCGACGCAGCAGTGGTGTTGCCAGGCTGCACTACGGCAGATCTCCCTGGCAGTGGTACGTTTTGCACTTTTGCAGGGCTCCCCTGTCGTGCAGCTGTCCCCCGGCCCAGCCCCTTCGGGTCTTCTGGAACTCGGGGAGAGGTTCCTTGTGAAAAGCGAGACCCCTTGCCACGTACCTGTTTCCCCCCTCTTTTCTTGGAGGAAGGGGGCTCGAAGTCTGGATCTGTTGCATCCAGCTCCGGAGAGGTAAACCATTCAGGTGAGTCGGCCCCTAAAGCAGCGGGAGCGCCCAACTTCCGCATTCCTGCCCCCACATGCCTCGAAGCTGCCGGTGTTGCTTGCAGCTCCGGGGACAAGGGCCGTTGGCTGGTCGAAGCTCGGCTCCTCAACAGCATCGCCTTCCTCTTGCCCTTGTCCATCCTGTGGTAAGTACTTACCTACCGGCCTTTTATGAAGGAGCCGGAGGAGAGAGCGCACTCCCCCCCCCAGCCTGCCGATGCAAATGCGTGCGACGATATGCCGCGCATGCGTGCTGGCGGGGTCTTCACGAAGTCACTCACGTGACTGCGAAGTAAAATTATAAACGGACTGGACAAGCTAGATGCAGGAAAAATGTTCCCAATGTTGGCTGATTCCAGAACCAGGGGCCACAGTCTTAGAATAAAGGGGAGGTCATTTAAGACTGAGGTGAGAAAAAACTTTTTTACCCAGTTGTGAATTTATGGAAATCCCTGCCACAGAGGGCAGTGGAGGCCAAATCACTGGATGGATTTAAGAGAGAGTTGGATAGAGCTCTAGGGGCTAGTGGAATCAAGGGATATGGGGAGAAGGCAGGCATGGGTTATTGATAGCGGACGATCAGCCATGATCACAATGAATGGCGGTACTGGCTCGAAGGGCCGAATGACCTCTTCCTGCACCCATCTTTTTCTATGTAATCATGAGAGGAATAGATTGGGTAGATGCACAAAGTCTCTTTCCCAGAGTAGGGGAATTGAGGACCAGAGGACATGTTTTTGGAATCTGAGGGGTAGCTTTTTCCCACAGAGGAGTGAGTAGTTGAGGCTGGGACTATCCCAATGTTTAAGAAACAGTTAGACAAGTACATGGATAGGACAGGTTTGGAGAGATATGGGCCAAACTCTGTCAGGTGGGACTAGTGTTGCTGGGACATGTTGGCCGGTGTGGACAAGTTGGGCTGAAGGGGCTGTTTCTTTATGACTCCACATTTTGTGTCTATCTTTGGTACAAACCACCGTCTGCAGTTCATTTTTAAATACAAACTTCTGGAGGAACTCAGGTCAAGAATACAACTGTGAAGGGAGAGAATTGTCAACATTTTGGGTCTGGACCCTGCATTAAGGCTGGTCCAGATGTTTGTAAGAAGGAACTGCAAACATCCCAGTCTGAAGGGTATCCTTCTCTCCACACATGCTGCCTGACTCGCTGAGTTACTCCAGCTTTTTGTGTCTATCTTCTGGTCCTAATATTCTTCGCCTTCCCCGGTTTCTCCCTCCTCCACTCCGTATCGCATCCTTCTTTCCCCAATAATCTCTTTACCGTCCCTCCCACCCCCTCAGTCAGTCGGCATCTCACCGGTCCCGGGGGCCCGAGGCCCAGACCCAGACCCAGGCCGGCGCTGAGGCGGCTCCAGGCGGCCGCCAGCCCGGGCTCCCCCGCAGCCATCGCCGCTCAAACGTTGGCGATCACTCCTCCCGCAGCAAGGAGCGAAGATACTAGAACAAGATGGTCTTTAGCAAGGCCGGTCCCGGCGCCATTCTCAATCTGTCCTCGGCCCGGGGGCGACATTCTGTCGCAGGCTGATGACGCAAGGGATTGGCGGTTGCCGACGGTCGCAGACTGATGATGACAGGGAGAGCGGGCTGGTGATTGGTTGTTACTGAGAGACGGGGGGCGCGCGCACTGATGACGAATAGACGGGCGTGCTGACGGTTGCCGGGTAACGGCAGACGCGCGCGGGGTGATGACGTTCGGGCTGGCGGGAGGGCGCGGGGTGATGATGTTGGGGCGGGAGGGCGCGGGGTGATGACGTTGGAGCGCGGGTTGCTCGGCGACGGCGGGCGGGAGGAGCCGCCATGACACAACAGGGCGCCGCGCTCCAGACCTACAACAACGAGCTGGTTAAATGTGAGTGGGGTGATGGGGAATAGACAACAAAATAGGAAGCGAGACCGTTTGTTCGGCCCTTCCACGTACTACGCGGTTTTACATCTGTGCTGCTTTCCTCCACAAATTCCTCCCTTGGTTCCCGTCACTAGTTTATCCACCACTACCACTGAATTATGGAGATACAAGGAATTACAGAGCAAGGGATAACAGTCTAAGGATAAGGGAGAATTCCTTTAGGACCGAGATGAGGAAAAAAATTTTCACACAGAGAGTGTTGAGTCTGGAATTGAGTGTGGAATTCTCTGCCACAGAAGGTAGTTGAGGCCAGTTCGTTGGCCATATTTAAGAGGGAGTTAGATGTGGCCCTTGTGGCTGAAGGGATCAGGGGGTATGGAGAGAAGGCAGGTACGGGATACTGAGTTGGATGATCAGCCATGATCATATTGAATGGCGGTGCAGGCTTGAAGGGCCAAATGGCCTGCTCCTGCACCTATTTTCTATGTAAAACACAAAGTGCGGGAGTAACTCAGCGTTCGGGCAGCGTCTGTGGGGAATGGACAAGGTCGGGTCGAATCCTTCTTCAGACTGATGGAGTGGGGAGAAAGCTCGAATAGAGATGTGCCCTCGTGGATGTTTTGAAAAGAGAGTTAGATTGAGCTCTTGGCTAATGATATCAAGGGATATGGGGAAAAAAATCAGGAATGGGGTACTGATTGTGGATGATCAGCCATGATCATATTGAATGGCGGTGCCGGCTCAAAGGGCCGAATGGCTGACTCCTGCACCTATGTTTCTAATGTGGTGGCTCTGTTTAAGAAGGACAGCAAGGAAATGCCTGGTAACTATAGACCAGTGAGCTCAATGTCTGGTAGGCACGTCACTGAGTATTCAGAGGGATAAGATACATATGCATCTGGATAGGGCACGGATTTGTATGTGGGAGATTGGGTCTCACAAACCTGATTGAGTTGTTTTGATGTTGATGAGGGCAAAGCCAGACTATCCATACGGACTTCAGCAAGGCATTTGATAAGGGTCCACATGGTAGACTGCTCTGGAGAGTTAGATCGCACGGGGTCCAGGGAGAGTTAGCCAACTGGATAGACAATTGGCTTCATGGAAGGAAGCAGAGGATGATGGTGGAAGAGGGTTTTTAATGCTGCAGGCCTGTGACTAGTGGTGTGTCTCAGTGATCGGTGCAGTGCCCTTTGCTGTTTGTGGTTTATATCAATGATTTGGATGAGAATGCAAGGAATGATTAGAGAATTTGCAGAGGACACAAAAGTGGGTGGCATCGTTGATAGCAAAGATGATTACTATACATTGCAGCAGAATCTTGATCAGTTGGGCAGGTCGGCTGAGGAATGGTTAATGGAGTTTAATACAGATAAGTGGGAAGTCAAACCAGGGCCGGACATTGACAGTGAATGGTCGGGCTCTGAGGAGTGGGATCTTGGAGCAGTATCTAGGGGTGCAGGTACATAGTTACTTGAAAGTGGAGTCACGGGCAGATAGTGTGGTCAAGAAGACTTTCGGCACATTGGCCTCCATCAGAGTGTAGAAGTTGGGAGGTCATGTTACATCTGTACAAGACATTGGTGGGGCCACATTTGGATTATTGTGTTCAGTTTTGGTCACCCTGTTATAGGAAAGATGTTAAATTGAAAAGGGCACAGAGAAGACTTTACGAGGATGTTGCCAGGTTTGAGGGCCTGAGCTATAGGGAAAGGTTGGACAGACCAGGACTTTATTCCTTGGAGCACAGGATGATGATGGGAGATCCTATAGAGGTATATAAAATCATGAGAGGAATAGATTGGGTAGATGCAGTCTTTTACCCAGAGTGGGGTAACTAATAACAAGAGGATATAGGTTTGCATTTTTTGCACAAAGGGTAGTGGGTGAATGGAACGAGCTGCCATAGGAGGTAGTTGAGGCAGTTACAATCACAATGTTTAAAAGTCATTTGGGCAGGTACATAGATAGGACATGTTTAAAGGGATATGGGCCAAACACAGGCAGGTGGGACTAGTGTAGATGCGGCATGTTGGTCAGCATGGGCAAGTTGGGCTGAAGGGCCCGTTACCATGCTGTATGACGATGACACTATAAATGGAAGAGAGAAAATGGAGAACAATATAGCTTGTTTCCAGGAAGACTCCACACATACTGTCCAATTATTCACCCAATTATCTCATGAATGAGTTACTCTGTATGTGATTCCATAATCTCTCAATCTCCCGCACCTATTGTCTAACACTCCTATTGGATGTTTAAATTCCTGTGTAACTAGAGATTGTTCTACCAGGTATTGAGGAATTGTGTACGAAGAGAGAAGAGCTGAACCAGCAAATTCTCCAGGAAGAGGAGGAGAAGAACAAGCTGCAGAACGACATCCGGCTTTTGACAGAGAAACTTGCAAAGGTGAACGAGAGCCTGGCACGCAAGATGGCCACCCGAAACGAATTTGACAGAACGATCGCAGAGACAGAAGCTGCCTATATGAAGGTGAATACAATCCCCATCAGATTCTGTTAATTACAATCATATAAAACACTGGAAATCTTCACAGTCTATGCATTGAACCCGTACAGGAAAACCAAGTATTTTGTTAAATGTAGAAACAAAGAACTGCAGATGCTGGTTTATACCAAAGGTAGAGACAAAGTGCTGGAGAAATTCAGCAGATTAGGCAGCATCTCTGGAGATTTCTTGCTTTGGCAAGAAAGGTGAAAGTAAATCCAAAGGGTTTCTACAGCTATATTAATAGCAAAAGGATAACGAGGGATAAAATTGGACCATTAGAGAACCAGAATGGACAGCTATCTGCAGAGCCAAAAGAGATGGGGGAGATATTGAACAATTTCTTTTCTTCGGTATTCACCAAGGAGAAGGATATTGAACTCTGTGAGGTAAGGGAAAAAAGTAGAGTAGCTATGGAAACTATGAGATTCAAAGAGGAGGAAGTACTGACACTTTTGAAAAATATAATAGTGGATAAGTCTCCAGGTCCAGACAGGATATTCCCTAGGACATTGAGGGAGGTTAGTGTAGAAATAGCAGGAGCTATGACAGAAATATTTCAAATGTCATTAGAAACGGGAATAGTGCCGGAGGATTGGCGTACTGCACATGCTGTTCCATTGTTTAAAAAGGGTTCAAAGAATAAACCTAGCAATTATAGACCTATTAGTTTGACGTCAGTGGTGGGTAAATTAATGGAAAGGATACTTAGAGATAATATATAAGCATCTGGATAAACAGGGTCTGATCAGGAACAGTCAACATGGATTTGTGCCTGGAAGGTCATGTTTGACAAACCTTCTTGAATTTTTTGAAGCGGTAACTAGGGAAATTGATGAGGGTAAAGCAATGGATGTTGTCTATATGGATTTCAGTAAGGCCTTTGACAAGGTTCCCCATGGAAGGTTGGTTAAGAAGGTTCAATCTTTGGGTGTTAATGGCGGAGTAGCAAGATGGATTCAACAGTGGCTGAATGGGAGATGTCAGAGAGTAATGGTTGATGGCTGTTTGTCAGGTTGGAAGCCGGTGACCAGTGGGGTGCCTCGGGGATCTGTGTTGGGTCCACTGTTGTTTGTCATGTACATCAATGATCTGGATGATGGGGTGGAAAATTGGATAAGTAAGTATGCAGATGATACTAAGATAGGTGGTGTTGTGGATAATGAAGTAGATTTTCAAAGTCTACAGAGAGATTTGGGCCATTTGGAAAAGTGGGCTGAAAGATGGCAGATGGAGTTTAATGCTGTTAAGTGTGAAGTGCTACATCTTGGCAGGACAAATCAAAATAGTACGTACATGGTAAATGGTAGGGAATTGAGGAATGCTGTGGAACAGAGGGATCTAGGAATAACTGTGCATAGTTCCCTGAAGGTGGAATCGCATGTAGATAGGGTGGTAAAGAAAGCCTTTGGTGTGCTGGCCTTTATAAATCAGAGCATTGAATATAGGAGTAGGGAAGTAATGTTAAAATTGTACAAGGCATTGGTAAGACCAATTCTGGAGTATGGTGTACAATTTTGGTCGCCTAATTATAGGAAGGATGTCAACAAAATAGAGAGAGTACAGAGGAGATTTACTAGAATGTTGCCAGGGTTCCAGCAACTATGTTACAGAGAAAGGTTGAACAAGTTAGGTCTTTATTCTTTGGAGCGCAGAAGGTTTAGGGGGGACTTGATTGAGGTCTTTAAAATGATGAATGGGATTGACAGAGTTGACGTGGATAAGCTTTTCCCATTGAGGGTAGGGAAGATTCAAACAAGAGGGCATGACATGAGAATTAAGGGACAGAAGTTTAGGGGTAACGTGAGGGGGAACTTCTTTACTCGGAGGGTGGTGGCTGTGTGGAATGAGCTTCCAGCAGAAGTGGTGGAGGCAGGATCGATTTTAACATTTAAAAGTAAAGTGGATAGGTATATAGACGTGAAGGGAATGGAGGGGTGTGGTCTGAGTGCAGGTAGATGGGACTAGTGGAAAACAAATGGTCGGCACGGACTGGAAGGGCCGAGAGGGCCTGTTTCCGTGCTGTAATTGTTATATGGTTATAAGAGATAGGTGACACTTCAGGTTGGGATCCTACATCAGACGAGAAAAGACCAGGACAAATCAGGGCCGGCACCAAATAACCTCAGGCAGGGTGGTGCCCTGGTAGGCCAATTGTTGGTTGGAGAAGGAGTGATCTCAAGAGGGATACAATCTTGCAGCTATGTTGTTCTATCTTTATGCTTAGGGCAGAAGGCTGAAATGGTTATTGGCATTTCCAAGGATATCCTAGGGTATTTCTGATGGTGTCCACTGTTCGTTTAATGTCACCTGTGCAAAATTCCTGTTGTCTGTACAGGAGCGAAAAACCATGTGCGAATCAAAAATCTGTGATTTGTCCTTGGTTAAAATGCCCAACTTTGCCTGGGATTTGATCAGATAACCCGAGGATAAACTGTTTCCTACATGTTGTTGTCATGTTCAGACCGTTAGAACATGATAGCTTCTTTTATGCCTGGATTATATTAAAATCCTTTGGTGGAATGTTCTCAGTCTTATGTCTGAACCCAGTCTATAACTACAGTAAACTTGCTGTAATGGACCCCTTATAACGGATGTCAGTTATAGTGGACGGACCTGCCAATGCCACCCTCTACTGGTACCGCCTCCTCATCCACCTACTGCCCTGGCTTCCGACACCATCCCTGACTCGCAAGGTGCACCAGCGATCCCGTCTTCACCCATCAGTCCGGTTAATGCAGCTCACATTATAGCTCCTTAGGACAGCACTCTGTTCAGGCTGATACCACCAACAGGACACACCTGGTCACCGTGGGGCCCTCTCCACCTCACCAGCTGTCGCTTTGTCTGCTCCACTGCCTCCTTCTCCACTGGAGTCCCTGACAGACTCCACCTTGGAAGATGTTAGTGATGGTGGGGAGGAGGAGGTGGTGGCAGCGGGGAGTGAACAAATTGATGGCCAGCAGAAGAAGCGGCGGCTAGTGAGGGAAGGGAATCCCACAGTGACTGAGTGTGTCCTGTCGGTGGCACGGCCCGAAGAAAGCGCTGTCCCCAGGGGCTACGTGAGCCACAACAACAGCTGTGACAACTGGATCGTGCAGCGGGTGTTGATCTCGCTGGTGCAGACCGGGGGCATACGGTGAAATGACAAAGTCTGAAGAAAGGTCTCAATGTCACCTATCCATGTTCTCCAGAGATGCTGCCTGACCCGCTGAATTACTCCAGCACTCTGTGAAACGTCACCTATCCATGTTCTCCAGGGATGCTGCCTGACCCGCTGAGTTACTCCAGCATTTTGTGTCCTTTTGTGTATTAACCATCATCAGTTCCCAATTTCAAGGCAGAAGAATCAATGTCTATCTAACTCTTCCCTCCATGATCCTAATTTTCTTCCTCGTCCCCCGTTAACTGCACTGTTGGTGTGCTGTTCCCTTCTGTTTGCACAGATCCTGGAGAGCTCACAGACCTTGCTGACTGTCCTGAAGCGGGAAGCTGGAACCCTGAATCAGGTCAACGACAACAGTTGAGTAGCAGTCCTGGTCTTCTGCAGTCGGCTTCAATCACAACAGTGAGAAATGTGTCATTGGCTGCCTCATAGAAGATAACTCTGTATAGTTTCAAATTACGCCTTTATCAGGGATTCATGATTACTTAAACACTTGAATTTGTAGTTCTGCTTTATAATAAAGTATACAGATATGAAAAGTTTGGATTATTTAAATATAGTGATTATAATGGATGACTTGCAATCCAATATTTCCCTGCCTTTGATGATAGGAGTGGAGGGATAGTGATTCCTGACTTATATAATAATTGTATCATTTGAACTCCTCTGAACAACTCAATGTTGCAGGAAAATGCTACATTTTGAAGAAAATTCATTGCTGGAGAGGTAACGCTGATGTTCTGGTCAGCACTGGCTATAAAACTCTTGTGCATTGGACTTTGTAACAAACCCCTTGCCGTTCAAACGGAAGATGTTGTCAGTGTTCTGGTGGATGTTGAGACCTGGTAACTTCCAGCACTGTGGGTTTATGACTTCTGCAGACATGTTTTTTTGAACAGCAGACAGAACAACTGAGTCCATTTGTTGTTGAAATGAACAGACACATGAAGTGTCTGTTCATTTCTGTGGGACAGGCAACTGGGCCATGGGGTCCATTCTTGTGCCATTCTATGTTTAATGCTGTAAACACAAACATTAAGCTGCAAACATTCCAATACCGCAGACTCCCAAACCCTGCATTAAACACTCCAATCTTGCAGTATCCTCAAGCCTGGCATAAAAAACTCCCCTTTCCCATGTAGAGCCCTCTACATATTGCCAGAGGAAACTCTCCTCAACACATTGACATCAGTGATTAACAATGGGTAAACATTGGCAGTGTTGCTACGTGTAGTGCAGCTGTTCCACATAAAACTCTGAGTGATTGTGCCCATGTACGGTGATAGTTTTGCTGAGCCGTATGCAAAAACATATTTCACTGTAACTTGGAATACGTGATAATAAAGAAACCATTGAAGTCTGAGGCAGGAAAATTACAATACTAAGAAGTACAGGAATAAAACAGGTACACAAGTTAAATGACAGATCAGCCAGAGTTCAATTCAACACAGTACAGGCGGTAAGTCATGTCCTGTTTGTTTCTTCAGTACTTGAAGTAAATCGATTTTAGACACTTTTCCACACAAAAACTATTGCCAGTGTATTTTTTATTTTAAATCAATCACATCTCTGAAAATCATAATGAATATTAATACATCTACAACCAAAAAGTACAAAATTTCCATCAAAATAAGCCTTGCGAATCACTGTAAAGAAAGAAACTTCTGCAGAGGACTGTCCTTAATTGAGGGTTTTTTTTCTTTAAATAATGTGTTTTCTAAGCATTATCATTCCAGGTGAATGTTCGTACAAACAATGCATTTGGCCTTATGACTGGACGGTGGCAACTTTCAATTCTTCCTTTCAGTTCAATCTCTAAGTGCAAAATTCTACAGTGCATATGGAATTTCATGGAATAAAATTTCTTTCACCTGGCTCCCAGACCTATGATGATGGGCCAGCCAATTTCAGAATCTTTTTGTGTTAACGGTTTTTATCAAACGTGGTCATTTGTGTCAACGGTCACAGAAGACTGTTTTCAAATGTTCTAGCTACTAATAAAATGCTTATGACATTATGATTATAAAATCCTCCTATAAGAATGCTGTTAGTTGGTCTGAATGTTTTTGGAGTGTGCCATATGTGGTGTTGAGAGAGATGATGAAGATTCTTGGGAGTGGTCAGATGGTGTGAGCTCCTTGTGCCTATGGAACTGCACCCAGTTCTCACATAAACCTTACTATAGCTAAATCCCAAACACCTCCATTCATAAATAATTAGAATATATTCAAAATAAGTGGTCAGCATCAAAAACATTAAAATAGACACTAGTTTACGTAGAAATCTTTTGCGAGACAAATCTATGATTACAACATAGACTAACTTGGTTACCTCTCCAGATTTGTTCTAATTTTCCAGTGTGTTTAGAGTAAAGCTCAGAGGTGAGTGTGTCGAGAGCAGAGGTGGATGAGGATCCTGGGCAACAATTGCCTGACCTCGTACATGTCTGGCTCGTGAACGCTGACACAGTGACTTGCAGTTAGCTCACACACTCGCTCATCCCCAGGCAGACGTAACACATCCAGTGACTGCGACCTCAGTTTACGTGGGTGGTTTGGTAGTAAAGTGCAAGACGGTAGAGAATAATTCCACACATCTCTCGGTGGTTTTCATACAACTATGACACTGGTTCAACACTGGAACACCTGACCACTGCAGATTATCTCTGTGTTCAACCACTACTTTTATCACCCTGACGGAGATGAATCCATCATTATGAATAATAATGCAAGTGCTTTTGGACTCCAAGAACCAAGGCAAAAGCTACATGACAAGAGCTTCAAATGATCGCTAATAATAGGTTTCTTCGTACACCTCAGCCCAAGCATGACTTAAACCCAGATATGCATTCTGTCCCGGTGCTTTACATTTCAGCGTGAATAAAGAGATAGATATTTCATGGGCCATTAAATACCCACACAACATCAGGGCCAACAATACTCCAAAGACCATTCAGTGCTCTATTGCCAAGTCCTGATCTGACATTTTAATCTAGTTTTAATCAGAAAATTACAAAAATCTAGTCTCTCGACTAAACATTTCACATCCACTTGTAACAGCAGATAATTTTCCTTGCGTCACATGGAATTTCCTGCAGTTTCCCACTCACAGTTCATTGCCCTGAATTGCATTGAATTAACAATGTTTTCTAACTAATCAAAGTAGAAAGTGAGACAGAAGTAATGCAGCCTACAAACCTAATTCTGCACCTTTCCCACCCCACTCCACTCAGAGGCAATGCCAAATCCAAACTAAACGTCTTTCTACACACATTTATGCTTCCATCTGGTTCCTTGGGCTGAGATTAAACCAAATCCTTAGTTTTTCTTTCTAATTTCCTTTTAGGAAATCCAGTAGACGCTGCTGCATCAGAATTATTGGCATTTGGTGCTCTCAGCTCTGCAACATTTCAGAAGACAGTGTAGTTGCCAAGACAATAACCACAACAGCATGTCCCCTGCCCTCTCCCCATCCCACAAGTACAATCCTCTCCACCATCAGGAAGCACAATTTCAGATCCACATTTTGCTTAATTGAAGATTTTATTTGTAGGATCTGAGAGTGCAATGTCATTCCTAGACTACCCAAGAGGAACTAAATCTACAACAGGAAATATGCAGGTGATGGCATTGAGCTACAGAAAGTATTTCAATTATTTCTGCCTCAAATAAAACACTCCCGCTGTTATTTATTGCATTTTACATCGGTCCATTTGCACGGACCATTCTACACCTTTTTCAGGTGTATTGGGGCTAAATGGATCCAAAAAGAGAAGAGCTCTGTCCCCGAAGATTGATCATTTGAAACCAAACAAATATTTGATGCTTCTGTTCGAGGCATCAACAAATGTTCATTCTGGTAGAACAGCAGCAGCACGCATCCATTCTTGCCCTTGTACATGGAGCAACTCTCTCCCACTATCCTAACTACCCAGTGGATACATGGCACTAAAGACTTTCCGTAGGAATCCCATCTTCAATGCAAGGAGGGATTTGGCGTTCTCAGCCTCCACGCCTCACCAGGAGGTGCTCAGAAGTCAAGGTGCCGGGATGGTTCATTACATCATTTAAGACACAGGAAATGAGCATTGAAAATGGAAAGAGTTATACCCATCAGTGAAACCTGTGGCACAATGCAAATTACAAACTAGAGAGGTACATTATATACATAATGTTGCAATGTGAAATGCAACTGCAATCGTCAATGCTGGAAACAGGAACCAGGGTCCCAATACTCAAAGACAAATGTGGTCAAAGCCACAAAACACAGGATGAAAGTAAAGTCTCCGCTGAGGGAGGAAGTAGTCAGCATCTTCCAGAAAGAGCTTCACCTTGGTGGTCCCGCCTATCCAGGAATGATTTAGAATCAGGTCAGAGCCCTTAGAGAGCAAGTGCAAAAGTAGCAAATTGGGTGCAGGGGGCAAGAGGTCTCTGTGCTTCAAGGCTGCCACATAAATGCAGCAGTGTGCCACCTGTAATGAGACTGGACTCCTGGAGGCGCAGCAGATACTCAAAGGAATGTCAGGAAACAAACTGAAGTTCTTTCAAGATTACTCTTGATCCTGGGACATGCAGTGTCAGATGGCACGTAGCCTGCATGCACCATCTGAACAACTCCTGGCACATTAGTCCCTAAAGAAGCACTGTTACCATCCCAAGATCCCCCTGCTTCAGATCAGAAGTACAGCGCTGGTTCACTGCTGTAGTCTGAATGGCAGCTGTTGTCTGTTGGTGTGAGCTGTGGACAAAATGGAACAAGAGTGAGTGCTGGGGACTAATAGACAACAAGCGTACAGAGAGGAGTTAGTCAAAAGCCATGACATTACTCTGGTTTGATTTCCTTTTACCCGTTTAATTCAGTACAGATGAAGGGTCCTGACCCAAAACGTTTGTCCGTTTCCTTCCACAGATGCTGCCTGACCCACTAGTTCCTCCACTTATATGTCCGACCCTAACCCTGTCCTGCATTCCTGACATTAAACCCTTTTGCCACGTGCTCACCTAATCGCGTCATTGGTCCATTATACTTTATTGCAATGGCTGTGCCTCCTCGCTGACTTCATCCAAGTCATTCATACAAACAGTCTGAAGAAGGGTCCTGCCCCAAAACGTCACCCATCCTTTATCTCCAGAGATGCTGCCTGATCCACTGAGTTACTCCAACACTTCCAGTCTTGTTCTTTAATTCTCTGGACTATTCATCCTTTAAAGCAATTAGCCAGTGCGGTGCGGAACGATCTTGAATTTTCTCTCCAAATTTAGACAAGCTGATAATGCTCCCTTGGAGGGAGGAGGTCCTTGTGTGTCACCCACCTGATTATAGTTTGCAACAGTGATTTATGTGACACAATAGATACATGCTTCTGGGTTCCTGCTATCACCCAGGCAGCTCGTGCGATCAACCCATGGCTTACACACCTCTGATAACGTAACCATTGTACACCAGTCAGCAGCCGTACTTTGCCACAGAATAAACTCACCATGTTGTCCTCTGTCGTGGATTCTCCACCCTGCAGCAAGCTGTCCCGACTGGAAATGGGTTCATTCAGCTTTTGTTCCTGCCACGTGTCGAAGGGCATCGTGTGTTTAGGCGTGTAACTCGACAGGGCTGCCGAAGGAAAAATTATATCAGTAATGGCCACCCAGTGCTAGATTGCTAAGTTTGTCGTAAATGATCCGTGGAGTGAGAAAGATCTCCACCGACTGGAAATATGTGAAAGTTTACAGAGCTCAAATGTGGAATAGCACAGAACTGAAACTGTATAAAAGATTTCTGAAGTCATCAAGAGTGATAGCAGAGAACAGCAAAACATGAGCTGCTCACACCCCAGCGGTCGGTATGAACGTTGACTAACTGCAAGTAACCGTTGCCTTCCCTCTCTCCATCCCTCCCCTTCCCAGTTCTCTGACTTGATCTCCATCCCCTTTGTCTCATTTTCACACCTTACATTTCCTTATCTCTGTATCTCCCTCTCCCCTGATTCAATCCAAAGAAGGGTCTCAACCTGAAACGTCACCTATTCCTTTTCTCCAGAGATGCTGCCTGCCCGCTGAGTTACTCCAGCATTTTGTGTCCATCTTCAGTTTAAACCAGCACCTGCAGTTCCTTCCTACACCACGAAAGCCCAGCAAAGGCCTCAACTTCAACCCTTTGATTCATCTTCACTTCTTGCTTCACTGTTTACTTTTGCTATTGTTTCAGTTTCAGGATAATTCCACCTGTGTGTCGACAAACTATCTCGCAGTACCTTGTTACAGCCACGAGGTAGAGCTGTTGCACCAGTTTCTGCCCAAAACTAATGGAACACCAACCCTGGCCTTAAGGACATTCCTCATGAAAATAAATACTCAAAGCTAGCAATTCACAAGAAAAATACATTCGCACTGATACACTTAACAAGTAATGCACTGTAGTTTTCTAGTAATCCTTCCATGGGATGTAGATTCTGCTGATAAGGCCTGGACGTAGTAGTTTGTGAGAGGGCCTAGAGTCAAGGCACATTGTTGGGCGTCCAGAAAAGAAATGGATGGTATCCAATCATCTTTCCTGGAGGACATCACTGAACCAGCAGGAATTTTACAACAGTCTGATAATATCACAAACACTACTCATCCTACCAGCTTTATATTACAGATTGATTAACAGAATGTCTTTAGCTGCTGCAACTGGAAGTGAGCCCACCCCTCTGGCTCATATGTGCAGCTCTCTGGATTAACACCCAATGCAATCATTGCCCAGAATATTTCAAAGTCCGAAGCAAAATGAAGCGCAAGAGTAATCAATGCAACTTGGTGAAATGGTTTCTGTTGCAATTGAACAGTAAATTCTCTCCTACACACCAACTTGTGTCGACATAACCACACAATTACTTCCCCTCTCCCACGTCTACTTCTAATGAAATAGTATTGCATGTCTAATATTGTGACCTATTGACAAAGACCTGCATCATCAGATTACATTCCGCCTTGATGAGGTTACTGAGTTCCTGATATATTCTATTTGCCCACTTCATCATTCAGCCTTCCACGGTTGTGACACAGGTTCATCACAGACTCCCAGCTTCCCAATCTAGAATATTGCTTTTGTAAAGGTGTACAGGAGTTGTGTTTGATTCACCCTACCAAGGCCAGAATGATTGCTGTGTAGCTGTGTAAGTGTCCCTCAATGAAATGGATTAGCGGCAGGATTGTCAAATCAGTCCGCTCGACTCTTCCTTAATAACTGTGATCCAGGGGCGGCACGGTGGCGCAGTGGTAGAGTTGCTGCCTAACAGCGCCATGTACCCGGGTTCCATCCTGTATACAGGTGCTGTCTGTACAGGATTTGTACGTTCTCCCCATAACCTGTGTGGGTTTTCTCCGGGATCTCCGGTTTGCTCACAGACTCCAAAGACATGCAGGTTTGTAGGTTAATTGGCTTAGTAAAAATTGTAAAGTGTCCCTAGTGTGTACAGGGTAAAGTTAATGTTTTGATAACGCTGGTCGGCGCGGACTTGAAAGGCCGAAGGGCCTGTTTCCGCGCAATGTCTCTGAACTGAACTAAACCGAAGATGAGATGGAGTGAAAAGAAAAAGAAAAGGAAAAGCACCCGTAGACAGGATGGAACATGGGACTCTGGCACAGTGAGGCTGCAACTCTACGCTGTGCCACCATTGAAGTGCCTGTAATGAGAGAGAGCTTTCCACAGTAATTTGGGTAGAAGACTATACCAGTGATAAGTGGCCCCACGGCTCATGTGGTGCTGTTTGGACAAGTACCTGAGGCGATGGTGTTGGAGTGCATGGAGCTGCTGGCGGTCGTGGGGGAGCTGGTGTAGCTGGGACGCGGGAAGAAGGTGGTCAAGGGCCGCTCCTCCTCATCGTCCTCACTCCCGTCGGAATTATCCTCTTGAATTAGCGAGCTCTCAGACGGGTACTCGAATGTCGTGTGCAGACTAGAATCATTGAACGAAATCTTCATCTGGCAAAAACATTACAAAAAAGAACATGAATAAACCAGGCACAAACTTCAAACAATATCCTTCCAAGACAGTTTTAGTCAGTTTAAAAACAGTTTTGACCATCACGGCAGCCTCTGAGTGGAAGTGGGAGGCGTGGCTGGTGAAAGATGAGGGGGAGAAGAGTTGTAGCTAGAACCAAGAGAAGTAGCAGGGTGGAAAACAGCCGAGGTGGCAGAGCGAAGAGTTAGTGGTGGGGATACAAGGTCACCCCAGAGCAGGCATTCAGCAAATAGAAACAGCTGATGGGACAGAGAGAGCTGAACGTGAGGGGCAAGAGTGAGCCAGGAGCATGAAGAGCAGGGAGCCAGCACAGTGGCCAAATGGCCCAGAGTCGAATAACAAACTATTCCACTACACAACAAGGTGGATGGCTGGCTACTGAGAGTAGTTTTCTAAACTTAAGTTAGGATAATGGATTAAACAAACAGGAAGGGAGATAGACCTTGATTTATCAAGCAGTATACACTGGGAACAATAGCCGTCATGTGATACTGATGTGAAAACATCACACGAGGAACAAAACATCTACATGACGTGAGCTGAAGGAAGTCGCCATTGGTGAGTAGATTACAATTTGGTTTCTTCCTTCTTGTTCAGATGAACAACATGTCTTAACATCATTATGGCAAGATTATTTTAGTCATAGTCACAGCCCCTAGGAAACAGGCCATTCAGCCCAACTTGCCCATACTGACCAGCATGCCCCATCTACACTAGTGCCAGAGTCACGGAAACAAGCCCTTCAGCCCAACCTGCCCACACTGGCCAACATACCCCCTCTACACTAGTCTCAGTCATGGAAACAGGCCCTTCAGCCCAACTTGCCCACACCGACCAACATACCCCATCTAAACGTCCCACCTGCCTGCATTTGTCCTGTATCCTTCTAAACCTATTCTATGCATGCACCCGTCCAAATGTCTGTTAAACATTGTGATACCTCTTCTGGTAGCTCGTTACATACACCCACCATCCTTTGTGTAAAAAAAGTTGCCCCTCAGGTACCTATTAAATCTTTCCCCTTTCACCTTAAACCCATGTCCTCAGGGGCAGATAATTTTAGTGGCAATGATTAGAATTCAGTTAAATTTAGTAAAGACAAGGCAAGAGGACAAAGATGTGGTCAAATATGAATTGAGGACTTGCTTATGGTGAAATAGATTACCAAACTGTGGGAAGCATTCCAAGAGCACATTCTCATGGAGGTATAAAGAAGGATTACAAGAGCTCGACTCTCATTGAATGTTAAAAGTTTAT